>OX596073.1:63559811-64024811 GCA_951394005.1 Protophormia terraenovae
AAAACAAATTAAATTTATGTCTTAAAAAACTACATATTTCAAATAAGTATGTTAAATTCAATCATGAATTTTAACTTAGGAAATATGGAAAAAAAGCATATGTTAATTTATACATTTTTTACATTTCAAAAAAAAAAAAAAGGGAAATCAAGTGAATTATGATGTTATTCAGATTACTAACTCCTAAAGTAATGGACAGATTTCTGCAAAAAATTTACACAATATGTAATAAAATACAACAATTATAAAATTTAACAAAACCAATAACGACAAAACTCAAGTTATGTAGTTTTTCCTTTTGGCCTCAGATTTGTCCTATTAAACTTATAAATTGTTTCGAAGAATTAATTTATTCATGAACGTTTTCTTTTCATTATGGCCCATAAAATATTAATATTCATATTTGAAAGATGATGGAAAACAAATTATCAACCATTTATTGAAGATATTTATAAATTAAGGATCTTTATTTTGTTAGTCGGGGTTGAAAACAGCAATTTTTCTTGCTGCAATTTTGAGTTCTAGACGAGAGAGGTGAAGTGAATGTAAATGTTTAGTATTCCCTCAGAATTGCAGCAGGAAAAATTGCTGTGTGTGATCCTCGACTTAGATCAGGGGTTTTTACAAACCCTTGCTTCGTGTCTTTAACTTTAATAATTTAAAGGTATTTCTGAAAATTTGAAAAAGAGTGATACTTTCTCCATTTTGATATCAAATGTTATTCCTAAATAATTCTTAATCCAAAAATAAATTAATACTTAAAGATAAAAATTAATGGCATATTCTCAATTTGATACCAAATACTTTTGTTAAATCGAGCTATATTTAAGAAAACAGTAAACATTTGATTTCAATTAATTATAAATTTAAGATAAAACGTTTGTATTTAAAAATGAATTTTAAAATTGCTAATAAACGTCTTATGCCAAGGACGAAATATCATTAATATCAAAAAATTCCAAACAATAGTTTTGGAATTTTTACTGTATATTTTTTATAACTTTGCAACTTTATTTTATAAGTATGGAGAAATTAATATGCATATGTATGTGTGTTATCTGTTTAAAGATCCCTTTGTTGAGAACCGCGGACCTCCATTTGAGAACCGCCGTTTTTGGATAAAAAATACTAAAAATATACGTTAGTTAGTAAAAAAAAACGTAATAGTTTTACTATGCGAATACCTATTTAATAAAGTTTTAAAAATTAGCCAAATAAATCGCCACCTTGTTAAAAATCGCCAAAAAATTCGCCATGTCGCAAAACGGAAAATTCAGTCGTCAAGAGCAAATAAAAATCGCCACGTTTGGCGAAAAATCGCCACATCTGACAGCCCTGTTGTTAATTTGTATAAAACAATTTTTTCCTACTTAACACTTTATTGAGCTCCTATTTAAATTTTTAAGATTATTATAATCATCGTTATTTTATTTCTATGTCACAATACCCAATACGGAAATACCCAAAAACAAACATTTTTGTTTTTGTTTATTTCTGTACACATTACTAACGATGTCCACGCACAAGCATATTTTTTCAACATATTTTTTTGCATATTTTTTCAACATATTTTTTCACATATTTCGTACGCATATATTAAACTTGTCAGCTTCGCAAGTCTTCGTTTATTCGTACACATTTACTTCGCAGTAAATAATGCACAAGTTGAAATATTTTACGCAGTTCGTACTGGTCATGTTGCATATTTTTTGTTTTGTATAATTTTTGTTCAACATATATTTTGAAAATAAAAATATTTAAATGTACAAGTGAAAACATATATGGCGCTCGTTGATTGTGTTATATTTTTAGTATGTTTCACATCAAAAAATGTTAATAATGTATATTTTCAAAATGGGCTGCCGTAGACAAGAAAAAACTATTTACTAATTTTTAAACTCTGATAAGAACAATATAGTTGTGGTTTGACATATGAGCCAATAAGTTGTGAAATCACACGATTGACTTATAAAATATAGCAATAATTAGTGTATTGCGGCAATCGTGTGATCCCACCTTTAGAAGATGTGATTTTCTTTTTTTTCACAAAAACGTGAAAAATATTGTATGTTCTCTATATGAAAGTGTGCGTATCAAAAGCAACAAAAACTCCCATTGTAAAAATTGACACAAAATTTTGAAATTTATTGCTATTTTTTTAAGTAAATGGCAGTTTTATAGTAAAAATATATGAATACAGAATAAACATATTTTCGTTATTTTTTCTTTTACTTATAGTTTTTTTTAATAAAAATTATGATTTGTGACGATATAGGCCGGTGCAATAAATTTTTAGTTTATTTGTAGTAAGAAAAGTGGAAAGTAACTTCGTTTTATAATACAGATTATAGAATACTGCTTAATTAAGGTAAACAAATTTATTTTGGAAGCACAATTTAAAAAATTATGACTTTTCAGTGCATGTAAAAGAACTTCCGCTAAAAACTTCGTTCAGATATTAAAAATAAATTGGTAACACATAAAAACGGATTTGTCTACATAGGTAGGTTATATAGTCCCTATGGTTTAATATATACTATACTCAAAGTTCATTTAAAGCATTTAAAGAAGTTACAGGCTAAGCAATATAGCACTACTCACTGAAAAGCTTATTCATTAAAGGTACATTTTTTATTTCTGTTTTTATACAAGAAACAATTTATAATTTCATATAAATGTGTTGCTTTCTACCTGAAATTAACAAAATAATCATATTAAAAAAGAAAAGTACTTTATTTAATTTAAAACAATATTTATATGTACCAACTATGACCGAATACTTTATCGCGTATTATAGATTTTCTTAGAAATCTAATGAATTTTTTAATTTTTAGGTTAATAGGTTATTAGAAAGCTCAGAAATTCCGTTATACATAGAGAAATATCTTCTTTAATTCAATGTTTTTGCATGGAAAAATGCAAAATGCATTTTAAAACTTTTGAAGGATTGGATTAAACGTCATTGCTTAAAATTTTGCTTAACATTTCTTGTAGTCTAATACTCAGACGCAAGATCTGTGGAAGATTTTTTATGCAGCTTCAAGATTAGTGGAGTCCAAAATGTTGTTTAGTCAACAAATTCAAATGGAAATCATTCTAGAGAAATCAATTAAATTTTAAAGAAAATATTTAATATAGAACAAAATGAAACACAATATCATTATTTTGCTATTGTTTTGCACACTCCTATATGAAGATTGTAGTGTTTTATTCCAGTTTTTGTTAATATACAAAGTTAAAGTTCTTTAAATGTTTGTGTTTTTGTTAATCCTTAAATATATATATAATTTCGTAAAATTATTTTAGTTGTACACCAAATATTCTAAAAAATAAAACTATTCTAATTTTGTTGCTTTTGTTCTGCACAGCACTGTATATTAGGGCTTTATAGTTTAAAGAAAAAGTCGACTTTTCGATTTTTCGACTTCGACATTTTCAATTCTTAAATAGTCGATTTTTCGACTTTTTTAATTTAGGAATAATTGATTTTTGACTATTTTCGACTTCGATTATTTTCGACTTTTTCCGACTAATTTCAACTTTTTCCGACTTTTCGACTTTTGGCATCAAGAAAGTCGACAAAATCGACAATTTTCAAAACAAAAAGTCGATTTCGACTTTTTATAACAAAAAGTCGTCTGTGGCAAATTTGTATTCTCGTTGTCGTTAACGACATCTTTCGATGACAGTCGTATAATTTTTGGTATTCTCTAAGAAATGTTGATGACGATATTGTATTGAAACGACTCTTATTTTGTCAAATTTGGTGACGACTAGAAGATTTTAAGAGAATAAAGTATAAAAAATTAATAAATAAATGAAGTTTATTTGAAATATTTATTGAAAATATTTATAATTATTACTAGAAAAGTGAAAGTAAATTAAATTTAATGAAAACGAAACATATCTGTATGTAAATTGTAAAATTCACTTTCTAAAAATAACAAGAAAACAATTAAAATCAATGAGTATGAATCATAAGAATAGAAAATCCTTCAAATCACAAGACTGTGGTTAATTCTCAGTATGATTGTAGAATGCAAACTTTATCTATTGAAAACAAACTGTCACTTTCAATGCCTCCGGAGCCCAAGACAAATTTCGGAAATCACTTACTGCTGCAATCTCTTGATCTAAAAGACAATGTTAATACAAATATGTTTTAAAGATCTTATACATTAGGCTGATACTATCCGAAATTCAGTTTTTAAATTAAAATTGCTTGCAGTACGTGTTTGAAACTTATTTGTGCTCTGGTATTAGAATTCTATCGGACTTTTTTGCCATATTAGATTTTGTAGTTTTTATTCATTACTTCAAACTTAATCTTAAATAAAAAATATTTTTATATAATATATACCATTTTGATATTTGTATACAATAAAACTAACATTTACTTTTCAGTGTATAATTAAACAAATTTATTTCAACAGGGTGTTTAAAATGTTTACTATGCCTGAAAGTATGCAATCAATATTGAGGATATTTATTAATTGTGCACATAATACCAGAGACCTGCGCCAGCCAGCTTTGCAGGTGGTTGAGCCGAGCCGCCGAATATTTTTAAAAACCGTCGCCGCCGTGAAAAAATCGGCTTAACATGACTTAAATACTAGTGTAAATTTTAAAAAACCGACCGGTTTCTGTTGGTTAACCGGTTTTTTATTGAAATGTACTTTTTAGGTTTTTCACTAAAACACCCAGTGTTTTTAATCTATATATATAAAAGAGTAACGTTACTGACTGACTGACTGACTGATTCATCATCCCACAGCCCAAACGGCTGAAGCTAGAGAGACGAAATTTGGAAAGTAGGTAGGTCTCCCACCTTATAGATCCACTAAGACGGGATTTTTGGAAATTCGAATGTTTAGGGGGTAAAAAGGGTAAAAACGGGTAAAATCGGTAACTTTATAACTCGCAAAATAATAATGATACATAAAAAGTTGAATAGTTGTCGTTATTAATTTAAAAAATAATTGGACAGGTGTCTGGTACTTTTTTGAAAATCGGCCGTTTTAGGGAGAAAACGGGTAAAAACTGTATTTTGGTACTTTTTTGGCACCATATGTATCTTTGAAACCAATCAACATACAGATAAAATTTATATCGTATTCATAACTTATCAAAAAATGAGAAATACAAATTTGGTACTTTTTAGAAATTCAAAAGTTTAAGGGGTAAAAATCGTACCTATTTTTGGTACTTTTTTCATAAAACCTTTTTTTATATTTATTGAAATATTCATATGAGTATTTTAATACGGGATACCACTACAATTTAGAAATTTATTGGAATACAATTTTTGATACTTCGATGGGTGAAAAAAAGTACCAAAAAAGGGATAAAGGCGGGAAATTAAATTTTATTCAAACTTAATAATGAATTTTCAATTACATTAAACATAGAAACATGAAATTAAGAAAATGTAGATAGGAATTCTCAAGAGTGGAATTTGTGGTACTTAAAGATACGTGGTCCTTTTAGGAAAAATGTAATTTTAAAATTTGTTTTATTTTTACAACACTAAATATCTTAAAGGGTGCCTGTCTATGCACATTGTGCGATCCAAAAAGTTTTGAAATGCTTGGTCTGATTGCAATGATAGTTGAGGTGAAGATTTATGGGAACCTGTGGACCCCAAAGCTGGACACCTCGGGTAAGAACATTTTTAAAAACCACCATGATTCGTTATATTTGAATCGATTAGAACGACAAAAATCATAGTCGTGTTCATATCTTATCTCTTTTTTTACGAGATATTGCGTTTAAAAGATTAAAATTTTTCTTTTTATCGTACCATGGTGAAGTTTTTTCGTCAAACACAAATTTTTTGGTAATAAATCTGTATCTCCGAAACTACGGCTCGGATCAAATTGTAAAGTATGGAAGAGTTGTAGAGGAGGACCTAAGCTTTCAGAAAAATTGTAACACGAGATAAGCTAAAGGGCGTTAAAGTTGACTATCTCGAGTATGTAAAAGTTTCAAAAAATCGTAACTTCTACAAATGAAGACCGATTTTAACATTTCTGTAAAGTGCTTGACAAGATAAAGAAAAAATAATCATAATCGTAAAAATTTTAGTTATGAGTAATCGAGATAATTTTTTTTAATATTCTGTAATTTGTTATATATTCCAAAATAATATGCAAAAATAATTTTTGGATTATCTTAATTCGTCTACACGTGAAAAATATTCAAAGTCAGCATTCTGAAATTAGTATGAAAAATGACAATTTTTTTACAAAACTTTAGCACTATTTCTTAAATTTTTTTCTCAAAGATCCGTTAATGAAAAATGTTTTTCATTTATTTCAAAAGATAAGATTTCGTAAATGGTTAATATAGAAATTTTGAATTGATTTAGGCTTGTACCCTACATCCAGCTTTGGTCGAAAATGGTCAATTTTAGAAAAAAAAATTTAATTTTTATCAATTAATAAAAAAAAAAATGTAACGCGAGTTTTTTTTTTTTTTAATTTTTTGACGATATTTACTCAAGAAATATATTGAGATCAATTTGATACTAAATTGTTTCCCGCCCGGCCATAAACGAATGCAGGAGTGCAGATTTTATGAAAAAAGTGAATTTTTTAAACGACTTTTTTAAATTGTAATAACATCATATTTTCGCCATTCTGAAAGTTTTTTTTTTTTTTTTATACAAATTTTCTTAAGTAACATATGCAGTACAGTGCCTTGATTTGTATGTGGACAAAAAAGGTTGCAAATAGTATTTTGTTAAAGTTTAATATTTTTGGAAAATTTTCATCGTAAATTATATTTTAGCGCATCAATGGAAAGCTCTCATTAAATACTATTGATATGTGCATTAATTTAACCCTTTAGTTGCACAAATAAAATTTTGGGATTTTCATAATTGGTTAAGTTAATTTTTATACCAAATAAATGGTAAGTTAAGTATATAAATGTCCTCAAAAGCAAAAATTTATCAAAAAAGTGGCGAATTGGTATAAAATGGCAGATAAATTTCATAAACTCTTTTTTATTCGATTATTACCGCGGTTTTAAATAAACTTATTATCTTCTTTACAAATTTATCAATATTTAAGTGTAATAAGTACTTCCATGCAACTTATTTGCAAAAATTCCTAATTTAACCTTTTGGGAACTAAATGCATCAAATTAACCATCTGGCTCTTAATGGGTTAATTACATATTATCTTCAATAATAACAGGATTCCTATGGTACATTAAAACCTAATATATTTTGAAAAATGCCCGAAATATATAAAATTACATGTTTTAAAAATTAAAATGTGATAAAAATTTTTTAGTAAAATCTTAATATTTTGCGACTGAAAAGAAATATAATAATTATATTAAGGTCGTAGTAATCCTCTATTATAATTTGAAGTTAATTTTCATATAACTAAAATTTTGATAATGATATTGAAAGAAATATGTAATTTTGGAGGTGTTTTGAAAATGTTCCAGCTCACGTAAATCTTAACATTAAGATGTAACATTTTGGGAATCATATAAGAACACACTAATCTTCATTTTTAAAGGGGTACATTTGCAACTTTTTTCGTGAGGCACTTTAATATACAGTAGAGGTTTTCGTACAATTAAATAAATGCCTAGTAAAGCTTATAAACTGTATATTTATATACAAACTCGTAAAAAACTTGTCAAAGTTTATTCGAAAAATTATTTACACAATTTAAAAACATTTACACTTCAATTTCAATCTGTAAATTAATTCGTAAACTTTTATACTATTTGAAAATCAAATTAAAAAAAATAATATTTTATTATTTTTTAATTTCTTATATTTAAATGGATAAAAAACAAAAATAACAAAATTGAAAATTATTTACCAAAATTTCTGCAAGATTAATAAAAGAATACCAAATTATTTACAAGGGTCGTTCATGCAAGATGTGAGTAAAACGCAGAAATTTACGAATTGTGTAAATTTATCAGGTTAAATTAAAACCCTTAGTATTTATTAGGGTATTCACTTGAATATTGTTTGTTCGATTAATCGACAAATTAAATTCAAATAATTGTCCGATTAAATTAAAATCAGGAATTTCGAGAAAACATTTTTGCGTGTAAATTATGCCGATTAATCGAATAAATCGATTTTAAAGATTTCCATTCTATACTAGTTTTTAAGGTGTTTGAATTTTAGTTGTTTTTTTATTTAAATGAAAACAACTGTAGCAAATTTTTGTATAATGCTTAGATTCTAGTTGTGGTATCCAAATTTGAAATTTTATTAAAAAAATAGTTTTTGGGATGTATGTGTGCATAAATTATAAAGCATTAAAGGTCGTTTTTCAATCACAAAAATCGAACAAATGTATAAAAGTCACTTCAAAAAGTTATAACGCAAAATTTGATGATAAAGAAGAAAGATTCACTTTTAATATTAAATGTTTTTCATAAGAAACAAATTAGAGGATTTTTAACTTGATTTGGAAATACACATTGTTGGTTCTACGAATGATAGTATAGCCGATATGTGTAAATATTGAGTTTATATACCAATAGGTTCTCAGCCTGGTGTAGAGAATATTATAACGATGGCTTGGATGAAACTTGTGATATAGAGGAAATTCGGACTTGAAAGTAGTTCAGCCTGTAAACATATATTTTATCTTAAGAACCGCTGAACATCTTTATCTAAAATAATTCAGAAGATTGATCAAATTTATAAATGTGTATTATTAAATTTTTAAGCCAATTTGGTTAACTGTCAAAGAATTTTAAAAATATATAAAAAACAACGAATTTTTAAAAAATAAAGAGAAAAATGTACACACATTTTAATTTTATATTATTTCGGAAATACTTTTTCAGAATGGTTATTAAATCTTTCTGTTAAATTAAGTGAATGTAGGCATATTTTTGATGTTTTTGTTCTCTTTTCTAAGAAAACACTAAGATGATATAGAATACTTGTCATATTTCTTAATAAACATTGAAAGAAAGAGTAAAATTTTAAGGTATAATTTACTCGAATAATTCGAGTAATTTAAGAAATCGACACGATTAATCGAGTAATTTAAAAACTACATTTTCGCGTTATTTGATTAATCGAATAATGAAAAAGTCGAATAAAATGTATTAATATTTTTCAGAAAGATAACTAAATAAAAAATATTCTGAAAGAAAAAAAAAAAAAAAAAATGGAAAATTTTATTAAAATTGGAGCAGCCGTGCCGAAATTGCATTCTTATTTTTATTTCATTTTTTGGATTGCTACGGTGGAAATTGATATAGGTTATAGCTTCAATTTCTATTCTGTATTATTTTTGATTTGCAACTTAATAAGTTCATAGACTAAAATTAAATTGGCACTAGTTTTAATATCATAAATTCTAATGAAATTGCCAACATAACCCAAAACAAAAAAAAAAAAAAAAAAAAAAAAGAAATAAAATATTTAACTACCCAGCAGTCTATGGTGGCTTTTGCGTACATGTTACCTAGCAGTCTACTAGTGCTGTGCAAATATTGAGTATGAGTATCGAATACCGATTATTTTTCCGCTTTTTTTGGGTACTCAATACTGTAAAGTAGTTACTCAATACTAGGGTCTTCGACTCGGTTTTTTCAAAATGTAAACACAAAAAATCGGTTTTAAAAATGGCTTTTTGTTTCAAAAAACATCAGTATTAAATACTGATATTTGAATCGAAATTTTTGAATATTTTTTAAATATTCATAAAGTATGATTTCTAATGTTTTAAAAATAAAGTTTAATGTTAAATCTAGGGAGATCGAACCGGTTTTATTCGACCGGTTTTAACCGGTTTTTTTTAAATTTCGGGTCAGTTTTTTTTAAATGTTAGCTTTTCGAATATCGAATAAATTTATTTTCCTTATAAATTTTGCCAAAAAAAGTGATAATTTTCAAAATTATTTTTAAGTTTACAATTGAAACATAATAAATATGTTTTAAATTAGAAAAATGTAGTAAGACTTCAGTGGAATATGATTAATTTTTCTTATATAATGGTTTTACAATATGAACAGTAAATAAAAAAATATGTATGGCTTTATATAATGAACATATCATATCTTAAAAGTGAAAATATTATAGGCAAATAATAAAAGAAACCTCATGATCAGTGTTGCTAGGAGGTGAGAAAAGAGAGGCTAAATTGGACTTTCAAAAAGGTCAGAAAAGTGCTAAATGCCCCAAGAAATAAAGCACGAAAGAGGCTAACATTTTTTATTTTATAACTTATTATTGTCCAATGATAAATCGACAACTTTGGCTTATATTTCATATGAAAAATTATTTAATTTTTTTTTTTTTTTAATTAATTTTCATAATTTTTTTTTCAAACTTTGGTGATTTCTTTTTTCTTTTTTATAATTTTTTAAAGTTATATTCATGAAGAGTTTCTATGGTAAATAAAAATAATTATAGATTTTTTTTTTCATTTAGGAATTAATAAAATAAGTCCATACTATGAGTTGGTATATTTGATTTTGAGTATGAAGCGCCGCAGGAGAAAATATGATTTTTATACAAATAATCTGGATTTTTTATGTGAATTAATACACAAAAATACAAAAAACTAAATTAGTAAAAACAAATGAGAAAGTATTATCTTTTTTGATGAAATACTAAAAATTTTAGGCTTTTAAGGCAATTTTAAGACTGAAAAGAAGGCTAGAAGCTAAAACGATAATTTTGAGGCTTAAAGCTAAATAAAATAGCTAGATTTAGCCTTAAAAAGACTAAACGGGTAACACTGCTCATAATTAAATTAATTGGCGGATAATAAGGCATACATAAAAAAATATTAAATTTATAAATGAGAAAATATCTTTGAATAAAAAAACATTATTTTTAGGTATTAAAAATATAACTTTGATTTTTTCATAAACAAGATGAAATTTAATTCGTCCTTATACTAAAATATATATCTGTACCAAATTTCATTAAGGCCTTCAAAATTGAGATCTGTGATTTTTCCGGACATTGTTAAAACGAAAAGGAAATGATTTTAAGTAGAATTGCATACTTTAAAGTGGGGATCCACTTTAAATTATAAAGCATAATATCCGAAACATATATGGATGTGTAAGATGTTTCTAACAATTGATCATCAAATTGCAGTAACCACATTAGATACATTACCCTAAGTTCTAATGTTAACAGAAAATCATGATTTGTTTGTAAATTTATATTTGTTTTGTTTGAAATATTAAACTAAACTATCACTTTCAAAGTTTTAAGCAAAAACCGGTTAACTTGTTTTTCTAAAATTTAGAAATTTTTAACCGGTTTTTTTTAAATGACGAATAGTCGAACTATTCGAAAACCGATTTTCGCAAAAACCCTAAAAATCGTCTCCTTAGTTAAATCGAAATTAATTTTGTAAGATTAAATAAATTAGTAAAAATTTTCCTGAATAAAATTTGTTTTATCTATTGACTGCGCACGAAAAAATCCGTGCATGCTCTTGGGCTTATAACTTTTGATGTAATGAAAAATGAACAATTCTCTTAACTGGTTTGTTTTTGCCATTATACTCACTTGCCATGTGCTAAGTTTCATGGTTCTAGCAAAATTGGTTTTTCTTAAAATGGAAATTTAGCAAAAAACACCTAAACACATAATTCAAATTTTTCATGAAATCTTACATTGGTCATATAAAATAATTGCAAGGAAGGCTGTTGTGGCGCAGAATACAGTTTCTTGGTTCAGAATATTATACAAAGAAGTCATGATCACTGAATGGAAATTTGGTAATGGAAGACAAATTGTATCTTCAGGTTGTAGGACCCAGACAAAATAGAAAGGATTTTGAGAGAAAATCACATCAGCTGTAGAAGAAAAGTGTTACAAAAAGTTAATTGTTTTGAATCTTGATCAGAAAATTTGAAAGCAAATCTAGCCTGAAGACGTATAAAGTAAGAAAAAAATCCTAATAGAAACGCAAGCAAGAATTTGGAGGTAAAAAGTAACATGAAATTACTTCAGGCGAATTTTTTCAGAAATTTTATTTCTGTATAATATACGATGAAACTTTCAAACAGGGTGACTTTTTTCAACTTCCTAGCCAGGAATTCCATGTCGCATATGCAAGAGCGATTATGTCAGAAAAACTTCGTGTATCATAGAAATCAAAATTCCCAAGAAAGTTTTTGATTTAGGAAGTTTTTGGAAGGAAGCGGAAACGAAGCACACCATTATAAAAAAAATGTTGCATTACCACAGAATAATACGTGAATTAGTGCCTTTGGAAAAGACTTCTCTCTATCCTAAGAAAATACAGTGTATCCGATGTTTTCTGTCCTGTTCTCGCTTCTTCTCATTACAACAACAAAACAATAGAGTTGTAACAAAGAAATTGTAAGAGTTTGTACCGATAGAGGCTAATCCATTAAAATTTTCGAAACTCCGTGCAATTGAAAGATATTGGATTCTAGTAAAAAATAATTTAAAGTACATTAAGAGCTCAGCTTAAAATAAAACTGAGTTTAAAAATAAGTGGACTTATTCGAGCAAAAAAGTGACCGAAACGCTATAAAACCTTAAATTATAATAATTCAGAAAAATATCAGCTATTTCCTTAAAAACCAAAAGGAACTAATTTATTATTTTATGTTTAGAACAAATAATACTAAGAATAGAATTCTTGTCAAAAAAACCTAACTCTGCCCTGCAAACATTTTCTATTGCGGAAGTGGCTAAGAAGAGTCTTCCAGAAGTTGAAACTCATCGCCACGACTATTGCCAAAGTATCATTAAAATCATCTTCCGTCGGGAAGAACTGTTCCTCGTGGAAGTGTCTTCCAGACGAGTCGAAGAAGACACTTCTGGAAGTGTCGAAGAAGACTCTTCTGGACGCCACCCGGAAGATGATCAGAGAAGTCTCGTCTTAGTCTCTTCTAGAAGATGATTTTTCACTTTTTTATTTCTGTATTTATAATTAAAATTATTATTTTTTTATATATTTCATAATTATTTTTATTTCACAATTATTTATACATATAAAACTACAAAATAAATAATTCACATATAAATTAATTTTACATTTAATAATATAATCTCCATGAGAAACTTCTGATCAAATCCCTTTAAAAGAAGAAAAGAAGATTAATAATAATTTTGATTGTTAAATTGAATTAGATTACCTTTTGTATGAAGAATGCGGCATAATACTATTACAGGCAAAGTTTTGGACTTCTTTAAATATGCAAATACTTGTTTGTTTGATGAAATTTTTCCTAAAATTAATACAAATTGTGAGTAATATCTGATATTACTAAATAAAAGTTTAATAAGATTTACTTACCTTTTAAAATGTCCTTTATTAATAATTTCCAAATTATTAACAATAAAAAACACTTATATAATTATCTTATTATGTTTATTATTGCTGCTGAACTGTACCAAAGTTAAATTGTTACTGAAAACATGATTCTACCTGTTTCTTTATTGTGTTATTTTCTTTTCATAAAAAACCGACAATCTTCCCAACACACGTCCAGAAGATTACTGCGCAATTGTAATGTATTTTGTTTTTGTTAAATTCGAATTATCATCTTATAATCTTCCAGAAGTGACTTCAAAGTATACTTTTAGAAGATCAAAGGACGATAGTAATGTATTTTGTTTTTGTGAATTTCGTACACACTTCCGATAATCATCTGGAAGTCACTAAGAAATGATTTCTGGACGATTAATGCGCAATAGCAATGTATTTTGTTTTTGTATTTTTCGGAAAATCTTCCGACAATCTTCTAGAAGTCTCTAAGAAGTGACGTCTGGAAGATTGGCAACAAATTTATCTTCCAAATGTTTAAAGGGTGTTGTCAAAAAAAACCTAAATTTAAGATTGTGTTAGTCAAAAATTTATTTATATGTATTAGTGCTGAAACTACTTTCCCCTTCAAACATTTGGAAGATAAATTTGTTGCTAATCTTCCAGACGCCACTTCTTAGTGTCTTCTAGAAGATTGTCGGAAGATTTTTCGAAAAATACAAAAACAAAATACATTGCTATTGCACATTAATCGTCCAGACGTCACTTCTTAGTGACTTCCAGATGATTGTGAGAAGTGTGTACGAAATTCACAAAAACAAAATACATTACTATCGTCCTTTGATCTTCCAGAAGTATACTTTGAAGTCACTTCTGGAAGATAATAAGATGATAATTCGAATTTAACAAAAACAAAATACATTACTATTGCGCAATAATCTTCTGGACGTGTGTTGGGAAAATTGTTGGATAATTTATGAAAAGAAAATAACACAATAAAGAAGCAGATAGAATCATGTTTTCAGTAACAATTTATCTTTGGTACAGTTCGGCAGCAATAATAAATATAAAAAAAGTGTTCCTGATAATTACATAAGTGTTTTTTTATTGTTAATAATTTGGAAATTATTAATAAAGGACATTTTTAAAAGGTAAGTAAATCTTCTTAAACTTTTATTTAGTAATATCAGATTTTACTCACAATTTATATTAATTTTAGGAAAAATTTCATCGAACGAACAAGTATTTGCATTTTTAAAGAAGTCCAAAACTTTGCCTGTAATAGTGCCTTGCCGAATTCTTCATACAAAAGGTAATCTAAATACAATTTAACAATTAAAATTATTACTAATCTTCTTTTCTTCTTTTAAAGGTACCGGATTTGACCAGAAGTTTCCCATGGAGATTTTATTTTAAATGTTAAATTAATTTATATGTAAATTATTTATTTTGTAGTTTTATATGTATAATAATTGTGAAATAAAGATAATAATGAAATATAAAAAAATAATTTTAATTATAAATACAGAAATAAAAAAACTAAAAATCATCTTCTAGAAGAGACTAAGACGACACTTCTCTGATCATCTTCCGGGTGGCGTCAAGAAGAGTCTTCTTCGACACTTTCAGAAGTGTCTTCTTCGAGTCGTCTGGAAGACACTTCCACGAGGAACAGTTCTTCCCGACGGAAGATGATTTTAATGATACTTTGGCAATAGTCGTGGCGATGAGTTTCAACTTCTGGAAGACTCTTCTTAGCCACTTCCGCAATAAAAAATGTTTGCAGAGTCACCACACATCAATATCATACATAGTTGCACAAAAGAGTATTTACAAATTATTAAATATAGATTTTCATCATTTGATGCGGGTTACATCCACAAATAGTAATATAAATACATTTTTTGGCTTTTTGTTGATGAATATGAAAATAAATTAAAATTATTTTAAAATCTGTTTTATTTTTAATACCAAAAGTAGCAACATTGTTCGTTCAATTTAAATTTCAACATACAAAAAAGGAATGTCAAAAATAAAATAAAATAAAACGAGAGAAAAAGATATAGTCGGTCAAGCCCGACCATATGATACCCTACACCATTGTGTACATTATAATTCGGGGAGGGGTCTTTCATTAGACTTGGAGTCAAATGTTGAACGATACTCATAAGTGTAAAATAAAACATACGAATACAGAATATTACGTCGATGCTGCATTTATATCAATTTATTCAATTTTTGGGTGATTCCCGAAAGAGGGCCTTATAAGGGAGCTATGATAAATTATGGACCGATCTTTGTAAAATTTGGCACTATCATTTATGTTCATATAAAACTTATTTGTGTCGAATATTAACTTGGTACTAACATTTTAATGGAATTTATGCCCGTTAAAGTAATTTTCTGAAAATGGGTTTATATGGGAGATATGGTTAATTATGAAGCGATCTTTTTAAAAATCGGCACACTTATTAAGACTAATATGAAACTTTTCCGAGAGGACAGTTGTATGGGAGCTAGGTGAAATAATGGACCGCGCATAACCAAAATCAATAGGCTTCGTCCCTATAAAAAACCTGTGTACCAAATTTCATTAATTTTGGTTCAAATTTCGACCTGTAGTTTGATTACAAGGTTTACATGGACGGACAGACAGACAGACAGACGGACATCGTTAAATCGACTCAGAAAGTGATTCTAAGTCGATTGGTATAAATTAAGGTGGTCTTAGACCAATATTTTTGGGTGTTACAAACATCAGCACAAACGCATAATACCCTCCCCACCTATGGTGGTGTAGGGTATAAAAATATGTTTTCAGTTTGTGGAAAATATTCGTTTAAAGGGAATGAAAATACTACAAACGTGTGTGAAAAAATAATAAAAATATCGTGTGTTAGTGGAAAAATGTATCGCGTGTGTAATTTTCCTTAAATTTTAAGGAAAATATTTGTTTATTTTGTGTTGTTTCTCTCTCCCACAAGTGTGTTGAATTCACACAGAACTTGTATGTGAGGAGAGAGAAATGTTGTTGTTGTACGATTCTTAGTATTCTTTGGTTTAGAACTTGAACATAACAGTCATTAATAAATAAATCCGTCCATTGGTTTAGTTTCTATAAGCAGATTTGCATTCCTTATTTTGTAATATTTTTACACCTAATTTAAATGTTTTAGTCTTTTGTTTTAATCTAATATTTCTTCATTTTTCAAAGATGTATTAAAAAAAGTTTCACCCGCAGAATCATTTTAATAAAATTGATTCTGGCTTTTTCCATATTAACCCATGGTTTATGTTTATGCTAATTAAAAGTTAATATCATTTTTAATGATTATTTGCTAACAATTTTTTACCCTACACCACCGTAGGTGGGAATTGGTTATGATCGGTCCCCTATTTCTCCTAGCTCCCATAAAAATAACCTTCCTTAAATGTAGCAAGAATTTTTGCACATGTAAGTTCCATATAAGTTTTAATCTATGTGCCAAATTTCATGAAGATCGGTCCATAATTGACCATAGCTCCTTTATAAATTCATACAGATGTTAGTATATTTTAATGTTTAATTTTACATTTAATACAAGTACCGGTCCACAATTCCACAGGTGTAGAAAAACGAAGACCCCTTCCCGAATTTTGATGCACACAATGGTAGGGTTTGACCGGCTATATCTTTCTTTCTCGTTCTTAATGGGTTAATAATTATTTCCAAAAATAATTATGTTTAATAAATTTTAATTTGAACATTATAAGATTTTTTAATTTTTTTACGAAATGTAGTTTTGATAGAAATATTAACTTCTGCAAAAAAAAAACCGGTTAACCGGTTTTTTCTGAATTTAAAAAAGTTTTTTCAAAATACCAGGTATTCGAACTATTCGAAAACCGTTTCTCCAAAAAGTCGAATAATCGATTACCCTACTAAATACTTTCAGGGTTTAATTAAAAAAATATAACGGCTAAAATACAACTCTGTATAAAGATACAAGTAATTGTTAAAATATGTAAAAATAATTTTATTGATTTTTATTTAAGTTGAATTTAAAGTTAACGTTTTTATTTATTTTGTGTTTTATATAAAAAAAAAAAATACAAAATTTCATTGTAATTGGTTAAATATATTTGTTTTAATTTTAAATAAAAGAACATTTATTAAAAATTATATTTCAAATTAAAAAATCCGTTAAGTATCGAGTACCCAAATGAAAATGTATTGAGTAGTATCGAGTATTCAAAAGTAGTAGAATTTGCCAGCACTACCGTCTTCATTAGGATACCACTAGTAATTTTATTTGTTACGTGATTAGTCACTTTAACATGGGTTTGTCCTAGGTGGAAGTCTATTGCCACCTCAACGACTACATGGTGTCACCGATGGGTATAAACTGTTGGGTATTAATACTAAACAAACTTATTAATTTGGTTTTTCCCACCCCTACCTACTCGTAAATTAAATAAATTGTTTGTCTAACATTTGTTATTGAGTTCAAATTAATAAATTTTTTATTATTAAATTTGTGTTTTTTTTTTTTATTATTTTCATAAGTAGTTAAAATTTATCTTTTTGACATAAATTTAGCACTTAAACAGAAATTATTTGACAAAATTCCCCCTCAAAAAACCGCAAGGACACAAAGTTTGAAATTCTCAAAATGAAATACGAGTTTAAGGTGTTTTTATGTAAATTTTTATATTTACTATTTATTTATCTTTTGTTGGCATAAAAATATCAAAAACACTAAGAAATAAATAAAAAAAATAAATATTTATAAATTGTTTATTGAATTTAGCTAAAAGTATTTATTTTGTTTGTATTGTTATTATTATTGTTTTCGTTTTCGCCAATACGAGTTGTAATTATCATTTCTATGTAGGCCATTGTTGTAGTTTTTGTTTTGGGAAACCACTATGAATCACCAAGATGTTGGGGTTTAATTAATATATTTTTTTGTTCACCTGTCCGTCCACAGAGTAAAGATTTTTGAATTGTTATTTTGTGTTGCGTAAAGTGTGTTAAAAACATAAAACTGAAATTAATGTTTTAGTAAAATGATTTTGTTAGTTTAGGGAGATTTTAATGTGCGCTATATTTGTGGTAGACTCAAAATAGATATAAAACTATTCGTAAATTTAATACATATTTAAAAATGATTTTCAAACTATGGATTTACTTATTGATATTCTATGAAAAATGGTATTAAATTTATTCACCATTTTCCAATATGAATAACTCACCCATTGTGCATAGTATGCAGAACACTTAAAGACACTAATTATGAATAAATTAAGGAATGAAAGCTAATTAAGTAATTTTGACAATGTCTGTTATGGCTTTTAATTTTATTATTAGGATTATTTATTTTAAATTTTTGTTGCAGTTCAATGCAATTTAAATTGAAGACCTATTTGCAATGGAAAATTTATGTGACAAGAAATCAATATACTTATAAGTAATATTATGGAATTTAGCCAAAAACCCAAATTAATTTATTTATTATACATTAGATTGCAACAAAATTTATCAACTTTCGAATTTTAACCGTAACTCCCCCTAGAATTATCCTTTTGGTTGTCAAAACCTACACTGAACCAAAAAGGTACATAAATACAATGAAAAAGTTTATTGTATCAATGAATTTGTGCACTAATTTTGACCCTATGTACAGGTTCATTGAAACAATGTATTGCCATACATTAATATTAAAATTCAATGTACAAGTTCATTGATTCAATTTATTCTTACATTGAATCAATGAACACGTTCATTAAATAAAATAAATAATTCCAGTGAACAGTACATTGATTTCAATGAACTCATATTTTCTCCCAATGAAATTATACATTGAAAATGAATTGTAATAATAGGCTCGTTCTGTATTTTTGGTTTTTATTTTATTTTAAATTAAATTATTAAATTGTATGATATTGAGTTACAGATGTGATCGTGTTTGCTTTGTCATTTATTTTATAAAGTAATTCCAGTTGTCCTCTACATTGCTCAATGATGGTATGGAATATCTATTTAGACGCCACATTGATATGAGAAGAGCATTATCCTGAACAAAAAAGTTAAATAAAATTTTTAAAATTCGTTCAATGGCTTAACATTTTGAAACTAGTTACTTACGAATTGAATCAATCCTCTTGGTTTTGAAATCACGATAATTTTTGAAAACCCGGTATTTGAGTCTAATAACACATTCCTCTGCGTCGTAGTTGTTTTATCTATACAAATATAAATTAAATATAATATTTTGAAACTGTTTGAAACGATTAACATTATTAAACTTACGCGTAAGGAAGGCAAGTCTCCAAATTCCTGTTTTTGAGTAATTCATTTAATTTGGTGTATTCAATTATGCTGCACGACTTCTCCTGTGTGAATAAATTTATATTTATGTATTTTAATAATTCGAACGTCCATGCTTTATAACTTATTTACTTTTTAATTTTTTTAATTTTTTCACAGCACTGAATTTGTTTGTCTTTTGTTTAAAACGCGTCATTTCCTATTAAGAGATAAAAGCAAACTGAGTTGTTTTTGTTTTACTTTATTTCCCGTTAAAAAGCACATATTTCAACATAATTTAATGAAATATTTCATTGGTTTAATGTTTTTGTTCATTGTGTAATGCTTCTTCTTAATTAAATCAATGTGTTAGTACTTTGAATAATCTAATTCAATGAACTAATACATTAAATCAATTAACTGATTTACTTATTTTATTAAGAAATAAATTTAATGACTGGTTTCAATGTAATGTTCATAATAGCGTCAATTTTTTCATTAAATTTTAATGAATATTTTCACTGAAGCAATGAATTCGTACGTTAAGTTAATAAATTCTCGGATAAAAATTAATGAATTTCATTTAATGTACTTCATTCATTGAAATTACTTTTTTCAGTATACTATGTGAAATATTAGTGAAATTGGATATCGTTAATCCGTGACGTTGATTTATAAAGCTCAAATAAAACTTTGCTGTTTATAGACACTGCAGAAAATAAAAATGAATCTTGTACAACTAAGATGTAAATATAAATATTTAATTTTTTTAAATATAAATTAAATTTTTTTTTGAACTGATGTTTGGACTAAACAAAATTATTATACATATAGTAAGGTAAAACAAATATCAGGAAATATATTGTGCAGTTTTCAAAAAAATTGGAAGAGAATAACTTCGAAGGTTAAAGGTTAAAACTTAAAAAAAAATATTAAAATTTTTAAGGAAAAAAAATTCATTGTACACTTTTTACACAAGTTTTCTAAAACACATTAATGGTTTGGGGAATTCTTAATAACTCTAAATTTTTGTTACCAATATATCTTGTTTGATAAATAATTATGTTTAGATTACGATTTTTAACACTTATTTTTTAAACAAAGTATTTAATAGCAAAATTTTTCAAGAAACGGTACAACTTTTCCCCATATAAACGCACCTTACCAGCTTCACACAAAATAAATAATAAAAATAGTAAATCATAAATTTAATCCAAAAAAATTACAATGGTAAACACTCTATTAACTCTCATAAAACTATTGACAAATGAGGGGTAAGGAGAGGGACTATATGTGACAAGTTAGAGACTTAAATGTTTGGAAAGTATTATCTACCTTCACATTTTTTGTTAAGCCTATAATACTTATATAAGTGATTTGTGAGATGAAGAATTATATATAATTATCGGATATAATTTGCTTTTAAATTGAAAATTTTACTAGTTTTATACAAAAGTAGAGTATTAAAGTATCATATAAAAGATTAATTTAATCTAATTCAAATTTGTGATCAAATGCCGTTATAATCCTCTATGAAAAAATCAAATTTCTCATACATCATAAGCAGGGCAAGTTTTTCAAGCTTTTCGCTTGCAAAGTAAGCATTTGCATATTTCAAAAGAATTTCACAAAAAATGCTTATATTTTAAATCTTTGCATAAATTTGCATATAATAGATACAAAAGTTAATTTTCTTAACAAAAACCAAATTTTTTGGTGATTTTTTGTAGTTCAATCAATTGATTTTTAAAAATTTTTTTGTGAGTATTTTGAGTACATTGTAAATATTGTAAAGAAAAAAATTCGGAAGCGTCAATTATGATACTTAAAATTAAAATATTTGAGATTAATCGAAATTTATTTGAGATAAATCGAAATTTATTTGAGATTGAAAGTTAAAAAATGCATATTTGTGCATATTTTCTACACATTAATATATAAGAATGCATAAATTCGTTGGTTTTTATATACATATTCATGCTATTTTTGCATATTTCTGTGCATATTATACCATTTTTTCGTGCTTTTTCAAGCGCATATTTCAATTATTTTTGTGCATATAAAAACTTGCCCTGATCATAAGCATCAATACATGCAATAACTTTAATATTTTTCGGTTTATAGATATTTTAAGTAGCCATACGGTACGATTCCAATAACAGTAATAATTAAAAAAATCCATGCAAAAATATCAAATTTATTCACAATTAAGTAATGGTATCTCAATGAAAAAAAATCTTTTTTAAAAATCTCATACTAAGTAAAATAAGTATGAGCAAATAAAATGTGTATCTATTTTTTTGGATATAGTTTTAAACAGGTATATTTTCAAATGAATATATTGGGTCCCTTGTCAGTTCTGATAATTTTCAAATTTGGTCTTTCAAGGAATTTTCGTGCCCATTTCTGTAATATATACATATTAAGTATTAATGCTAAATAATTTAATATTACTACAGTTAACATTAGTTAAAAATAAACAAAACAGAAGATATTGGCTAAATAACAGAATTTATTTGAAAAAAAAGTAAAAAATAAATAAATAAATAAATAAATAAATAAATAAATAAATAAATGAATAAGTAAATAAATTAATTAATTAATTAATTAATTAATTAATTAATTAATTAATTAATTAATTAATTAATTAATTAATTAATTAATTAATTAATTAAAAAATAGGACCACATTTTCCATATGTATTTGGAAATATAAAAAAAAAAAATATTGAAATTTTCTGATTATTGGCCATAAAGAGATTAAAAACATATTAGGGTTTTTAAAGCTATATTCGGTCAATTAATGGCGGATTTGGAATTTTACAATATAGACTCAATTCAATATTTTAATATAAAATAGGTAAAATTGTTTTTCTTCAAAAAAATCTTAAATAAATAAAAAGTATAAATTCTTTATATGTTATTAAAGAAACTTTTTATTTAGAAGATATTGAGTAAGCGTCATCATTAAGATATGAGGTTCAGGAATTCCCGGGATTTTCCGGAAAATTTTCGTCAGGAATTCTCAGGATTTTTTTTTTAATATTAAGGTGAAAACGGGAAATTTAATATTCACGTAAACATACTACATAGGAAAAATTTTAGAACATGTTTTGAAATCATTAGTTCTAGAACTGGAGTAATCAGAACCACTTCAGATTCTTTAATAACATCCTCAGAGCTAGTGGTATCACAACCAATTCTGACACTAATGGGGTATTATTCTGATTCTAAATTCGTTTTAAGGAATGATTTAGAGAACTAGTGCTTAAGAACTAATTCTGTATGACTTCTACTTCACTTCTGAGAACAAATTACTGGTTCTCGAATGACTTGTATAAAAAATGTAAAAAATAGTATTTACAAAATTAAATTGATTTCAAAAGTGGCCTTTAGGAAATAGCATATTAGACTAGAAAATAAAAAAAACAGATTCTGAAACCATTCCCTGATTCTTCTATGAACTAGTTCTAGAACCGTTCCATAGAATGGGTATTGGATAGCTAACGCTTCCACAGAACTAGTTTTAGAGGTGACAATTTTAAACAAAAATCATTGGTCGTAACGCCAAAGTAGAACAAGTACAGGCTATTTTCATGTGTTCTGGAACTAGTTGTAGAACTAATACAATTTTTCCTGGGTAGCTGCTAAAGGTATTCATTCTTTGATATATATTTTTCAATTTTAAAAATTCGATACAAATGTTTATTTAAAAACATTTCATCGGTGCGCTGATGAAAATTCCTATTCCTTTTCATAAAAAGTATATCAGATTTCCGAACACTATAACATTAAACCACAAAATTTTTTTCAGAACCAATGTTAAACATTTTCTAATTTTGTGTTTTAACCATAAATTATGGTTTATATTTTTTTTTATTTTTAGCATAATCAACTACTTAACTTAAATATTCGCGGTATAAAATTTTTAATATAACATACAATAAGAGCTTCGAAAAATTAATTAAATCTTAGTTTAACTCCTTAATATCTTAATTCTTAATTATGAAATAATAGTTTTCTTTTCTATAATACTACTTACAAAAACATAATTCTATAGCTTCATTCAAAGGATTTTGTTTGAATAGAATTAATTTTTTTCATTGTTTCATTTCATTGTTTCTGTGATTTGTTTTCATACAGAAATTATTAAATTTTTGTTAATTCAAATCTTCTCTTAATTAAATAAAAATATTTTACATAACAAATTGGATGGTAGAAAATTTTAATGATTTAATATAAATATTTTTTAAGCTTGAATTATATAATTGTTAGTTAATTTTTTAAAGAATTAATTCACGGGAACCACAAACCCTAGTCATCATTTAAATGTCAAAACTATAATTTTCCAACTTTAAAATTTAATATTATTTATTTTTTGGAATCAAAATAGTTAATGAAATGAATTTTGATTACTAATCTTGTTTAATTAAATAAAATAATTTAAAGTAAATCGGATTAAAGCAAATGTTTATAACCAACGCATTATATTGAAAAAAATATAACCAAAATTTTGTGAAATTTTAATTTTTAAATAAGAATTACAAAAGATAAGAATATTTTTCAAATGTATATGTAAAAATCTTTGAAATCAGATAAAAAATTGTCACTTATTTTAAAAATAAATCGAATAAATTGTTGTATAATATCATATTAGACAGAATTTTATTTGAATAAGGTAAGATTAGTAAAAATTTTGGCATTTTCCATTATTCAAAAACAAAAGACTCAAGAAACAAACATTATTAAAGTAACATTTTTGAAATATTCAATGAAAATTTGAATAATCACGCACATCACTCTACATACATATGTAATCATAGGTATGTATTTATGATAAGATACATACATACATATGTAGGTGTCTATATACAATTTTATGTATAAAAAATACGTCATTTACGACCGTGAATATCTATGTATAGTCAGCCAGCAAACATAAAAAAACAAACAAAAAAGTGTGGCGTGTGACCAACATATTTAAACATGAAAACCAAATTAATTACATTGTAGTCGTATTTATTTTATTGAAATAAATAAAATGAAACCAAAAGCAAATTGTCTATTGTTTTTTATATAAAAAAATTGAGAAAAAAATCCTAACACATAACGCTAATAATGGTTAATTGGCAAAAAAATTTAAAGCTGAAATTGAAAACAAAAAAAAAAAAAAAAAAAAAACATTGAGGCTCAAATTCAATACATTATTTGTACAGAATGAATGTGACAAAATATAACAATGCATTGCAGTTTTTGTAATTTTATTTTCCTTTAGTTAAGTTTTATTGAAATTTTTATTTTACTCTCACTTTAAGTACAAAATGTAATAAGCAAAGAATTGCTTGTGATTATAAGTGGACAGTGGGATTAAAGGTATACAAAGTGGTTGAAGATTAATTGTAGCAATCAAAAATGTTGTTGGAAAAGCTGTTGATGGGTTATACTTAGTAATATTAATATACGTTAATGTATATATTATGAAACTTACCTTAGAAGGCGACTTTCTTGGCGTCGTCATATAAAAACTATTAGACATCATATAAAGAGAAAATTTTTAAATTACTGCATTTATAAACGACATATTCATCTTCTATATGCAATCATTAAATCATTAAAATCCGTCAACAACTTATAGAGATTGTTAGGGGTTTATATTGAAACAAATTATATTTTTATAAAATATTTAAAATTAAAGTTCAATTTATTTGAAAAGTAAAAATAAGAATGAATGTAAAAATTAAAATATTTGAAAGATATGTAAATAATATTTATATTATTTAAAATAAATATTTAAAACAAGTTGAATAGTTCGCAATATTTTTGGGCGTTCTCTCGTGGAGTGGACGTTATATAAAAGGTATTTGGTATCTAAAAAAATGTTAGAATATGGAGATTGATAATTTATGAAAAAAAGTAAGTGGAAAATTTGTAATTTGAGAACTTAACAAAAGGCCCTAGATTTTCTAATTCTAATTAGCCCCTTGGGATAGGTCACATGATAGGTCCAAGAGGACAGGTTCATTAACGATTAATGTAATAAAAATTTTATAAAAATTCGGTAATTGTTTACTTTTTAAACATTATTTTTATTATTATCTTTATTAAAATTATGTTAATTTTATAATTTTTCATTAATGTCGATGGCGGCACCCCGGCTCGAACCCATGTTCATCTGACGTATGTTATGTTTTATAGTCTTCAACGCTTACCACTCAGCCACTGATTGTTATTGCGCGCGAGTTGCTATTTGCGGACTTAACGAATGAGTGTGTTTGTGTCAACTGGTTCTCAATTGGAACTTTGGTGACGAGTTAGGTATCAATTGGTACTCAACTGGTACAGAGGAACCGGTCCATTACTTCAATTGCCACAAATTTCCCGCAGGGGGAATTTAAAAAAAAAAATCAAAATTGACAAGGTTTGGATAGGGATTGTGGGCAGACCTTTTCCCCAAGCTCCTCCGGATTTACTTTACATGCATTTTCATTACGATTTCTTTTGAAAACATTAAAAAAATGATAAAGCCCAGAACAAAAACAAATTTTATCAGTGAATAAATATTGCCCCTTTTTTTGGAAAAAAAAAAAAAAATCATAAAAAATGTGAAAATTTGTTAAAGTTCGAACTTCAGATTAAAATAACTTTTTAACGGATTCATATATTTATATGGTTCTTGCAGCAATATTATTTATAATTTTGTAAGGAATATTTTTATTTTTGTGGCAATAGTAAGCCCGCTATGTTAAAAAATCTAAAAGAAGACGAGGCCAAAAATGGGGAAACCTTTTTTTGTAGAGATTTACAAGGACTATCCGTATATAAAATTTCTTTTCTGTCGTATCATAAATTAATTTTTGGAGATTTTTCAAAAAAATTACATACCCGAAATGACCAACATTGGAGGGCCATCCACTTCATATAAAAATGGACAAAATTATGTATCAATATCAAATAAAATCTTTAAGCTGGGTTGTGTTTTTTGCCCATAGGGAGCTGTCAAAGTTAATATTTTTTTTAAAATTTTTGAAAAAGAATAAAAAATTCAATTTTCATCAACTTTCAGTGTATTTATTTTTAAATAAAAGGTCTTTTAAAGTAAAAATTTTAAATGGAACTATCAACTTCAGGTATTTAAGTCTACTTTTCTTCAAGTATTTGTAAATTATATTTTGTCCTAATATTTTTATACCCACCATCAAAAAGATGGGGGGTATATTGATTTTGTCATTCCGTGTGTAACATGTCGAAGGAATCATCTAAGACCCCACAAAGTATATATTTTCTGGGTCCTGGTTTGATTCTGAGTCGATCTAGTTATGTCCGTCCGTCTGTCCGTCTGTCTGTGGGGGGGTATATTGATTTTGTCATTCCGTGTATAACATGTCGAAGGAATCATCTAAGACCCCACAAAGTATATATTTTCTGGGTCCTGGTTTGATTCTGAGTCGATATAGCTATGTCCGTCTGTCTGTCTGTCTGTCCGTCTGTTGAAAGCAGGATTGGGCCCATAACTTTTTTGTTTATTAACCGATTTTGCCCATTTTCAATCCCAAACAAATATTTGTGCCAAATTTCGTTCCCCTACGTTTTCCCGTTCGAGCCCTATTCTGCTTTCAACAGACGGACGGACATAGCTAGATCGACTCAGAATCTAACCAGGACCCAGAAAATATATACTTTGTGGGGTCTTAGATGATTCCTTCGACATGTTACACACGGAATGACAAAATCAATATTCCCCCCATCTTTTTGATGGTGGGTATAAAAACATGATTTTGCATATTTTTTGGTTGCCCTACTCATTACATTATTTATTTTATTTATCTCAGAAATTTATGAATTCTAAAACCAAAAATTAGCTCTGAAGATATAAGATATTAAATTAACAAATTTATTTAAATAAAATACTATGTATACTTTTTTACAACCCACTGTGCATTTTTATAATAAATAATAATATGAATCATATTAAATTAAAAGAAATGTACAAGTACGAAAATCGAAAAGTTAACAAAAAGAAAAACAAGACATAATAATACAAAATATGTATAATAAAATATGACAATAAAAAAAGCTTTAAACAAAATTAAAAAAATATCATAACAAACTAAAAAATAATAAAGAAACACAAAGTTAAATTTATTATTTGCTGGCACAACTACTCACTACTTTTCAAAGATTCCATTCATTCATTTATTCATCCATCAAACTGACAAGACTTACTCTGACGCTATTTAAAGTTTCGTCAATGAAACTGAGAGTACATATATGTGTGGTATAGTTAGTGTAGTGTAGAGTGCAACGTTTTTCTTTTATGCTCTGGCATGATGTAGTGTAGTGTGCTTTCATTGTGGGACTCTTTCAATAACTTGAAAAAAAAAAAACTCAGTCGAAGAAAAAGCCACAAACTATAAGAGCTATTTAAAATATGTATGTTTCTTTAGTTTTTTGTTTAAATTCAATTTGAGGATTGAGTTTGAGTTGAAACATATAAAAAAGCATTTTGGCTTGAAGACAGAAAAACGCAGCCGATGCCAAAACTAAATTGTTTTACATGAAACAGTCGAAGACGTGCAAGGCACGATTACGGAAGGAATAGCGGATGATTAAAGAAATATTTTAAATATTTATTTGCTTCAAAAAAATTTATATAAATAAATTTTAATACAATTAAAAAAAAAAAATTAAATATTAAATTATTTTTAATAAAAACAAATTAAAAAAGTGCAGTTTTGCAGAGAAAAAGTGAAATCATTTTAAAATAAACCAAATTATTGTCACAAAGTTTATTATTATTTTAATAGTGTAAATTTTTAAGTAAAAATTTTATTGATATTACGAAAGCAATAATTTTTTTTTTTTAAACTAAAGTAAATATTTATTAAAAATTGTGATAAGAAAACCAGCTTAAAATAAATTTGTGTACAAAATTGTTAAAATACCACAAATACAAGCAAAAAAAAGTTAAATTAAAAAATATACAATTAAAGAAATATTTTTTTATTAAATTATAATAAAAAAATTAACTGCAAAAATAGCCAACATATAATGAAGAAAAAATAAATTAATTTAACACTTTCATTTTCATTTTAACCAACGAATCAAATCAACAATAACAATAACAACACGATATTGACGACAACAAAAGAAAACCAACAACAATAATAATAACAAACATTTAAACTTGATGTCTTGCTGTTAGCAGTTTGCTGGAGTTTTATTTGTCTTTATTTAATTTTTGGTTAAATAACTAAATCCGATGTAAGAAAGAAAGACAAAAATCATAAAAGATATCACAAAATCGAACAAAATTCAATTTAAAATCTTTTTTCTTTAAATAATTTTCAAAAGCTGCCAACATAAAGTGTGTTAAAAATTGTTTTACAAAATAAAAATCAATTTATTTCATTGTGTTTTTTTCTTCTTCTTCATCTTCTGTTTTGTTTTCTGGCATTTCCGTTTTCGCTACAATTTACAAATGTTTTAATCGCTTCATTACAAAAGATTCATAGATTTAACAAAAATTTTGCAAATTACAACAATAACAAATAGAAGAAATTTAATCAACATTATTAAAAATGCATTTAACGACGTTTTTTATAAGTATTGGTAAGTAGTGTTAATTTACTTAATTGCTTTATTTTAAAATCCATTTTATCTGGATTTTAGTTAATTATAGATTTTTTCCAAAAATTATCTCAGTTTCTTTTAAATAAATAAATGAATTTTAATAATTTAGGAATATGTTTCAATTTAATTCAAGACTTAAATATTAAGTGATCAAATTAAAGTTCAGAATATTATTAAAATAGAATAAATCATTAAATATGATCGAGAATTATATATGAAATTGTATAATTAAAAGAAAATTTATGCATTAAGTTCAAATTTATTGTAGGTGAGGTAAAGTACGTTTAAAAAAGTATGTTGTTATCTCAGTTTTAGAACATATGAGCCGTTTAATTTGAAATTGGCCTCAATCGCTTCATAAAAAATCGTGTTAATCAAAAAATTGCAAAATTTTTTGTAATAGTTTTATCCTAATTTTATTTTGTTTACTTTATTCATTTAGAAATATTAGCAAGTTTTAATAAAAGTAATTTCATTTTAAATTTAAAAATCAAAAGTTAAAAATAAAATATTTTTATACCTAACATACCATTTCTGTAGATGAAATTAGATAAAATATGTCAAATTTAGAAGTGTTTAAACCACAGATTATACAGAAATTGTTTACGTAATAGATAAAGGTAATGTTTTATAGCCAAGAAGTGGGGCTATAAAAGTGTAGTACTAATCAAATCTCTAATTTGTCACACATAGCCCCTAGAAGTCTTTAAAGTTGTAAAAATCAAGAATTTCTCAATTAACCCTCATAAAACCATGGAAAAATTAGTGGTAAGGAGTGGGTGTAGTGGGGAAATTTATATTTGATATAATTAATAATAGACTGCAGAACTCAAAAATGGTAAAATTTTTCAAAGTTTGCAAAAAATAAAAATCCAAGTTTAAATAACAAAGCTAACAAAAAATTAGAAAAAAAAATTATATATTGAATAATTTTGCTTAATTCTTACTCCTTAGACTAAATATAGTAAAAGAGTTAAACGAAACATTTCCATCACATCACACTTTAAACCCACTGATGACCAAATGAAATATGTACCTTTAAGAAATTTTTAGGTTATATAATTTTCTGGGTAATAGATAGAGTAAATTATGGATCCGTATTTTATAGAGAAGGAATAATGCAACAAAAGTGTAAAATTTGTCAATTCTCTAACATGACCCCCATAGCAGTATTTAAAATTGACAGGGAAGCTATTTGGCATCCTTAAACTCATCTCAATACACATTTTTTTTTAAAGAGAAAAATCAAAATTCAAAATTGTTTGCTTTTGAATTTTATTTCATGGATTGAAATTTTTGTTGTTGAATTAAGGAAGGAATAAATTGCATGAGAAGTGTGTCCGATATTAAAAAAAAAAAAAAAAACTCTGATAAGATTTTGTGAATTTAGGAAATTTCGATTTATTTAGTTTATTCTACTATATTTAGTATTTGTCGTTAATATCATCATATCGGTTATTTTAGCAAGTCAAGCAACCATAAGTCCGAACGTACTTAGTGTGGAAAAGAAAAGGCTTTCCAGATAATAATAATAATAATAATAATAATAATAATAATAATAATAATAATAAAAGACTATACTTCAGAGGATCATTTCTGTAGTAAGTCTTCATTTATTTAGTTCGCTAAATAAAAAAATAATAATAATTTTTAAATGAATTAACATACGTTTATGCACCAAAATCTACAAGGTTATTAAGGTGGAGCAGTTTTTCACACTAAATATTATATTAAATATAATATTTCTGAGTTACCTGTTATATTTACTCTGCGAAAATTTTGTGTTAATTTTTCCAAAAGTACTTAAACCGTTGCTTTTGAATTACTAGAATAAAGTGCAACAACTATGTAGTAATGTGACAAGTGATTTAATAGATATAAAACTCATTGTATATTTATACTTAATTTTGTCGGGAATTCCCAGGTTTTCGGTATTATAACGAAATTTTTTCCGATTACCTTGAATTAAAAAATGTCGGGAGTTTGAAAATCCTAGTGGCAATGTGTCTTATGGTAAGCTTTCACCAATTTATCGTATTGCGGAAAATAAAGATTCCTTAATGTTGAAATTAATGGTAGGTTTTTAATTTGTATACGCTGACATAAGAAACAATTTCCTTCAGAAAATTACAGCCAGGAACATTTTTGACTAGAGCTTTAACAATGATTTTGACGTTCAGTTTAAATTTTCAAAATTGTGGAACTTGTTAAAAAAAAAAACTTGTCCCATCCTGAAGTCATATTTATAAATTTTTATTGTTATTCTTTTTTTATAACAACATTTATTTCTTAAACTTTTGCATTTGTTATCATACATTATTATATATCCTATGAACATTTTCCTTCCCTCTACAACCTCTCTTTGCCACTAATTTTTCCATGGTTTTATGCGGATAAAAAGGAAAATTTTTAATTTTTTCAAGTGGGAATGTTATATTCGGCCGAATATACCCACCATCAACTTTTTAAAATTTTATGTTATTTGGGACGTGGGTAGTAAAGTGGGCTGATCACGCCCATTTTTTGTTTCCGAGTTTACATTGGCCCTTGAATTATTTGTAAAAAATTTCGTTGACGTTTCTCCTTATATGAGAGGTGGGTGGGTATTTAACCCATAACTTTTTTGTTTATTAACCGATTTTATACCCCATCTTTTTGATGGTGGGTATAAAAAGATTTTTATAGCACTATTTGACTGTAGCACTTTCAGGTGATTGGAATGAGTATAACTTGTCACCTTGTTCTAGAAAAATTTATACTGTAATTAGAAAAGATAACAAATTATAAAATTAAAAAAAAAAATTAAATAAGCAGAAATTTATCAAAAATACATTTTAAAATTTTTTTGTGAAAATATTATCTTCTTTAGAGCTATAAGCTAAAAAATATTCTATAACATAAATATATATGCAAATTTTAAATTAAAGACTTTTTTAATTTTACAAAGCAACAGTTGAAATATAGAATAGGGAATTTTTTTGTAATTGAAAAAAAAAAAAAAATATATATCAAATAATACCATAGGATATACATACGTACAGATTTGTCTGTACCAAATGCAAACAAAAGCTGATGAATCAATATCAAAAAATTTTAAACAATTTTTTTATAAATCTTTCTAAAATGTACGCAGAAAAAAACATTATGATCAGCGTATAATCATAATATGTTTGGATGAACCCAACATATATTTGCGTAATCACATTATGGTTGTTTTTTAGCAATTATTTATATGTTTATCAAAATTATTTATTAAATTTGAAAACATATAAGTAATTGAAATAAATATGAATAATTTAAATACAACCATATCATATTTAGCACAACTATATTATGGTTACCTAGACGCGGATTAGATCTATACATTGACCATAATATTATAGAATTATTTTTTACCTTATTGCAAATTGTCCACAAACATATTCAAAAGAAGTCTGTTTTTTTCATATATATATTTCTAGTAATTTAAACAATTATTTCTAGAATATATTAATTATTATTTTAAGTAGGGTATCATATGTTGTCTAGTATGATACAACCTTAAATTCTTATTTGTTTTATTGTTTTTTTATATTGTTAAAACTATTATTTTTTTTTTTTTGTAAAGACTCAGTTTAATTTTTCGTAACATTCGGTGACTTGTGAAATTTGCATTTTTTTTCAGTTTAAATTTGTTTTTAGTGTCTGCGTTTCTGTGCTTCTCCTCTTGTTATTTTTTTTTGTATTTTTATTCATTTTATTTATTTATTTTTTGTACAAAAGTTATTGTTGTTATTGTATTAAGTGGAACATCACCTAAAAGTATGTAGAGTTGTGACCTTAATACGCTCACTAAAGGTATAAACCATTTGCGGTTTTTAAACATTTAGTTTAGTTGGTATGAGTGTGATTTTTTTTTTTTTTCTACAAAGAAAATATTGTGTAATATTTATTTTGTATTTTCTGTTCGGTTTGATAATTATTTTGTATGATTTTAAAATGCCATTAAATACTCGTAAACTAAAGTTGTAAGAGTTTTTAGCAGGCCGAGTCGTCCGTCAGTACTCGCTCATAATTTCTTTTGCCAGACGTACATATGAAAACAAAAGATTTAAGACACATACGTGTTTAATTAAATTGTCATTAAAACGAATGAATATTTCAACATTAACATTAAATATTTACGACTAAATAAAACAAAACAAAAATCTTTAGTTAGTGGAATTTATATACTTATAGGTATATCTTTTTCTTTTATACTTTTGCTTGGTATTTATTTAGCAGTGAAATCTGTAACGACAAGATAAATTGTTATCTGAATTATTTTAAATTACTTCAATAATATTTATGTAAATTTTAGGTTGACGTAATTTTTTTTATAATCTTTTGTTAAAGTGGGGATTATTTTATTATATTTTGGCCAAAAATTATATTATTTTATATAAAAAAATTATATTTATTTTTTAATTTGCAATAAAACTAGAAAAAGTTTTTGTCTGTAAAAGATATTTTTAAAACAACATACATAGATGATTAAAATCATTTTAATATAGAAGTTTTAACTGGATGTGTTTTATTGCTTCCATCATTATGATGCTATGAAAACTATTCTAACTATTTGTTTGTTATTTATAAATTTAGTAAATTCCCAAGAGCAAATATTTTTCTTTATTCTTTCCATAGACTCCCTTTATTGAATTAATAATATACATGTTAACCTGAATACCTCTATTAAAAATTTTCCATTTACATACTAAATGATGTATTTTTTAATATTATTTTTTTGCAAATTAAAACATAAAAGCAAGAATTAAATTTAGTAAATTTACAAAATATTTTTGTAATGAATATAATGAATGAAAAAGAAATAAAATACAAATTGAAACTGGTTCCAAAACCATATGGGAAAAGAAAGTGAAACCGAAATAAAAACATCAAAATCCAGCCCAACACTTAAGACAACAACAATCTTTTGTATGCAAATAAAGTGAAATAAAACCCATATAAAAATAAAGTATAAAAAATAAATAAAAACTAAAATAATATTACAATAATTGCATGCAAATAATATGCAACAAAAAAAAAATATTCATTCAGTAATGACTAACATTGGACAAAAAAAAAAAAAAAATGTTACAAGAAAAAAAAAAAAAAAAAAATGAAAACCAGATACTGAGCCACCAGCTCAAAGAAATTTAATACTTTTTTTGTGAATAAAACTGCAGATAACAACTTCCTGAAAAAAAAAAAAATAAAATAAAATATGACGTCATTAAATTAAAGTGTCAAATTTTGCAAAATGAAAGCCAAAGAAATGAACAAGAAAAGCAAATTTTCTCATCTTATAAATAAGTTTAAGGAAGGAAAATTGGATACTGAAAGATTGATATGCCATACATTGGGAAAGAATCGCCTAAAATGGCGCTTAATTCAGGGAAGAGGTAGAGCGCATTATTTAAAATTTTGTTGTAATTATTGTGTCATTAATACGTCAAAAAAATACTTTCTGAATTTATAAATATTTTCTTTAGTCCAAAGGACTATCCGTCCGTCTGTCTGTACATCAATAATCAATATTTGAGATAGTCTGTAGCCCACCGTTTTAAAGATAACCGGTATAACCGTTAAATTCGGTAGATGAGCTTTAATATTTGATATTAATTGAACTGTTATTTCACTGAGTTCCCATATAAACTTGTTCCCGGAAATGAGGCAAACATTTATAGATGTCTTAAATTTCATAAGGATCGGTCCAAAATTGAACATATCTCCCATATAAGACGCCCACCCAAAAATCACTTTTCCGTATATAATTCCTTTACAAATCTTCGTATAAAGATAAAATGAAGTATATTAAAGTATTAGTTTATTATGGCCTTCATCAAGGGCGGTCCAACAAAAACGCACGATGTTAATTGTAAATAAAACAAAAAGTTTTCAGGGAATTATCTTAATATTTTTTTATTATGATAGAAGGATCTATAACAATTACTTGTGAAACTAAATATCGGCTTAATGCTCGCTACGGCTCCGGTGGCATACCTCTATCTATTTCAATGACTCTGAGACGTAATTAAGGTTCAATGTCGTTAATGTGCCGAATTTTTAGCTCTTGAATTGTTCTTGGCTTATTGACGTACACTTTTTGTTTTAAATATCCCCAAAGAAAGAAGTCCAACGGTGTTAAATCACATAATCGTGGTGGCCAATTAACATTGCCACGACGCACGTTGGGTTGAACAGTATTCAAGTATGAGGATTAATTCAAAAAATAAATTGCAATAAATTTTTATATCGGGTAATAGAAAACAAACTGAGTTATCACAATCTGTAAACTTTATTGTTTTATGTTGTTTAGTTTTTTTGATACCCTCTCTCAAAGTTCAATAATTTTTCATAAATATTATTATAGTAGCAAAAAGTGAAAATTTCAAAATTTCAAGTGGGATTTTTGTTAGTTTTTGTAAAACGATAATTCTTTTTTAAACAGGCGGATTAAGTTCAGATAGTGGACTATATTCTAAAATAAAATTTATTCAGATATATGTTGTATAATTATTTTTCATAATTTTGCAAAAATTACACTAAAAATAGGGTATTTTCGAGATATATGTAGAACTTTAAAGAGTTATTGGGTACAATAGGGTAAACATTTTTATATAGTTATAAAATATAAGATGTTAGCTTGTGTAATAAAGAAAAACATTTTGCCAATATTTGTCTAAACGAAAAATATTTAATTTTATATTAAAATAAACCAATTGAAATTATGCAAAAACCACACTATCAGTGGAATTGCAGGAAGTTCAAAATGAAGATTTTAAACAACTATAGCCACTAAAACTGTAATAAAACATTTTTACTAAATTTCTTGTAAGTTTGGGTTCGTTACTTGCCTAAAATATATCTTAAATGAAATAAATCGCAATTCCTTGACTTATTATTTTTTCGTTCACTATAAAAATTGCACTCATTAATTTTGATATAAAACGCATTTGTCTGTTTTTTCTTAAAATTATCTTATATAATAATAAGTATACTTCAATTTACAGTTTAATTTATTAGCTTATAGCTTTAAGTTTAAAAGTTACAACAAAAAAACTAAATAAAGCTCATTTTCCTTGAAAAACAAAAGTAGACATAACAATTAAAAAAATTGTTTTCCAAGATATTTTTATTTTAAATTGTAGTATTTTACGTATTTATGAATATCCATTAATAAAAAATATATCGACCATTCCAGGAAAGAACGCCCGAAAAAGTATATTTTTTTACTTGATGGCTTTTAATTTCGATAAAAATTTTTATACAAAAACTCCATTAAGCCTTTTATCAATTTCAGTTTTGTGAAATTGCAAAAACTCGCGATTTAATTTCGCTTTTTAATTTTCTGAAAAACCACAAAAAGTTCAAAAGTATGTAACTTTGAATAGCAATATCTCTGGAAAGACTTCGTCAATTTTAATGATTTAGACGGCCTTAAAATTTCGCATATGGCGGCTTTACGACGAACATTTTAAAAATAAAAAAGATTTTTTTTTATTTTTTTAAATGCATTTTTCTTTAAATATTCTATTCAAATTTTTTAATTTTTTTAACATAAATGAAAAGTTTGGAATCTTTACATTGAAATAAAAGTGTCAAATTTTTGGGACGCGAAAATCTTATATGCATAATCCAATTTTTATAAAAACATGTTTAAAATTTTTCATATAAAATTAAAATTTTTTCTTATTTTTGAAATTTTCTTTAAAATTTGTATAAAAGTTAACAAAATATAAAAAGTATGCAATTTTAAATATTCATATCTCTTGAAGTTATTGATGGATTTCTGTAATTTAAAAAGTATTTAAAAGGCCATTGTATAGTTTTTGTGTAATTTAGTCAGCATTTCAAACCATAATATTTTAAAAATATAAATGCACTTTTTAGATGCATTTTTGTTAGTTGCGAATTTATTAAATTTTAATTTTTCAAAAGTGTATTTAAAAATGCTTTGTTTATTATAACTTAAAGCAATAAATAGTCTAATACATAAAGTTTTACTATTTTTCAGGATTTTTTAAAAAATAACACAATAAATTTTTTTAACAAAATACGTAAAGATACTCATAATACCAGAAAAATATAATTTTTATATGAAAGAATTTTAACTAGTTGAAGAAAAGGGGAAATTATGCACAGTACATGTGTGCGTCCCAAAAATTTGAGATTTTTATTTTAATGTAAAGATTCCAAACTTTTCATTTATGTTAAAAAATTAACATAACATTAACATCGGTCAAGCCCGACTATATAATACCCTACACCATTTCGATCCACATAATTTTGTTTTTACTTATATACAACTTACTTGTGTTAAATATTAACATAATACTAACATTTGTATGGAATTTATGCACGTTAGTGATTTTCGGGAGAGGTGTTTATATGGGAGCTATGGTCAGTTATGGACCGATCTTCATGAAATTTGGTAGACGGATTTTTGCTGATATAAAACTTATTTGTACTAAATTTCATTAAAATATTCCTATTTTTAAGGCATTCCTATTTAACTCTATTTAACTCTATTCCGGGAGGACAGTTGTATGGGGGCTAGGTGAAATAATGGGCCGATCATAACCAAAATCAATAGGCTTCGTCCTTGTGTTGAAAAAAGCATATGTACCAAATTTCATCAAATTATCTTCAAAATTGCGACCTGTACTTTGCGCACAAGCTTTACATGGACAGCCAGCCGACCAGACGGACGGACGGACATCGTTAAATCGACTCAGAAAGTGATTCTAAGTCGAACGGTATACTTTAAGGTGGGGGTCCGATGATTTTTTCTCTGCGTTACAACTTCTGCACAAACACATAATACCCCAACCACCTTTGGTGGTGTAGGGTATAAAAATACTTTTTATTTATAAAATATTCATGTTTAAGCTAACATAATTACAATTCAAACGTCGTTTAAATCACAAATTTCTGCAAAGCCTTCCCAGAAATATTTGTATTTAAAGTTGTATACTTTTGAGATTTTTTAGATTTTTTCAAAAGTGAAAAAGCAAAATAAAATCGCGAATTTTCTGAATTTAGCGAATCTGAAAAAGGAAATATTTATAGATATCTATAGGCCTTATACGTATAAAATTTTATAAAAATCGGAGGACACTTGGTATATTTTTGGGCGTTCTTTCATGGAATGGACGATATATATTTTTTAAATTAAAGATACCACGAATTAATCCCCTTTTTCGCTATTGTTTAATCCACTGTGCGACGCGAGATAACACTGTCATTGAATTTCTCGCGCAAAAGAGCCATTGTTTCGTTGACTGTGTGGCAAGTGGCACCATTCTGTTGAAACCACCAGGTCCATATTCTCAATTTCTGGCCACAAGAAGTTCGTTATCATCACGCGATAGCGAACACCATTCATGGTAACTGCTTGACCGACCTAATTTTCGAAGAAGTACGGTCCGATGACGCCACCAGCCCATAAACCGCACCAAACAGTCTCTATTTGTAGATGCATCGGCTTTTCAACAATCACTCTTGGATTCTCATTTGCCCAAATGTGGCAATTCTCCCGATTGTGGACACATTTGGTCGATTATGCTAACATTTTGATTTGAACGCCCATTTTCGTAGAAAGTTTCAACAATCTTAACGCGCTGCTCAATTGTGTACCTCTCCATGGCTGAATTTGTAAAACATTGAAACAAAGAAATGTCAAATTAAAGACTCCATTACTCTACCGTAAATGTAAATGTAAAAACGTAAATGTAAAAGGAAACGTAAGTGGATGATTACTATAAAAACGTAAATGTAGCCAATACTTTGTTGTTGTTTTGTACACATGAACATCGGTGATGCCAATTACACATATTCCCAGTGGATCAAATTCAAATTGAAAATCGCTAAATTTATTGGTTTGTATTTCAGCGATTTGTATACAAAACGAAATTTGTGCTTTTATGACAAAAATTTTGAACTTTAAATTAAATATTAAATTTTCCGTTTTTACCACTGTGATTAAAAATTAAAAAAAATCTATGACTTTGACAACGCACTATACGGAGAGTGAAAAAAAAATTACAGAATTATTTTAACAGATAAATTTGCTTCAGTTTACCTATTTTTAATTGGCATCAAATACTTTGTTTATTTGGTCCTGTTTGTCTGGTTGGAAATTCTAAAATGTTTTTAAATACTAATAAATAAATACTAAAAAATAAATCTTATTTTTTTTAATTCATATTTTCGCATATGAATAAATTAATAAAATTGTCAACTAATTCTAAGGTAATTTAAAGAGTTTCTATTGAGTTTAATCTGAGATTGGGGCCAAATTATTCTAAGTATCTCCCTCCGAAATATTTAATCTGATCCATATATTAATCCACAGCATTGAACGATTTTATTTAAACTATGATTTGTTTTCAAGGTTAAAAAAATACTATTGCATATAAATTTCTGGCACGTTTTAATACATTTCATTACAATTGCTACATTAAATGCCAAATAAATAGAAATAAAATTGCTAAACTTCGCTCTTATTTTAATCAAAAACTCTACACATGTCATTATCCATTATAAACACTAAATAAACATAAATTTAAACATTTGCCAATTAAATTCAGATTTTTAAATAAAATTTTAAATAAAATTTTAAGTATGTAATCCACAACATGGGACATTGCACTTTTATTAAAGACTTAGATTGAATTTTAGATGATTTGAAAGCTAAAGGGTATTCAACCGTTAGTTTTCAAGGTTAAAATAATTTAATCTCCAAAATTTTACACGAAAAGTTTTGGCACGTTTTGGGAACTAAGTAAGTTGCAAAAATAAATAGATGCCTGATTTAAAAAACATCAAAATTTCTGGAACTTTTAAGTTTTGTCAACTGCGTAAATATGTATTTGGTAAAAATTATTATTATACATTTAAAATTAAAGACATTATTGCGTTTTAGTTAAAAATAAACATTTTATGAGTTTGTTTTAGGTTTCAGTTTGAATTTTTGATTATTTGAATGAAGGGTTTTATTTTAAATGTTAAAATCATTTAGATTTAAACTATTATCTGTATACTTTTTAATTTAGTGGCAGAATTTTAAATATATTACTAAATTTATATTGAAATTATTTTATATTGTTTCAAAATTAATGTCTATGACATGAATATACATATGAGTGATTCCATGTCAAAACGGAGAGCAATCGGACTTGACATCTTCGATGTCAATGAAATTCACTACTGATATTGGCAATTATAAGTGTTTTCCAAATCATCAAATTTTAGACTCATACCCCTTTCCGGTCCAAAAATATGACGGTTTGAAAAACGAGATAAAACCTAAAAAATTACAATGGTGCATTTGTTTAATTGCTAATAACTTTTAAACTATAAACGGTAGTTATCTAGTTTTAGTTTCATAATAAAGACATAAATATTACCTTTATAAAGATATTTATAAATTTTTTTAAATCAAAAGTTCAAAGGTCAAAGTTGGACTTATAATAATCAAATCATTATATTTCAAAAAACGGTATTTTAAAAAATCTGAAAAAAATATATATTGTTGACGTAACTTTTCTTCCTACGCACGGAAAATTTCAAGTTGGAGTCTCATTTAGTTTAGAAGTTATGGTTCAAAATAAAATTTAATTACTTATAACTTCTAAACTATATACAATAAAATTTAAATTTTAGTATCATTTTAAACATTAAGATATTGTCTTCAAAATTATGTAAAGTAAATTTATTTAGTTTGAAAGTTCAAAGGTCAAATTTAAACTTATAAAAATTAAATCTTTATATTTCCAAAAACGACATTTTTAAAATTCTTAAAAAACAATATAATTTTAACACAACTCTTGTCTATACCTGTGCAAAATTTCATATTGGACACTCATTTAGTTTAGAAGTTATGTAACAAAATATAAACCAAAGTCAAATTTTGTATATAAAATTTCATATATTTTAAATAAAAAAAAAAATAATAATAATTTAAATTAATTTTTGTAAATATTTTAAATTTTTACATACAAAAAATAGCTTTTTACTATATTTTGCTTCATAAATCCTTGTCTGCTTTTGGTTTCTGAACTTATCTTCAACAATTCCTCGAGCATTAGCAATATAACAATTTTTACCCGGAAGCTGAGAAAAATCTACCAGTACATATGTTTCGTCGTCCATTATACAACATGTTATTTTTATATTGAAGGTATTCTTAGCTTTCATTTGACACCCATATTTATTTAATATTTGTAAATACATTTGCTTTTTAGAGGAAATTTTCATGTGTGAAAACCAAAATACATGTTGACCATACAAAACCATCTCTAGGAGTGTAGGTGGATGGAAAAATGAGTCATAAAATTATTAAATTTCTCAGCATCGTTTATCAAAAAAGTTTCACAAAGAAAAAAAAGTTGGTAATTAGAACGCTAGAAAAGAATTATGAAGGCAAAGGAGAGAAAGAAAATTATTGAGATTATTTTTTTTAAAAAATATGAACGCGTCTAAAAGGCAATATAAAGTACGTGCTGTCGAATTTTTTAAAACATCCTCGTCAGGAATTCCATATCTCAGATGTTGTGAGAAATGGAGCAGATGAATATCGTGTAGAAAAAAATCAAAATTGTCGAACAAATATTTAAGCTGACAAGTTATTTGTACTTACGAGGTAAAAAGTACTTTATTTATAAGAAATAACACTTTTAACAGAGAAATGTTCGGAAATAAGTGCACTCGGAAAAGTTTCCTTTCAATCATTCTGACAAGATCTCGTATTTCACCATAATAACAAAAAACTAGCTGAGTGGTATAAAACAAATGGTACTAAAAATGGTATTATATTAAGTGAGACCAATCCACTAAACTTTCTAAAAGTTTATTTAAGGTATTCCAGAAAAGATAAAATATTTTAGTAAAATCTAACAAAAACTATTTTTTTTTTATTTAAAACTAGAATATAACAGTCTATAAAGAAACAAAATTTCAAAAGATTAAAAAATTAATTTCACTTTTATAAGCTGAATTATGTGCACTACTTTTTGTGCACAGTCCTTTATAACCTTTATAACGTTGTCAAGTGCTCATTGCTGAAATAATCAATGTCAATTATTTAGTATTCAAGTGCTTATTTAAGTAAATTATTAATAACTTATTGCTGTACACATCACTTTTTTTGTATACATTTTAAAGCATATGTATGTATTTAAATAGGAAAGAAAAAAAATGCTATAATAATCACATGAGATTTGTTAATTTACGTACACATTCATTAAAAATAAAACTTTTTATTTTATTATTTTTTTTTATTATTTTTATCTGTACATGACCATAGACAATATTTTTTTTTTTTTTTTTTGTTTAATGTTTATATTTAGTTACTCATACAAAGTTAAAAATATTAGGAAATACAAGATTATCAGCTGTTGGGCATCACAAAAACATTATTATAAATCATGATGAGCCGCTGCATGCTACGAAAAATCCACTTCACTCTTCCTCACTCTTAGTAGATAGATATTCATAAATCGCATGAGTAGACAGAAATTATTTAATTTTGTTGTTGAAGTTGTTTTTTTTTTTTTTGCTCTTACTTTTTTGGAACAAGTTATTTTAGTGGGATTATAGATGTACGAGTGAATATCTACTTCAATGGTAGGTTAATCCCCAGTTATGTAATCAAATACCAAATTCCAGTAGCTTTAAACCATTAACATCTGCATGATCATCATCATCCGCATCGTTACCGCCGTCATCATCATCATCATCAACGTTGTTGTCGTAGTATTTTACGGTGATGACGCCAAAACAACTGTAATTTTTGTTCAACAACTTTTTTCTTAAGTTACTTTATCAGGCATGACGAATGTTGCAACTTGCTTGAGAAATGCATGATACATTATTTGTTAGCTGTGCTTTTTTATTATTATTATTATAATTGTTTTTTTAAGGAAGTAAATCGTATTTTGATGATACCGGGTCTATTCACTTTCGTTTGTTTAGTTTGCTAAAAATAGTTTTTCCTTTTTCATATTAATTGTGGTTATTTCATTTTTTACACTAGAGAAAAAATTTTAGTTAAAATAATGTATATTAAGAAATGAATGAACATATGTAAGACGTTTGTAGATGGCGGTGACGCTCCAAAATTTATGTACTCAAATATTTTTAATTATTTTCGCAACGGTGTTAGAATTTAAAAATGTAATAGCAACGAGAAAAAAAGATATAGTCGGTCAAGACCGACAATATGATACCCTACACCATTATGCATGTACATCAAGAAATAAAAATAACACACACGAATGCAAAATATTACGTCGATACTAACATTTATAAGAATTTATTAATTTTTGGGTGATTCCCGAAAAAGGGCCTTTTATGGGATCTATGGTAATTATGGACCGATTTCATTAAAATACTGCTATATTTAAGGGATTTATGATTGGTAAACCCCTTTTCCGGGAAGACATTTGTATGGGGCCTAGTGATATAATAGACCGATCATAATCAATAGGCTTCGTCCTTGTCCTATAAGAAACCTCTGTGCAAATTTCACCAATTTATGTTCAAAATTGCGACCTGTAGTTTGATTGAAAGGTTTACATGGACGGACAGACGGACTGACAGACGGACGGACATCGTTAAATCGACTCAGAAAGTGATTCTAAGCCGATTGGTATAAATTAAGGTGGGTCTTTGACCAATATTTTTGGGTGTTACAAACATCAGCACAAACGAATAATACTCTCTCCACCTATGGTGGTGTAGGGTATAATAAGAAATTAGCACAATGAAACTGGTAATGTCACAGGTCATCATCATAAAAAAAAATTTAAATAATTTTGCAAACAAATTAAAACAAAGATTTAATCTTTTGAAAAGGTCAATTTTCTATTCATGTAGATCGCTTGAGAAAAGGTCGTATTACAAGCGTAACCTATGAACATAAAAGTCATTAAACTTTGTAGCTAAACTTTTATATTAATGTTCATACAATTGTATCTTTTACATGGATTATTCGTTATAAATAATTAAATAAAGCAACAGTAAAGTATAAAATTTGAATGTATAATTACCCGTAAAATGTCAAAACAATTTAAATGTTGTAGTAGGTTGTTTTTTGCTGCCTCAAATGTTTTGCATGTTTAATTTTTTTAATGCTCAATTTAAGTGAAAGTGACAACAAAATAAATATGTATTTATGAAAAAAAAAAAAACTAAAAAAAAGGTATCTAGAAAATATCATTGAATACTAAAATACCACATAAATTTATTCAAAGGTTCATAAATAAGAGAAACACTCCTTAAAGATTAATCTCAACTTAAACTGTTTCAAAGATAAACATCATGTTTGTTATTTATTTTTCAATTCGTACGAAATGCGATTTTACATTCCATAATGATCTCAAAAAGAAAAAATAAAAATTCCAAAAAAATACCACTCGACCTTGAATTTTGTACAATATGAGAAAGCTCGACATAATTCACCCAAAACGAAAAAAAAAGAGAAATAAAAAAATGTTTCCATAAATTTAAGTTGTAACGTGAATGATGATTATATCACATGTCGTACCAGTACACCATCATATCAAAATCAACACTCTTGAAATTAAAAAAATTAAATAAATTAAAATAACCGAAAAAAAACATTCAAGTGTTGCTCCCAGTTATTAAGCCAACCATGTCTGAATTAAAAAAAAATAAGATACACAATGAGTCAAAAACCAATTAATGAAAACATAATCAAATAATAATGGCACGATCCCAAAAAAAAAAAAAAAAAACGATTTACTTACGTACTTGAGTTTTTGGATGAGACACAAGTGAGTGCTGATGTTTACAAATAATTATTCCTTTTGAATTAAGGAATCTTAAGGTCTCATTTTGTAAAACTAAACGAAAATTCGTTTAAAAATTTTATATTGAAAACAAAATTCAAATTTATTTGTTGTTTTCAATACAAATTGGCGAAACGAATTTTCGTTTAATTTTCAAAAATCAGGCCTTTAATTTGTTTTCATACATATGTAAATACTATCCTGTAAGTAATTGCAAGATTTATTCTTGAATAATAATGTGGCAATATCCCCAGTTTTTCATACAGGAGAAAATAAAGTAATCAGATATATCACAGAACACAAATTTATACGAAAGTGAAATTGAAATCGTATTTAACTTCTATAGAAAACGAAAAACGAAAAAAAAAAATTCGTTTTCTATCCACATAAAAATAGTAAAGTGGAATTGATATTTTCATCGCATTTAAATGTAAGAAACCTTTAAAAATTTATGTAAATAAGCAATGGGTATTACTTTTATTAATTTCATAAAAAAAAAATCCACTTTAACCAGTTTTGTAAGAGATTTAAGCATTTTTTTAAATGAATCCTGAAAGGCTACACTTATTTTTACAATGCAATCAATAAGTGGAAGGGAATTGAAGACCAGTTTTAAAAAATTTTTTAATAAATTTTTCGTATTAAGCAAATTTTTACGCATCATTTGTGGGGTCTTTCGAAAAAGGCTTTCCTCGGTACAACTAACCCTTAATTGATCAAAATAAAATTGAAATAACATTGAAAATGGCAAAATGTATAGATTTTGAGATTGCTGTATAACAGACACTCTAGGGTCCCCAAAACAGGTCTAAGTATATCTTATACAAAAATAAAACTGTGTTTGTTAGTTTGTTTGGGCTGGACCGATTTTCTTGAAATTTTCACTGTATTATCCTCTAATACCCAAAAGTAAAATAAGCTACTTTATTTTTCGAAAGGAGCTGGGGAAATGGTAGCCCCCATACAAAGTATATATTTATTATAACATATCTTCAGAACTATATTATCGAATTACATAATTGAGAAGAAAATGGGGTGGATATATCTAGGGGTGTAATAGCCCCCATACAAAGAAAATATGGTACTCATTTACCTCCCTAACTCGCTTAAAACCGTAAATATTTCCTATACTATTTAACCGATTGCAAAGATTAAGGTGTCAATTAAAAGCTCTTAATGGTGCATTTACAAAAATAAAATAAAAATAATATAAAAGTTTCATAAACACATATTTTGTAATTTCTAGTGCAAAAAGAAAAAAAAAAAAAATGTTTTTTGTGGAAATAACTCTGTGGTATGGCCAAAAGCAGCTTCGCTAACGTAATTCTTATAACGAAACTTTTTTTGATACGAGTTTCTTAGGAAAATTCGAATTTCAAAGCCCTATGACTTCCAAAATATTTAATTGTGCTCAAAAAATTTTACATCATTATATTCACTGCTAAAAGTACTATCAATGGCGAAAAAATCAAATAAATCGGAGCTGAATCAGGGTGGTCTATTTATGCCGAAAATACTTATTATCGTATAACTTAAATACGGTTACAACAAAAGTTTTAAAATTCTATTTACAAGCCTTTGGTAAAATTGACTTAATTTTTTAATAATATTGAAGAATTTTTACTTATAAGTAAATTAGTTTATTTATTAGTATATTTTATCAAATTTTATATATATCATTCATATACATTAGGAATGCCAATCCCAATCCCGAAAATCCCGGGATTTAAATTTTGGGAATTATTGACAAAAATACAATTCAAAAAAAGAACTTAAGGCAAGACATTAAAAGCCGAGTGGTTATAATAGTAGCAAATATCGGAAAATATTATTATTTTTGGATTTTTAGTTATCATTTGATATTATTTTGGTTCCAATTGGTTTTTTAAAATAAATTGTATAGTCGTGTAGTGTAAAATTCTTTTAGAAGGTAATAATTAAAAAAACAATTTTTAAAAATTGTAGTGAAATGGACCCCTACAGATATTGCAAATTTCAAGAAATATAATCCAAACCGAGAAACACTAAGTCGCAAGCTAAAAAATCTTCCAAGTGAACCTTTGCGTACATGGCGAACTGAAACCCATTTGTGACGTCCACTAAGTTAAAATAGGGCTTAGAGTTGGAAGTTTATATGACAACCATTCCTTGATATCTCAAAAAAATAAAAAATCTGTTAGAAAGATGTCCAAGTAAAGTCCCATTACTAACTGCAGACAAGTGCAAATTTTCCTTAATTTCACGATACTTCACTCCTATTGGTCCCATATGAAATCGCGCACATTCTCTGCGCAAATGAGTTAAAAGTAGTTCTTTTTTGTGCATATGGGTCGCATGGAACAGAAATATATGTAAGGGGACCAAATAACAAATTTGTTTTGAAGACCGTCAAGCTCGGTTTTGCAAAAATCAACGTTTGAGGATGATTCTAATATTAAGATTAGTCATTTTTATCTTATTAAGAAGAGAATATGCCGATCAAATTGGTGTTTTAGCAGGAAAATATTCCCATCGAGAGGTCCATGGTGTATTAGCGGACTCAGTGCCCGCCGTTGTGCCGCTGACAAAGCCAATAAAGGCTATTGCACATAATGTTAATGTGTGTAAATAAAATATGCCAAAAAAGAAAAACTTAATTACGTAGTTTTATTTGTACAGGTATTTTTCATCGTTGCTATTATTATTTTATCTAACGTATTCAATAATTTTAAGTATTTTTTCTGAATTAAGGTGTTTGATTTTATGAATTACTTATTTCTTTTTTTAATGTGGAAAAAATATAATATGTAAACTTTTGGAAATGAGCAAAAAACTTTATTTTACTAAATGTAAAAATGTTACATATGGCGCTACTATTATTTTGCACATAGTTGTATATAAGAACTTTATGTTTTGCTTTTTAAAATACGAATAATTTCTTTAATTGAAAAATGTATACAAAATATATATTTTATATATTTAAATAGTGTTTTCATATGAAATATAAATCCCAAATCCCGAAAAATCCTGGGATTTGAAATTATAAAATCCCGAATTCCGGAATTTGCAAAATCCAGTCCCGTTTGGCATCCCTGATATACATACATGTATAGTATAGTTATCAATTTCTAGTAAAATCTAAATAATACATTTATAAGAAATACACATCGTTCATTCCATGAGAGATTTATAAAAAATTACAATTTTTACGGAGGGTTATCTGATTTTGTTCATAAACTAGTCACGTGATAGGTTCTCAGGGCTAGTGATCGAATCGTGTTCCGGAAGTTTATATGGGAGGAACTTGACACTTTTATATGGGGTTGTCATTGGGGGTGACTAATTAGACTCTTGGAATAGGTCATAGGCAGGCCGCAGGCCTGGTTTAAAAGGATAATAAAAATTTGAAGAAACATTTTTACTTGTTAAACTTTTTATTAATTTATTTTTTTTATATTTTATAATTTTTTGTTAATGTCGATGGAGGCGCCCCGAATCGAACCCACGTTCTTCTGACCTATCTTACGTTTTATAGTCTTCAACGCTAACCTCTCAGCCATATATTGTTATTTCTCGCGAGTTGTTAATTGCGAACTGAACATGCCTATTTTGAAATTGATTCCCAACTGATATTTAGTGAGTGTGGTGCTGGCAACTGGTTCTCAACTGGAACTTGGGTGATGAGTTAGGTGTTAATTGGTACTAAACCGGTACTGAGGGACCCAACTGATATTTAGTGAGTGTGGTGCTGACAACTGGTTCTCAACTGGAACTTGGGTGATGAGTTAGGTGTTAATTGGTACTCAACCGGTAATGAGGGACTGCAATTGTCACAATTAATTTTTTTTTTTAGCTCACAGCTTATTTTATGTAGCCACTTCTCTTTGGTACTTCAATGTAGCGATGTCCAGTGGACTTTATTTTTTTTATCTACTCATAGAAATGGCCTGAGTACCAATTTTTTTAAGGTATTTAAAGGTCAATTTTAACAATAAATATTGGTTCTATGTTAAACTAGAAATCTTCCTCTTTCTAATAATACCAAATTTTATTTTTAATTCCTGTCTGCTACTTTGTTATGGAGCTTTAAAAATAAAATTGTGTACTGCATAAAATGAGCTGCGAGACACTGTAAATCAAGAAAAGTTATTATAGTCACTAAATACAAAAAGTTCTGACAATTGCAGCATGGTACATTTATTTGAATGCATTGGAAATATCTTATTACACAGGATGACAAAATAATACAATTTTCTGAGGCACGGGACTTCTCAATCATACACGGTATTAATTAATTCTATGGCTTTGAGCCATTTGTTTTGAATTGTCTCTAGTTATCGTGATAAATCGCGATTTGTGAAATTAAGGAGGGGTTGCATCATATATTGAAGCATATCTCCAAAACGACAATATTGCCAGAACTAAAGTCAATTCAAAAAAAGTGACTTAGAGACTTAGTACTAATTAATACCGTGTATCCGAATTGATTGAAAAGTTTCCCTGTGTTATTTTTTTTATTATCTTTACGCAATTAATATTTCTGAAAACAATTGGAAACATCGAGTATTTCAAATAGCAAACATTTGTCATTGGAAATGAATATTCTGGCAACTCGCCAAGTTTTTTGTTTCAATTTCTGCAGGTATATTCAAACACTCTTTAATGTGCGTACATACATAAATAAGTATTATATTTTTAAATATGGGAGTATGCAGATTTACGAGTACTGCATGCAAATTAAATTTAAACAAAAATACATATGTACTTATCCAAAAACATTTAGAGCTCCACAAACAAACACTTTGGAAAAGTTAGTCATATCTGTTAAAGGTGACTTTTAGTTTTTTGAATTAATAAACGAGTGACGACACATTTTGTTTTTGGTCTCTCATTAAATTTTGCTCTGTCTCAGGGGCATTCATTTCAATAGATGATAAATTTAGAAATTTTTTGTGTATTTATTTACTCGTTTATTGCATTTTTGTTTTATGTATTTTGTTGTTTTTTTTTTGTTTGATGTAGATTTGTTTGATATTGAATAGATTTGAATTTTTTATACAAACATTGCAAAGAAATAGAGCAACGCCGGTATTGTTTGCATATTTTGTTAACAAAATAACAAAGATTACTCAATCATTAGCATATGGAAATCATCAATAGTCGAACGACTTTGAGTTGTTGTGATGACATTTTATCGATACATATGGAAATATTTATTACACTGAAAGAAAAAATATATATTCTACTGTTACCCCAATTAACTATTGACTGATTATTTGGTTTATTTCAATTAACAAATGTAAATGTTTTTGTCATCATTACAGGTCTGATATCAGCCATTATATTGCATACATCGGCTACGGCAAGTAACGATGACGATGTCTATGAGCCCCGGCATTTGATGAACGACCAATGTAAGTATTAAGACATTCAAAATACACACTCTTAACCCATACATAACAATTGAGTTTGGATTCATAACTACTTTTAAGGCAGCGTCTTTTTTCCAGTCACAATCGGACTCACCATTTTCCAAACAACTAGCCGGACTTAGCACAAAACGAGCGGGACGCAATAAGGATTGGAAACAAAATGTAGACTCAAAATCTGAATCAGACTCAGTAGCTGATTCTCTGGCGGAAGATGATTCCGATGACGATGAAGGTTCTACTGAATATTATGATGAAGAAAGTGATGAAAGCACTAGTAGCAATAGTGAGAGTGGTAGTAATGAATCAATACCACGTTTATTATCACAATCAGCATTTCATCGTATCTCAGAAACTTTGGGTGCTTTAAATACTGTAGGGCATATGTTGGTCGACACAATGCGAGGTCATGATGCTAAATCTGACTCAGGAACAACAATAACAACTACCAGCACAACTACAACAACGTCTCCTACATTTCAGGGAGCAGCAGAAGAATCCTCTAAGGTTTTAACTTTATCACCTGCGGAGAATTCAGTATTACAAGATGCAATATCATCGGATGTTCAAATAGCCACCAAAAGAATTGGCCAAGAAGAGAACGTTAATAAGCCCATGTTTGTAGAGAATAAGGAAGTTAAAAAGAGAAAGAAAAAGAAGAAGACCAACAAGAATAAAGTAAAGAAACCTTCACAGGATTTACAAGCCAATTCTACGGTTCTTAGTGGTCTACCCACTACATTGAGACCTTCCACTACTAGTACAACCTTAGCTTCTACCTCCCGGCCTTATTCAGATTCAATCGCACTAGCCACTGATGAGTCTACCGCTAAAGATGTAGAAAATCGTTGTAAAACTCCCAGTGGTAGACCGGGTCGTTGTGAAGATTTAAGTAGCTGCCCAGCTTTATTATTGAATCTCAGCAGTTTAAGAGAATCGTTATGCTTCAAAAGTCTGTTTGTACCTGGGGTATGTTGTCCCTTGCCCGAATCTTCAACAGTATTAACTACACAAAGACCTCTTAAACTTACTACAAGAGCACCCACCACTGTGGCCACTACCACCAGAAGACCCACAAATCGTCCCTCTTCACCTAGTTTGGTACTGAGGCCTCAAGGAAAACCTTCTACCACTACAACCACCACTACTACAGAAGTACCTTTAGATCCCACAGACTTGGAACTATTGGGTACTAATAGCATTGTGGATCCCGAAGAATGTGGCCAACAAGAATATTCAACTGGTCGAATTGTGGGCGGTGTAGAATCACCCAATGGTCAATGGCCATGGATGGCGGCCATTTTCTTGCATGGCCCTAAACGTACCGAGTTTTGGTGTGGTGGTTCTTTGATTGGTTCTAAATATATTCTTACAGCTGCTCATTGTACTAGAGATTCGAGACAAAAACCGTAAGTAAATGATTATCATAATTTTCTAGTTATCATTTTATTAAGTTTAAAACTACAATTAAGCTGAGAAATTTGTTAACATATTAACATTTTCAGATTCGCAGCCCGTCAATTTACTGTGCGTTTAGGCGACATCGATCTCTCAACCGATGCCGAACCCTCAGCGCCCGTAACATTTGCCGTCAAAGAGGTGCGAGCACATGAGAGATTTTCTCGCATTGGTTTCTATAACGATATTGCAATATTAGTATTGGATAAACCAGTACGTAAATCTAAATATGTTATACCAGTATGTCTGCCCAGAGTAGGACGTATGCCACCAAAAGACCGTTTGCCCGGCAGAAGGGCAACAGTAGTAGGATGGGGTACTACATATTATGGTGGCAAAGAATCAACATCACAAAGACAAGCTGAATTACCAATTTGGCGTAATGAAGATTGTGATCGTTCATATTTCCAACCCATAAATGAGAATTTTATATGTGCGGGTTACTCAGATGGTGGTGTGGATGCTTGTCAGGTAAGTGTTTCATTACTTATATTCTAAGAAACTATTACTTATTTTAATAACATTACAGGGTGATTCTGGTGGTCCCCTTATGATGCGCTATGACTCACGTTGGCTTCAGTTGGGTGTGGTTTCATTTGGTAATAAGTGTGGTGAACCTGGTTATCCCGGTGTTTATACTAGAGTCAGTGAATATTTGGATTGGATACGTGATCATACAAAAGACTAGTTGATAATAAAATATATTATAAATATGCTTAAGTTGTGTTCTTAGTGTATTTGTTTTATTAGAAATAATAACTAGTCTTATATGTTTTTCTTTATGTATGTTTTATTTAATTTTATTATATCTTGTTGAATTTTATGTAATTTATTAACAAATACAATGTATGTAATATATGTGTACGACTTTTTAACGATTTGCCTTTATATATACAATACATATTAGTATTTAATCTAATTATAAAAAAATGTAATTTATTTTTATTTAATTTAACAAAAACAAAATGAATAAATCTATGATATTTTTGTATTTTAAATATTGATGATTTAACCCTGCAAGGTTTTACTTCTTCGAATAGATGACGCATTTTTCAACACTGCCATATTTTTCTTAATTTGTTTATAAAATAAATTTACCCTATTATTCTTTCGCAAAAATCCATGTAAAAATAATAATGGCAAAACGTGAGACGTTCTTCTATTAAAAAGTTATACCAACACCCAAATGATAATATCATTGTACCATTGGCCAATTTTTTTTTCATCATTGGTAAAAACTTCTAAAAACTAAATAGCTAACCGACTGCCAACATATGTATATGATTTTTAACAGCATTTTCCCAGCTCTTTAAATTCCCAAAATAAGATGTTTTCTTAACATTCGAATTATAAGAAATGAAATGATTTACCAATTAAAATTAATAAGAGAAAAGTTTAGTCGGTTTGCGTTACAAACATCAGCACATAAGCATAATACCCTAACCACCTTTGTTCGTGTAGGGTGTAATAAACATATGGGATTATAATTGATTAATTTGGAGTACTTTTTCGTCTGATTCTTCCATAACGATCTTTCGCTGATGCTAGCCAAAGGCCTATTGTGGTTAAAATAGAAAACTCCGTTTCAGATTCAAATTGTTAAAAAAAAAAAATTATATTAAATAATCCTGTTATTCAAAACAGGCAGTTTCATCCTCTTCGGTTTTAAAAATTTGTTAAAAATATTACTTAATTTCTTATATTTATTACATTTGTCCGAATTTAAAATAAGAGAAAATGTCTTAGAAGAATTAAAAACCCTTTTTGTTTGAATTAGCAAGTATTCAGGTGATATAGTTACATATTTTGAGTTCAAAATATTTTTAAAATATATCTATAAGAAAATCAGATAGGTATTCAAGTACTCCATTTACAAAAACTTTGCGACATAAATTTTCTTAAAAAAAAAATAATAATAAAATAAGACGAGAGAAAAAGATATAGTCGGTTAAGCCCGACCATATGATACCCTACACCATTGTGTACATTATAATTTGGGAAAGGGTAGACATGGAGTCAAATGTGGACCGATACTCATAAGTGTAAAATAAGACATACAATTACAGAATATTACGTTTATGCTGACATCTATATGAATTGAATGGACCGATCTTGGTAAAATTTGGCACTATCATTTATGTTTATATAAAACTTATTTGTGTCGAATATTAATTTGATACTAACATTTTAATAGGATTTGTGGCCGTTAAAGTGATTTTCTGAAAAGGGGTTTATATGGGAGCTATGGGTAATTATGGACCGATCTTTTTAAAAATCGGCACACTTATTTAGGCTTTGTCCCTGGATTAAAAGAAACCTGTGTACCAAATTTGATAAATTTTGGTTCAAAATTGCGACCTGTAGTTTGATTACAAGGTTTACATGGACGGACAGAAGGACGGACGGACATCGTTAAATCGACTCAGAAATTGATTCTAAGCCGATTGGTATAAATTAAGGTGCGTATTAGACTAATATTTTTGGGTGTTACAAACATCAGCACAAACGCATAAAACCCTCCCCATGGTGGTGTAGGGTATAATTACACACTTATGGACAGAGAAGAATAAGATACTAAAAAAAAAGGAACAAGTAATTCCATAAAATGAAATGTTCACCAACTCAAAAGTAAGTAGAACTAAATAAGTGCGGAAAATACACAAATACTGAATTATTAATTGTTTTTTTAAAGTGTAATAATGAACTTATTGTTGAATTTCTAATTATATTTATTTAAATGTCGGTTAACCGGTTTTTTAGTAGACGGTTAACCGAAAATCAGTTTTTAAATTTCACTCAATGTTTGGTTAGCCGTCAAAGTCGATTTTTTATAAACACAAAGTACCTATTGCCCTAATTCTTTTTTAATTTTTATTTCCTGAAATGTTGTCTATAAACCTGCAAAGCATTATTCGAACTTTTTTGAAATTTGTTTAACAAACTTTTTTAAAGTTTGAAAACCGTTATAAATGTAAACATTTTTTAGCCGAGAAGGGAAAGGTGCTTCGATTAAGTATACTGCGGAAACAAAAACGTATTTTTAATAAATTTAGTTTAAATTTAATTGAAAATAGCTTTTTGTTTAAACATTTAAAAAAAAATTAAAAATTTCGTTTTACACTGTTTACATAAGTATTCTAAAACACATTATTGGTGTGGGGAATTCGTAAAAACTTTAAAAGTTTTTAACTGATTTTCTCTTTTTATATCTTATTTTTTTAGATTACGATTTTTTAATATTTAGTTGCACAACAAAGAATGTAGTAGCAAAATTTTTTCTAAAAACCGTAAAAAGGGAAACTTTTTCTCATATAAACGCACCCTAGAAACTTCAGGTCCGATGTGAAACGGGTTAAAGATATCCAATTTTCAATCCAAAGAATGATTCTAATAGGAGTTACGGATAATGCTGTTAAATTTTGTTGTAGTCTAGTGTGTATACCAAATTTTATCAAAATTATACAAATGTAACGTTTAACAAAAACATAAACTTTTAAAGGCTCTTTAACTTTGTCGATTGACAAAAACGCGAATAAATCTACAATCTTTATATAAGAATGTGTACAACAATAGCAACAAATTTATATTTTGTTCAATTTTGTTTTATATTTTAAAATTTCTGTAAAATTTAACTGTACACAGCATGGTGGATCACTTTTCATTTTTTTATTTTAAATTGAAAGAATGCATCGAGAAATATTATCACGAATTATAATTTTATTAAAAAATTGTAAGTAATAGAAAAAAGTATTCCGTTCAACTCGATTTAACCATATCTTTCCGTCTGGTCGGCTGGCTGTCCATGTAAAGCTTGTACGCAAAGTACAGGTCGCAATTTTAAAGATATATTTATGATATTTGGAAAATATGACAATGGAATAGGGTATCGTATGGTCGGGCTTGACCAACTATATTTTTTTTTCTCGTTTTAGTATAAAACTGTCATTAAATTTAGAGAAATCCCTACAAATTTCAAAAATTTGATAGGTTTTAAACGTTTGCAAATTTTGTTGCTTTTGTTGTACACTTTTAAATATAGCCCATACAGTTTTTTCAGATAAGAAAGAGATTCACATCTTTTAAAGCAACGGTTCTCAAATGGAGGTCCTCGACCCACAAGGGGTCCGTAAGGACATTAGTGGGGGGTCGCGAAGAGTTCCTGAAAAATATTCTTTAACACAAAATTTTTTAATGTAAATATTATGTAGAAGTTTAAAAATAAAAATTCCAATGAAAGCATGAAACTCTTGAAAAATGCCCAAAAAAAAAAAAAAAAAATATTTCAAATTATTTTTTAATAAAATTATTAACTAACTTTATATTGGAATTTAATTATATTATTTATTAATATAATATATTTTCTAATTGGTTTACAATTTTTATTTCAAAGTTGGAGACCGATACCGTTATAAATACCGATACCGATTAAATACTGTTTAAAGTTGGTTACCGTAACTAATACCGATACCGAAATAATTATTTTGTTAAATGTACCGGTATTCAAATAAAAGTACAATTTTTTCAACATAACATGGTATTGTAAGTATAATTTCTCTTATAATTTACTTTAGGAAATAATTAAGATAAAATTATTTTTAATAATAAGAGTTTAATATTTAAAGAATTTTGATTTAAAGAAGACTCTTATTGTTTGTTTCTTTCTTATATCGTTTGCAATAAATACATATATTAAATGCTTTAAGCCTAGTGCGAATTCTTTTTGATAAAAAATCTTAGTGCAAACACAAAAAATGTATTATCTAAGATATGGGCATATAAAATTAAGATATGCTCTCAATTATTTATCATATGACGCCCATGAATGTACTGGGAACTATGTATATAATTTCATTATTCTTTGGATTGCATATATAGAATGAATTTTAGGTACGAATTCAAATAAAAATCGTGTCAGCACTAAGAAACAGCTAGTAAAAAACAGAAACTGATCGAAAGGATCTTGTAAGCATTTTTAATTGTTATTGGTGTGGACAAACGGTATCGGAAAAAATGTACATCAGCCACTACTTTAAGAATTATCATATTCTTAAATTTTTAATAAATTCATTTTTCAGAGATTTTAAAAGCTAGTGTAAAAATATTAAAATAAATTATATGAAATGTCTGAGTAAATATTTTGTTATTTAATTTTATGGCTCAAATACGATATTTTTTGATACATGTCTGTGCGGATATCCAAAAAACTATTTCACAATATATACAGAGCCAGCGTTTGAAATACTCCAACTGCTATCAAGTTTTTTGGATTGGCTAAGACTACAGCTACTGAAAATTGTCAGTAGTGGTAGCCAAAGCAATTATAATTTTTCGTAGTCTAACACTTTCTTTAACTACTGCTACTTGCAAAAAAATAAAACTTAAAAAACATGTAGTTAAAATGAAGCAGTAGTTTTAAAAACAAAATAATTGACTACCACTCCATTTGTAGTCTAATTTTTATAACTACTTCCCTTACAATATTTTTTTATTTTTACTGCTACCTTCAATGTGTATTTAATATTTAATAAAGAAGTAGCAGTAAACTATCAGAAAAGGTAGTCATTGGGTAGCAGAAAAAGTATTTGTACATCAGTACTTTGTACAATTATTTGTACGTTGGACTCTTGTATGATGATTTTTTTTAAATACCGTTATATTTTCTTCGTTAATCGAGTTTTATTTTACAAAATAAGAAGTTGGTTTTAACGTTTTGAATAATAAGCACATCAAAAATGGGAAAGCGAAAAGAGTTGAGTTTGGATATTAAAAATTTAATTATTGATGAACATAAAAAAGGAAATAAGTAATTTAGTAAATTTGCAACATTCCACAGTACAATACATTGTAAATAAGTATAAAAAGAGCGGATCTGTTGAAAATGCGCCAAGAACTGGACGGCCAAAAAAGGTTTCCAGACGGGAAGCGAACTTGGTGATGAAAGAAGTGGCAAGAAATCCAAGAGTAACTCGGGCAAAATTAGCGGAACAAATCGCAAATACTACCGGAACAATTGTTCATCCAAAAACAGTAGGGAGGATCTTACATTCTGCGGGATATGCAAGTAGAATTCCCCGCAAGAAACCGCTGATTAGTAAAAAAAACCAGCATTTGCGTTTAGAGTTTGCCAAACGATACATTGATAAGGACGAAGAATTTTGGAATAGGGTTTTGTTTACTGATGAAACCAAAGTCAATCTTTTCGGAAATGATAGCAGGAGAAAAGTGTGCAGAAGATTACAGGCCGTGATAGATGCAAAAGGAGGACCCACAAAATATTAAATTTTTCCAATATAAGTATTATAAGTAGGTGTAGATTATATGTACAAATACTTTTGTCCCAATGAATTTTCATTATTTTGTATTTTTTTAAATAATATGTTGGATATTAATTTTGTTTTTATAACTTTTATAACTAAATAAAAATATATTAAAAATATACTGCATACGACAATTTTAAATTCTTTATAAACTATTGAAGGTATACGAAATATATGAGGTGTACAAATAGTTTTGTCCCTAACTGTATTTATAAAATTTGAGTTTTGGATTATATGCCTTACAAAAATACTAATCGACTCAGGATCATTTTCTGAGTAGATTTATCGTCCACCTGGTCAGTTGTCCATGTAAAGTTTGTGTGCAAAATACAGATCGCAATTTTGGAGACAATTTGATGAAATTTTCTACATATTAATTTACACAAAGACAAAGACTATTGAATTTGATCCTCCATAATAAAGTTTTAACATACAAAAATTCTTCAAAAATAGAAATATTTTAATGAAATTAGGCAGAAACATATTTAAGTTCACTAAATTTCACGTAGATCGGTTTATAAACAAATGTTAGTATCGTGTTAATATTTTACAAATACATACATACATATAAAAGTTTTAAAAAGTTTCTTACAATATTTAAAATTTTATAAATCAGACTGGAAACTACATAAATTAAAAACAAAAGTATCCTTTTTTGATTTTGTTTTCCGCTAAAGAAAATAATGCTTTACAACTGAAATTTACTACATTTTGTAAGTAAAGAACAAAATCCTGTATTTATTTTATTTCTGATTTGGATATTGTTTATGATATATTGGCAACCCATATGACAATTCTAAAATATTTGTTAAATGGAGGGCAATGTGCAAATGTTTACAAAAGCGCAGAGAAGAAATAAATAATAAATTTTTTACATTACATTTAATTTTGATATTTTAAGCTACCTTATTTTTTTATTAAACTACTTCAACTGATATCTTTACTGCTACCTCTGCTTTTTATTTACTACTTTTAAAACTAAACAAAGAATGTAGCAGTTTTCTTTTATGAATATAGATAAATACTTATATGTGAAGGTAGCAGCAGTAATAAAATTATGAAAACTACACTACTTTCAGAATTTTAGTTTTGACTACAACTAAAAATACTGCTACCAAATAGTGAAGGTAGCTGTAGTTTAAGCAAATGGACGACTAAAAGTTTTAAACGTTTCTTAAATTCCAATTTTAGTTATATTTTGCTGCTACGACTACTTGGAGTCTAGTTTTTCAAATGCTGTAAAATTGCGTTCATATACTACAACTATTATATCAAAATCGGTCAGAAATTAATACAGTTGATAAATGAAGTCACTATACCCTTAGAAGTATTTGAATATTTATAAATTGTACACGATTTCGCCGAAAGGAGGGTTTCCAATAAAACTCAATATGAACGAACAGCAACATTACAATTACAGCCTTTATTTAGAAAGTTGGAATACTAAAAATGTGGTTAACACTGGTTGTATTCCAATATAGGTACAATTCTCTTTAAAAAATACTGGGTGTATTTTACGAACATTTTCATACATTTTATAGTTTTTCGTATGGGATTTTATTTATTAAAAACACCTGATCTCTACCCTGCTATTTTGGGATTATATTATTACCAAATGTGTTTTTAGGATATGAACTTTAACTAAAAAGGTTTTTTTTTTTGCTAATTCTGCACTACATCATTGAAATGATACTGTTAGTTTATAACGAGTTTTATTGGGAACCCTGTCTTTCCGCGAAATGCTTTCCATTTTGGAAAATTTAAAATAATTCTAAAGGTGCAGTGACTTCTTTTATCAACTGTATTAATTTCTGATCGATATTAATATTAATAGTCCTTTAAACCCATATTATAGAGTAAGTTCGGGTAATATGGTATAGGCGGATAATATAGTTATTTTTTTCGGAAAGTATAAACATAGGAATGACAGAATCAAGCTAAATTGGTTAGTATTCTTAGATAATTAGGAAAGCAGAAGTTTATTCGGTTTTTGCAAATTTTGCAGTGAGTTAGTTTTCAAAAATCCACGTGGTCGTGTGATCGACTTCTTTCTAGTCAGATAAAAATTTAAAATTTAATTGTTTTAAACTACAGTAAATTAATTGTAAAGTATATGGTGAGTATTTAGTTAGAGAATAATATATACAACGATATTATATATTAAGTGCATATTTCTTATTTTAATATTTATTTTAATTAAACACGTGTCGACTAATATGGTATAGGTTAAAATTTTCGGAAATCAGACGACGAGGATATGTTAGAACCCCCCATTAAGGTAACGCCCTGTAAATACTGTAATAATCCATACGGGGTTGATTCAGTTATAATGATATGATATGTCTGCAATGCGAGCAAGTTTGGGCTCATGAAAAATGCATACCATATCGTAGCGCTATTTTTCTTTGTGATTAACTTCTCAATGCTGAGTACAAAAAACTTTTATTTCGCGGAGAAGTTTCCGGGCTAAGTAAAGAGCAAATTTGCTTAAGCAACTTTATAATTTAAAAACGGAAAAATCCTTTCAATGTGAATATCGATAAAGTACCAGGTTCATTTCAAAAGAGTTAAAATGTAACTCATTTGTCAAATGAACCAACAGATTTAAAAGAATTGTAAACAGTTAAAATATAACAAGCGCGAATATATTCGGCCCGGCCGAATCTATATACCCACCATCAAAGTAGGCAGTCAAGTGGGCGGACCACGCCCATTTTTTGTTTCCGACTTTACATTGGTCCTTGAACTTTGTGAACAAAATTTTGTTGACGTAGGTGCTTTTATTGAAGAAATATCAGCAAAAAAGTATTTCACGGACACCCTGTGTTTCTAGTTTTTAGCCCATAACTTTTTTGTTTATTAACCGATTTTGCCCATTTTCAATACCAAACAAACCTTAAATAAGATTAATATTTGTGCCAAATAGCTAGATCGACTCAGAATTCAACCAGGACCTAGAAAATATATAATTTGTGGAGTCTTAAATGATTCCTTCGACATGTTACACACGGAATGACAAAATCAATATACCCCCTATCTTTTTGATGGTGGGTATAAAAAATGTATTCACTTGTCGGCTCCGAAGTTCTAAAACTATTAAAATAACTTTCATCAACATACATTTTATGTAAGAATATTTTTTTCACTCTTTTGCCCACCAGAACAAAGATTAGATACATATTTTATTAGATGCATTATTCGAAAAAGTCTCTTTATATTAAAAATCTCATGAAGCAACAGTAATGTCGCAATTATTAATATTATGTTTTTTTTTTTTTACATAATATTTTATCTGATTTTAAAACTAGTTGTAGTGGGTCACGCTTTCATTACAATGTCAATAAGGTGTCGCGAAGCATGATCTTGTGAGATCCCCTGTTCTAAATTATGTACATTTTTTAATACAAAAATGTGTTAACATTTATATAATTAGTTTTGTTACAAATTGAATATTTAAAAAAAAAAAAATCAGCTTTTAGGGTAAGTCACATTTTGTTTTTTATGTTTTAAACAGTACTGTTTGTATGTACCATTGAATGAATTACTTTTGGATATTACGCTTCTGTTTCTTAAATATCTGCCCTAGCAAATGATACATGCCAGAATTGTTAAGCAGTATTTATTTGCTTCTTTCCCATTGTGTTAAGATGCCTTTTTAGAAAATACATTTTGCTTCAACTTATTTTAGTATTTATTTATTGAGTAGTTATACAATAATAGTATAATCAATAAATAACAATAATGTATTGTTATTAAATGACAAAGTTTATTTTGTGTTTATTTGTAGCACTAAATACTCATACATAATAAATTCTTAAAAAGTTTGTTTATTCATTGATTAGTTAAATTTTGTTATCAGTATAAACAAATACTCGTATGAATGACGCAGCAGCTAAATTAATTGGGCATAACAATAATTTTGTCATCACTACAATTGAATATTTTTAATTGTAATAAAGAAGTAACGGTATTCATTAATAAAATCAACATGTATTCGAATAAAAAATGGACTATATAAAATCGTTAATTACCCTAAATTAAAAACAACATACATGTACTTTTATTGTATATTTTTGGTGAATAAATTAAGAATTTTTATTTTTGGCGACAATAAACAACAAATTACAAATAATTCCATCAATCTACACCAGTTCTTTTAGAAAGTCTAAAGAAACAAGAATAAAGCAAAACAAATTGAAAAATGTATTCCTAAAGAACAAACTAACAGAAATAAATAAATTACTACAGTGTAACGCAAAATTACTCATACTAAAATCAGCTTTTCAGTGAAGATTCTTGCTTGAGGTTTCACTGTAAAAATAAAAGCTGCAATAAACATATAAACACAACCGCAGCTACTGCGACCATTGCAGCAAGTGGCTACTCAACCATCATTTATTTATTCAAACATTGCTAGATTTTTTATACCTAAACAGTAGATACAAACACAGTCCGTCACTTTTGCCGCTACTGTGTATTTGCCCTCTTCAAGTTCATGTTAGTTTTGGTAAAACCTTTGCGTTCATAAAACGTTCTGCTGCTTCCAATCGAATAGAAAAGTAGCAGCGTTTAAATCGTTTCTGTTCGCATCGTGATATAGACGCGCCAAAAATCTACTCATTTACTCGCAGAACAATTAAAAAGAAATCTATCAAAATACCATGAATTTATATTTTATTTATGAAATATTTATGAATTTATAGATTTTTATCAAGTGTTTACACATTTTTTTGTTATTGTGTATTTGAGTGCGTATTTAATTAAACACTTATTTCTTATCGCGAGTGTACCTAGTACTTCTATATCAATAAATACTTCTAATTAAATTTAATCGATTTTAATACATAAATTTATGATACGATTAAATGTGAAAACAATTATGAAATTTGCATTCTGCTACTGTTTCTATTAAATAAAGTTGTTGTTTTAGTTTTGTTTTTGTTGCTGCTTGTTTTTGCTTCACGGGATTTCACATGTTGGCTGTTCAATTACGTATGATGTTCTCGAATCGTTTTTATACTCCGGTAAGTGCAAAAAAATAAAATGTGTATAAATTTTACTGAGAATCGAACGGTCTTGTGGTTGTTTTGTTGAATCACCATTCATGATTAGTTAGGGTTGTTACACTTTATTAAATCGTTGTTATGGGGTTTTCTAAAAAATCGCCAAAATATCCAAATTGAGTTATCTGTTCAGAGGTACAACAACTTGGGTCTGAAACATGATGAGCATCCAAGTTTTTAATATTGATTTAAATAAGATCTAATTCCTCCACAAAACTATAATGAGTTTATAATAATTATACTTGAAATAATTTTAATTTATATTCAAAACATTTGGAACCAAAACAACGATTTTTAACAATCACAAATATATAGTTTAAGAAGATATTTTTTAAGTAATTATGTATTTTCTTTCATTTTAATAAATTTTATAATATAATTTAATAAAATTATTATATAATAAAATAATAAAAAATATTGAAAAACAAGTATTAATAAAACAACTAAATATTCAGGTGTTGAAAACATATGCAACTCTTAAAGGCTTTAAAGGAAAATATAAAAAATAGATTAGATACTCGTATTCAGAGTTTTGTTGCTTTGCCATGGTTTTTATTCTCTATAAACTTTTAATATAGTTTTTGATGAAAACATTTCCCATTTCTACGAAAAGTTTTTCATCATTTCCGAATGCTTTATTACCGATGCAATAAGTCACAAGTTTTCAATGGGGCGAATGTCGAGAAAATGTGGTGTCTACGACATTACATTGATATGATTTTCATCTTTTCTTTATAGTGGTTTATTCATTCAGCATCTTGTTAGTTATATAATAAATTGGACCAATCCGATTCCCTGAAAAACATTTCCACAACATTATTATATACATATATGTTTCACACGTTTAAGTCCAAGGAAAGTGTTGGAAATCTTGGAGTATTTGCACCGCCAAAGTTTAAAATTATCAATTCAGAATAAAGGAATTTAAGCTAGAAGGAAATAAAATTTTATAAAGGAAAAGCAATAACAATATTTTTTATACATTGAAATATTTTACGACATATTGTAGCAGTATAATGTAGATATTATTAATGATCATTATACATCATGTCATTAATTTCCAACTGTAGTGTAACCGTCAGATTTGTTTTTGTAAATACCTAACAGTAGTGTAACGATTTTTGAATACCATTCTTGTTTTTTATACGTAAGCATTTATATTTGTTTTTTGTAAATACGTTTAGTCAATACGTAATAAAATATGACAATACGACATGATAGCACACTTTGTGAATCTCCCAATAATGTGGCAAAAAAAAAAATGTGAAATATTTATTTAATGGATCATAGTTTTCGAGTATCAGGTTTAACAAATATATCCTCTTTGATTTTTATCCTTCACGATTAATTGCTTCGAAGAAATTCCTGCTAAGATAAATTTCTAAGTGGGTGTTCATCAATTTGGAGCATAATCCTAGTTTTATACGTCAATATCTAAAGTCATTACGGCAGGTCATTGCTCTGATTGCAACAGTTTGAACGAATTGGCTTTTGAAATTTAGTTTTCACAAAAACCAATTATGTAGTTTTAATTTGGTGATCAAAAATTAAATATTTTATTTCTTAACCCTTTTGCTACAAGTTTTTATTGCGTCGATCAAAACTTGTGATATTTTTATATTTTGTTCATCTCCAGATATGATATCAGTATTTACTTTAAAGGGAAATCGCATATAAAAAAAAAAAAAATGTTGGGGGCATAATTGAAAAACACAAAAATAGTCCTATCTCGAAAAAATTTGTTCATGCTAGATGTTAACACAAACCCTTTTTTATACATTTAATACGATTTTATAAAAAGATTTCAAATTTTTGTGGCATTTTTTCGAGTTTTTCGCAAATTACAAAGACGCATTTTTGACACTTTATTATTATTATTTTTTTTAACCCAAATTTTTAAAACAATATTTTTCACTTAAAGGTGAAAAAATCTAAATAAATTTATATGAAAATTATAGATAAGGCATTAAAGAAAAATAATCTGTAAACATTTTACAAAAAAATCCTCTTATTCCATGTATTCATATGGATACCATATAGCGAAAGGGTTAATTCAATAATATATACATTATTTCCCCATATTAGGAGTCTTAAAATTATTAATTTGATGGTAACACAAAATTTTTCATACCACTTTTTCATTAAGAGAAAGTTGTTTGTCACATTCTCTTCTGGCGTCATGCGCACTTCTAAACTGATTTCAGGGTCGAATACTCACACATTAAAACGCCGGTATTTAGAGACAACATAAAACAAATTTTAATTTATTTCTTATTTTTTTTTTTAAGTGAATTTTAAAATATTATTAATAAAAGGAATTGAATAGTGTCAAATTTATTTAACAATAAAACTACGTTTCTACGTAAGTGAAAACTTTGCAAATGAACTTGAATACGACCTCTTAAAAGTTTTAGTAAGTACAATTTAAGAGAACAAAATAAAACATTGATGTATTTATGATTTTGTAAATGCTTTAATAGTTCTACTAGTAAACACTAGATGGCGCTGTTGATTAGTCTACCGTTACAAATATGTTTGTTTGAAAATAATAATATTAATTTAATTTTATAATAGTATAATGATACTAAATATTAAAAAATGGATTGCGATATTTTGGAAAAATTGCACTCTTCAAATTGATAGATCTCAAATGTATAAAATGTATGATTATGCATTGGAAAAAATTAAAGATATAAATTTTATGAAAAAAGTTAAATTTTTACATAAAAATTTAACTTAACTTTTTTTTTTTAAATGTACACATTGACGGTGCACCACGGTGCCGTACGTTACGTTATCGGTCAGAGTGGATATAAATGAATATTGTTTAAAATTAAATAGAGCACTTTCCTTTTTTGATATGCTGAATTTTATTAAGTTTAAATGAAAATCTACCTATTAATATAAAAATTTTAAAATGTTTCATATACAAATCAAAGGTTCGAAAGGCTTAATTCTTTAATTTATTTTTATAAATCGAATTAAGTTTATTATCCTAATCATTCTTTAAAGCATTCAAATTAATTTAATTCATTGAATTAAATTCTTTGTACTTCATATGAATTGAATTAATTCCTTAAAGAATTCATTCATCAATTATACAATTCAAGCTTAAAAAATATATTGAATCATTAAAATTTTCTTCAATTCAAATATATTACAATTTAGCTTAACAAAATATTTTTAAATTCATTTTGTAAAAGATTAAAAAACAAAATATTACAAATTGAATGAAAGAAAAATATTTTCATTCAATTTGGAGAAGATTTGAATTAACAAAAATTTAATGAATTCTTTATGAATTAATTCAATAAGGAATTAATTCTATTCAAACAAAAGCCTTTGAATTAAGCTATTGAATTATATTTTTGTGAATGGTATTGTGGAATTAAAAATTAGTACTTCTTAATTCAGAATTAATATTTAAGGGAATTAAGCTAAGATTTAATTAATTCTTTCGAAGCTCTGATACAAATACAGGAATAAAAAACTATCAGGTATGTGATGGAAAACGATTTCGAAAACGAATCGATTGTAAATCGAAAAAATGTATGATGCACTGATATTTCAGTTTTTGTTATTGATAAAAATTATATTTTAATCACTTTCTTTTATATTTTATTAAATAATTTTTTTTATATTTGCCTAAAAATAATTGTTATTTTTCACATGAAATTTATCACAATTTTTCAAACCGATTCGTTTTGGAAACGATCGGTTTTCATCACATACCTGTATATCTATATTATACATGATTTCGGCAACTTTAATAAAAGTAAAAAAAATTCAATTTTAGAGACTGCGTAATCTGTGCAGTCAAATTCATTCTTGTAGCACTTTAACTTATTTTTATTCATAACTAAACAAAAGTTTTGGTTAAAAAGTGATTCCATGTCAAAGCGGACAGTAATCGGACTTGAGATCTCCGATGTCTATGAAATTCACTACAGATATTGGCAATTGTAATTTTTTCTTAAATCATAAAATTTTAAACTCATGGTTTAAAAAACAAAAAAATGCTACAAACTTTTCCAAGGTGTACTTGTTTAATTGCTAATAATACAGGTCGACAAAAAAAATCCTAAATCCTAAACACGAATCTGCTTTCAGTTTTCTTCCATCAGGTCTGGATTTTTTTATGGGCGTGTCTAATATTTTGCCCATAGCAAGGCCATTACTCTAGTATATTTTCTCATAACTCAAGAGCAGTGTGTACGATTGACATAAGTGATGCACCAAAAATATCTTCAAATCACCCAAAACTAATTTTTTGATGTGCTCAATAGTTTCGAAGTTATTTTGAAATAAGTGTAAAAAAAATAAATAAAAAATTTTCATGCAAAATTTTAGATTTTTTTGTTACTAAAATTTCTTTTAATAAATTAAAACCTCAAAAATGTTACTGTTTATCATCTTTATCTTAAAGCTGGTAATGCTGCTAATAAAATAAGGTATGTATCTTCAAAATTGATGCACAAATCTTAATTTTATTCACAGTTAAGTAAAAATACCCATGTTACATACAATTGAGTGAAATACAGTGGTGGCAAAAAAAAAAAATATTTTTTCTTGAAACAAAAATAAGTGAACTAGGTGGATTTTGACTAGTTAAACAAGAATCTGCATTCATTTTTTTTTCTATCACGTACTGACTTTTTTTATGTGCACGACTAATATCATCAACTTATTCAGCGGTCACACCATAAAATTCGAGAATGGTTTGTCAAACTTAGATAACTAAAGAACCATTTACACGATTTTGATAAATCATACATCAAAAGATGCATACAAGTTCAAGTTATGTCAACAATATTTTTCATTCGCTCAAGAATTTCAGAGTTATGGAGCAAAATTTTCACCTTTTTTCAAAAAAATAAATTTTAATTTTTTTGCTACTAATTACCGAATAACTACGGAAATATTAACTGGACAAAAAATTATGTAAATTCAGCTGAAAGACAATTTAGGTCGCTATATATTGAAGTTTAATTTATCTTAATTGGACAAATCGTTCTCGAGTTATACAAGTGTGACTGCCTAAACGCAGGGTCATAGTAGTCATGCCCATAAAAAAAAAAAAAAAATCAATGCGTTTCCACAAATCAATGTATTTCCATTTAATTATATGTATGCTAGTTAAGTATTCTAACTTAACTGTGAATGCAATCAAGATTTGTGCATAAATTTTTATGATACGTGGCTTTATTTACTCGTAGTTTTGTCAGCTTTGAGATAAAGATGATAAACTATTGATCGGATAAAAATTTGTTGCAAAAACTACTTAAGCCAATTTTATTCCACACATTTTGGTGTATTATTTCTCGAGTTATGGTGAAATATACTCGAGTAAACGGCTTATTTAAGACACAATATTCAATGCCAAAGGTAGTTTAATTTGTATGTTCCCGTGAAATCCAGAATTGTTTACGTTAAGAAAAAGAGTCAGTATGAGCAGAGATTTTGGAAGAGGTGTTTTTATGATTTTTAGGTGCATTTTCTTTCAAAGGGAAGCTTACACTGGTATCGATTTGAATAAGAATTAATTCCCAAAATAATGTGAAAATGCTAAAAACATCGTTAATTGAAAACAGTTAAAATTTAATGGGTTTAACTTCATTTTCAGCAGGAAAATGCAGTCATTCACAATTCCTGACAATTTAAGTACTCAGTTTTCTCTACACTACACAGTGGGCAGAATCGGAAATTTTTGGAAATAAATCTGTAACTTCTGATCGGCTGGTTCACACAAGGAGTTCATTATTATAAGTTAATTTTAAAAGCGTCTTTATCTAATACTTACATTATTTTTAATAATTTTTGCAAAATACAAAATTAACCCAGCAAAAACTTTGCTTTCCTGGTAAGCTAGCAGGTATAATTGGAAATAAAAATAAACTACTTATTTTTTGTCTCAATAACTAGTTATTTTTGTTCGAGTTGTCCATGAATTCTAGTAGTTATTTTTAGACTATAGTGATACTAAAAAATATGTACCTAAACAAAAATAAAAATAAAAAAAAAAAAAACGAAAAAATTTGACGTCAATGAGTTTTGAACTTGGGACCCTTTTAACTAGTCGTTTTCAATCACTAATGCCTTACTCAGTACACCATCTCGCACTTAATATTCAAAGCTAAAAAACTTCTTTTAGCATAAAATGTATTTTTAAAACATTTTGTTGAAAAAACGAATAGCTTCAGAATGGGGTTGAACCGGCAACCTTCTGGTTGCTAATCCTGCGCTCTAGACAACTGATCCATGTGATTGCAACTTACTCTGCAATTATACTATTAAGTACTTATTTATGTAATGTAGAGAAGGCAAATAATAATGACGCCTACTTTCCAGGAAAGTAGTTTAATAAGTAGTTGCCATTACCGAAAACCAAAAAGTTTTTGCTGGGAATAAACAAAAATGCATTAATTTAAAAATGATTCAAAATTCATTAAATTAAACTTTTAATATGAGAAAAACATTATGTTAACATCATAATTGTTTAACGGGACAAACCTATTGTTAAATATAGTTCGTCGCTTGTTAAACATATTTTTATTTAATATTACAAATTCGTTGTTGAAAAATATTGTTAAGTGTTAACAATTTTAAGCAACAAACATTTTTATTAAATTTACAAATATGGTTGTAAATTTAATTAAAAAAATAATTGTATTGACGAATTTGGTAATTAATAAAACAATTGACTTGTCGTAATTTTTTTCAGTGTATAATTAAAATAATTTTAAGTCGATCAAAGCTTTGCAATTTGAGAACAAAAAAAAAAAAAAAAAAAAAAATTAAAAAACATTTTCAAAATTGTCAAAGTTTGGATATGGCTTGTGGGCAGACTTTTGTCCCAAGCTATTCCGGATTTACTTTACATGCATTTGCATTAAGATTTCTTTTGAAAACATTAAAAAATTGATAAAGTCCAGAACAAAAAACTAATTTTATCAGTGAATAAATATTGCCACCTTTTTGAAAAAAAAGCAACCCAAAAATTTAAATTTGTTTAAAGTTCCAACTTCAGATTAAAATAACTTTTTACCGGATTCATATATTTGTATGATTCTTGCAGCAATATTATATAGAACTTTGTAAGGAATCTGGAGATTATTATTAAAAAATAGGGGCAATATTAAGCTCGCCAAGTTTAAAAAACTAAAAAAAGAGGAGGCAAAAAATGGGGTAAATATTTGTTTCCACATGAATATCTCTTAAACTAAAAGTATAAGGACTATCTACAAAATTTCTTTTCTGTCATATCATAAATGAATTTTTGGCGATAGTGTTATAATTGGGGTATTCACACGGTCGTCATAAAGTCATATATCATAAAATAATAACAAGAAAGAATATGACTGCTGTGAGCAACCCTCATAAGTTAGTATGCTATTTCAAATTTGAGTCAGCTGATAAATGAAAAATACAATTATAAAAAAATTACAAATATTTTTAATGAAAACAAGTAAAAAATCTGAAATAATAACCGGTTTGTGCGCAAAATGCATATTGGACATTGTTATGGCTGATTCAAGTAACTCTACGTCTCCACGCAGACATTTTTATTTCCTAACATAAGAAATAACGTCGGCAGAATAACGGGAAGAAACGTTTATTTCCAACTTTATGTTAAGGCAGGGGTTCTCACAAGACCTCGCTTCGCGACCCCCTTTTGACATTGTAATGGAAGCGCGACCCACTACAACTGAAGTAATAAAGTAATTTTAAAAAAAATAATATTAATAATTTTTACATTGTTTTCCTTTAATATTAAGAGACTTTTTCGTATAATATATCTAATATTTTCTGCGTCCACAAAAGATCGAATCTCAGTTTTGAGGGACAAAAGAGTAAAAAAGATATTTTTACATAAAAATGTATGTTGAAGAAAATTTGTTTAATATTTTTAGGGCTTCGGAGCCAACAAGCTCATATACTTTGCTATATTTCAACTATTTAAGATGCTTTTAAATCTGTTGATTCAAAATTTAATTCAACGAACTTCAACTCTTTTTTTAAACGAACCTGGTGCTTTCTTAATACTAACATACTTTCTGTTTTTAAATTATAAAGTTGCTTAAGCAATTTTTCTTCATATAGCCGGGAAACTTATCGATGAATAAAATTTTTGTGTACCGAAAAAAAATTGTAAAAAAAGATAAAATAAAAGTAGAATTTCATGTGAAAAAAATATAGTTTCATCAAATTTAAGTGAACTACATATTTATCTTTTTAATTAATTGTTTTCCCTGCCACATCGTAAAGTTTTCTTTATACTGCTAGAAGTGTCCCATAGAAAAACATTTTGTAGGAAGATTTCTCAAACGATGCGTAAAAAATTACTTAATATGGGAAAATTATTAAAAAAATTTCAACATTGATCTTTAGTTCCCTACCATCGATTGAAAGTCACGGGTCTAGAGAATTTCGTCTAAAAAATAGTATAGAGTTGGATCTTGAAATGGGTATCATTTGCCAATTATAAAAAAAAATATTTTAACAAATTTTCGCAAAAATTTTGGTTTCTAAACCGTAATAAAATTCGATGTTTTTTTTTTTTTTTTAATTGATAAGAATTTTATAATTTTGTTCCCTTTATGGCTAAAATATTAAAAATTAGCATTGTAGTAATAAGTACTATTAATAATGTATGATTTTCTAAATTTATCCAAAAAATTTTTCATCAAATGTCTTAAATCGTCTTCTAGCGAAACAAAATCCCACAGAAAAAAATTTTAAAATATTTTTTTCCATAACCAGCATAAAATTACGAATTTTTTCTTACCTATTTCGATAAAAAAAATTTTTGACTAATATGTATAGGACCCATGACCCAAGCAAATTTTTACGCATCGTTCGGGGGATGTTCCTATATCGACACTCTACTGGTTTGATTATAGTTGTCTTTTTGAAGCATATTTTCAATTAAAGGTTTCTTCATTACTAGTTTCTAAAAAGAACTCATTTTAGAAAAAACTTTACGCTTGTCTTATTTGGATATATTTTGTAAAAAGATGTATTTCCATTTTTAAATAGTTTCATGTTTTTATTGGAATTTTCATTTTAACTTGTAAATAATAATTATATTAAAAAATTGTATGTTTAAGAATATGTTTCAGAAACTCTTTGCGACCCCCCCACGAATGTCCTTACGGACCCCTTGTGGGTCGCGGACCCCCATTTGAGAACCGTTGTGTTAAGGGGTGGAGAAAACGTACATGAGAAATTTAAATTTGTCTTTTTTATCGAAAATTTGATTTTTTTCTTCGTATTTATTTTTTATTTGTATTTTTAAAACAAAATTAGTTCATTTTCCATCGTTGTTTTGTTAAAAAACATTCAAATTTTAAAAAAGAACAATAAATTTGACAGCTTATGTTAAACATTATTGCTCAGCTTTGTGTTTAAACATTTATTGCGAAATAGATTGCGCAATAGATTTCTTATTGGTCCACACGTAACATTTTGAAGAGAGAAATAGAATTTGACAATTGCGGACACAAAAATGTCTGCGTGGAGACTAGGCGTAAATAAGATAAAATTTAAATTACTTGAATCTTCTTAAAAATCAATTTTTATAAAAATTATAAAATATTTTTTTGGCACAAAAGAAATTGTTTGAAAACATAAACCTAAACAGCTGTTGTCGATGACTAAGCCGGTAATATTTTCTGACGGCGGTTATTTTAAATACGTTCGGTGGCTGCTAGTCAGCTAAAGTATACAAACAAAATTTTCTTCCTTTTATTTTTTAAATGTCTCAATTTTTTTGATTTAACTTTATAAGTTAATAACTTTTATAAATAAATTAATAAAATGTAATTAATCTTGAAGTTATAGAACTATGCACAAATTTATAGCATGTTTACGTCCATCTTGCGAATATTCAATGGCGGTAACTTCTAAATATTATCACCGGCTCGACGAAGTTTTTCCCTTTCGACTTAGATTTACACCGCTTAGTTATGACAAAACAATAAACACATCATAAAAAGTCATATTATTTTAGGCTTTTTTCTTTGAAGCACAACAACAATTGTTTAAAACTATCATAAAACTTTAGTATTTTATGACAATAAGACTTGATAGCACACCGTGTTAATACCCCAAATATGTATTTAACTTTTATATAAGTACAAAGTAAATTAAGAAATTATATGAGTAGCTGTGTATAATTTGCTTTAGCTTCTATATATGTTTGTATAAAACATAATATTTTATACAAATAAAATAAGTTCGATGCAATGGTGTAGGATATCACATGATTTGCCTTGACCAGAAATACCGCTTTTTAAAATTCGATCCCGCTAATATATTTTTCCCGCTTTTTACAAACAAATCTCACTTTTATACTTTAACTATTTCTCGATTTCCTTAATAACGTCATCTACAACATTTCTACCATTCACATGAAATTCATTAAAGCGCATTTACAAGGAAAGCTTTCTTGAAAAGTTGATATAAATAAATTTTTGCTGAAAGTTGTTTTGTTCCTTCAGAAAAATTTTTAGACGCATTCTGGTGAAATTAACTAAAATGGTCCTAAATTACAGCAAACAAAAAGATAATAAGTATTATTTATTTTTAGACTTTTGCAAAAAGATACCGCAATTTGGATCAAAATTTACTTTTTATTACAACGTGCTCAAAACTACTTGGTAAGGACTGTAGTTGAATTTTACATATTTATCTCATCAAAAAGACGTAATCAAAAAATAAAACCACTAAAGGCTCAACTACATAGAATACTTTCGCTTCAACTGCGACTGACAGCTACGCAACACATAAATGATATTAACCCAGTCGTTGCATTATATAATAAAATATAAAGATGTAAAAATTATATTATGTTCTCAGTTGAAATAATGAATTGCAAATTAAAATTTCCGACTTAACGAAAAAATATTAAAATAAGAATAAAACAACTGACAAAATATATTTACGTACTTCGGCACTTCAAAGTTGAACATTTTTCATCTTTGAAGTACTTCACGCAGAAGTTTGGCGTACTGATTTGGTTCCGCTCAATATAAATGCATGTATTTAACTTTACTGTCAGTCGCAGTTGAAGCAAAAGTATTCTATGTAGTTGAGCCTTAAGTGATTGAAGTAGTGATAACATGAATAAATTTCTTTGTACTTACTATAATTTTAAATTTAGCCTGATTTAGTCAACAGCATTTGATGTCAAATTGAGAAAATATTATTTTTTATTAAAAATTTATGTGTGTGCTGAAGGATTCTTTAACTTTTGATACTAAATTATGAAAGAAGAGAACTTGAAATTAAACTAGGCTTTTTGTATTTGTAGAAACACGTTAAAATTATCTTATTTATAACGTTTGAGTTTGTAAGGATAACAAATTTTGTTTCCCCAAAAATATGTCTGGTCGTTCTAAAGTTTTAATGATTCAAGTGGGTCATGAACCCAAAGCTTTTTAACTAATTTATAACTGTGATATAATAGAAAATTCCTCTTTTTTTCAAAACTTTTCAAAATCTCGTATAATCTCTTGTATAGAAAATTTTTCCGAAACCCTACACGTCTACAACTTTTTTACTTTGTGTCAAGCTTTCGTGTTAAAAAAATATACAAATTGCGTTTAACGTTCTGTCCGTCTGGCTGTTCTATTTTTAATATCGAAGTCAAAAATAGAGCAACTTACAAACTAAGGTTTTTATTTTTTATCCACTTTATGGGTTTTTGTATTATATTTTTTAAAAGCCTACCTAATTTCCTATAATCATTAAAAAATGCTATCATATGACCCAATTAATACAAAAATCTAAAATTATTTTAATATAAGTACTTGAATTTTTTATAACTCCTAAAATTCCTTCCAATTTTTTACAAATAGTTTTGAGAATTTTTTTTAGAATATTAAAGGATCTTTGAAATAAAAAATGCATTAAATTTTGTATTTAAATTTCTCACACTTTAAAAATTACAATTTAAGACAACATCATACTAAATATTTATAAAATTAAAAAAAAAAAGTTTGTAATAAAATAAAAAACTAAGTAAAATCAAAAGGTTGAAGGTTAAAAAAATCGTTCGACAACAAATCTCATAAATATTACAACTGCTGTCTAGAAAATTGTGACTTAATTTGTTTTCTTAACAGCAACCAGCATCAAAACCGGAGGAGTAACCAATAAACGAAATTCTCCTATACACTACAATACCCTAACCAACTACCATATGAAACATAATTTTTTTTTTTTTTTTTGTGGGATATCAGAGTATCGATTGACCATTTAGTTGACCATCATATGGATGAAAGTGTTTGTCGATTCACAAGCTACTGTTTTTTTTTTTGGATTTTCATCAGTTTTCTTCTTTAATTTTGATGCTATTGTTGTAAATTTACTCTTTTTCATGTTATTGGCAGAAAAAATGGAATGGAAGGCAATAAAAAAAAGCTGCAAATGTTTGCAAGATTGATTTACTGACGATGTTTAATGGTTGAATAACATCTGGTGTCATAAATTTTTATGGGACTTCCAGAGTCGATATATATTTTTTTATTTTTTATTTTTTTTCTTTTCCATTTGGTTTGTCGCACTTGAATTTTGTCCCAATAAAATTTTGTTAACACATGCTGTTTTTGTTTTCAATGCTTCTTGGTCTTGAAAAAGAAAAATTAAATATTTTTGTTTTTCTTATTGATTATGTATGAAGTTCCTTTATAAGAATATTTTACGAACTTCAAGGATGTGGGTTAATAAAAAAGGATAATAAAAATTCTTACATATATGTTAACTGTTTTTTTTTTTTATTTAAGGGAAAAGGGGAGGGGGTAGTTATATTAAGTGCTCATTTAAAAAATAAGTACATGATTAAATCATTCAATAAGAAAGTCATTACAAAAAATAAACATTTTCATACATAGGGACATATAAAGTCATTGAAAATTCCCTCTAATATTAAACTATTATGGATATATTCCATTTTATAAGTAGATGCTTTTAAATTATAATATAAATAACATACCAAGAGGGAAGGGAACTGATACAAAATTGTATATATATTTAAAAAAAATCGCCTTACATTATATAATATGTTTCCTTGACACGTATAACATATAGCTGTAAAAAAATCTTTTTATATTCGCATTACTTTTAAATTAAAACGTTTTTTTTTTTTATCTTTTTGTAAATGCAAGTATGTGATTGATATGCGCAAACAAAAAACAAAAGAAAAAATATCTAATAAAATCCACCATCACGTATTTGATTTGAATTTTATACGACTGAAAAAGTATAATATTGAATTCACACGCAATCATTTCATTCATCCAGAATGTTAACAAACATAAAAATTGCATACAAAGGAAAAATTATAACATTAAAAATCATTTAAACTTTTGTGAAAAAACAACAATCCAAAAAAAAAAAACTATCAATAGTAAAATACTCATACCAAGACATTAGCATTGTAACTGACATTAAAATGGAATAAAAAACCCCAAAATAATACAGCTAAAATACGTTAAAAGTCACACCTAACGGAAGTTGTCATTACGAAAAATATATACATCCGCTATTCAAAATATTTGCGAGTATTTGTAAGCTACTTATTTTTAGGTATTTGTTATCATATGAACTGTGGTTCATACAAACGTTATTTTATTTAACCAATTTTAATTGGATGAAAATATTATAATATTTCAGGTATAAAACGCAAGACAACACTGTTTCTGCAGCGCTCGATTTCTCATTTCTTTCTTTAATCTACTCTGGTTCTAGAGGTAAACCGTTATATAAAAAATTAATGAAGCTGCATCATATATTGCAACATATCGCGGGAATAGAAAATTTGATTTGGTTTAAAAATATAAAAACATATATACACCTATATAATTCTCATGTGCTGAATACAAAAAATAGCGGTTATTTTAGAACACTAAGGAAGAAAATTTCGTTAAATGAGCCGTTTATTTTGAATGTTAAGCCCAAATTACAATTGCGCGTAGTCAGCAGCAGTGTGTGCTGACATAATCAGCTGATAATTTAGAAAGCACTGTTTGTTATGGTGTTGATTACATTTGGTCAACAGCAGTTTGCAGTGCTGTTTCATTTATCCCTGTTTCTAAATTCACTTGCGCTGCTTTCAGATTGAGAGCGAGACAAAGAGAGTGAGCAAATAAATGAGAGGCTAAAATACACAAGTAGAATAAAGTAAGATGGTGGTTGTAAATTGTGGCTGCCCAGCAGTTGGCCGAACTAGTTCCGTTACGTCGAATTCGTTAGCCACTAAGAACTACCACTAGTTACTTTTCAACCCACTCACAATGCTTTTAACGGGTGAATTTAACATGGGGATGTCATTGGAGGTAACCAATTGGCCACCATTTGCATTACTATTCACTAGTAGTTTGGATGGTACCATTTTTCTAGTTATTTCGAATGAAACATAATACTACACATTGAACTGTTCGTAAGAAACTAGCACTATCTGCATAACAAGTCATTAGTATTTTCAGTAGTACAAAAACTCTAGTAATTGGGACGAAAAAGTTGAAAAAATAAAATTGTACTTTCATTTTGTATTTTTAAAGTTTTAATTTCCCTGATAAGTAATTATTGTTTTTTATTTTATTAATTTAGTTTTTTTAAGAATTTTCTGATGTTTTTATTTTATATTTTTATTCATCGATGTCTTCAGCTGGGCTTGAACTTCTAACCTTCTGGTTTGTAGGCACGCATATTAACCACTGGGCTATTGATCTCTTTATTTAACATTCTGCTATGTGCTGTTTTCAATTTCAAGAGAATATTTGTTGTAATGTATTCATCATCTGTGCCCAAGAAATTATACTAAAATACTAACGGCGAATTTCTGCATTACATGTAGTTAGTGAATTGGCTATTTATATATGGTTTTGTTTATGAATTAAGAGAAAACGTATTATGAAAACAATAATGGGGAATTTGTGCATTACATGTAGTTAGTGAATTGGCAATTTATATATGGTTCTGATTATGAATTTACATAAAATTTCTTATTTAACGAAATACTAACGGCGATTTTAGGCATTACATGTAGTTAGTGAATTGGTAATTTAAACGTATACTTTTTTATTTTTATATTATTTATTTAGAAAAAATGTGAACATTTAACAAACAGTTAAATTATTAAAAGTAACTAATATAAGATATTATATATAATAATGTATTAAGTGTAATGTTGTCCTATGAACGTATTTTTTTTTTACTTTTTTTAACAGTTTTAAAGAAAAAAAAAAAACTTTATATTTTAATGATTTCACTAAATTTTTAAAAAATAAATAAATAAAAGCTAATGATTAGGTATTTTATTATGTTGTTCCTGCAACTTTTGTCTCGATAAATAAACTCTACACTACCATAGGTGATTGAGGTATTATCGGGTTAGGCCGATTATATGATTTTTATTTTTATTTTTTACTTTAAATTTATTAGGGTCCTAATCTCAATATTCAACGGAACAATTTTTTTTTACTATTTTTGTTATAATTTATTTAATAATTAAATAAAAAATAGTTTCATATAAATAAATTGTCACTAACTTCAAATATGATATATCTTTTTTTATCGTAGCAGGGGAGTGATAATCTGAAGAACTATTATGGTGAAAACCATCAATCTTCATATGAACGTCCAGCTTATCGCTTTGATAAAATGAAAATGGATATAAAAAAAAATATATTAATTTTGAACTGTTGTAATTTTCATATTAAAATTCGAATAGGTGCGAGGGGAGTAGTAGCCCACATATAAAGTAAATATTAGTTGTAGCGTTAAATGGGGTAGCGAAGCGCACTGGAAAAAGCTAGTATTAAATATTTTTGTTAATAAATTACATACATAAAAAAGTTTTATAATTTATTGACTTTTTTAGTTTATATTTTTTAATTAACAAAGTTGTTTAATTTTGCTTCAAAACTTAATAAATATATTCAAATAAGAATCAAATTTTAGTAATATTTTTTTACTCATTTAAATTATTAATTTATTCAATCACCCACTTAATTGACTTAATTAATTTATTAATTGGGAATTTTTTTCTGTTTTGTATTTTTTAAAGTTTTTAGTAATTGATATAATCATATTGGTGAGAGGAGCAAATTTAAACAAGTTGTTGATTGAATGAATTATTTACTAACATATTGGTTGATTGATTTTATTTTTTGATTTTTCTGTGTATATCTCTTATAAATTTTGCAAAATAAATGTATATACCGACCAAAGTATTTGAGAACTTATATTGTATATAGAGGCATTTATAGGAAAATAGTTTTAAAAATGTGATAAAAACAGACTACCATTCCTTAAATATATTTACATTTGAGTAGTAAAATAAATCAATAATTGTAAAAATTAATTGTGTATTCACTAACAAAATAGTTGTATCGAATTTGTTTACAATGTAGGGAATTTCTAGAGATAAATGCAATACTTTTTGGCTAATTGGCCATTTATTACATTATATTTCAATAGTGAATTTAATAAATTAATAGTTGTAACGAAATCGTACACTTTGTGAATTTCTGAAAACGAAGAGCCAACAATTTCACTACAATTCAATAGTGTATTAGAGCCCTGCGAACTGTGTCTTATAAGGCTGTACAAGCCACTTGATATTTTTCAAGTGTTGTTATCAGTGTGTATGCGGAGTAATAAATACTGTTCTGCAGGCACTTAAAACCATACAAATACTGCGTGTGTGCTTCAACTTTATGAACAAATCATGAGTGTGCTATGATAGCGACCACACAAGCCTCTCAAAGGCTTGTATAAAAAAATACAAGCCTTTTGACCACTTGTTTGCTTCAATAAGGAAAAAAATTGTGTTTTCTTTTTTATTAAAATTATATGTGTGTGTGTGCGTTCATGACTGTATAAAGTAATTTCGTAAGTAAAACAGTCGTTTAAAAGTATTGTTTCAAATGTCAACTTTAATTTTTTTACTTTTTTAACTCTTAATAAAGAGTATTTTTTAATAACTTTATGAATTCACCCTTTTACATTTATTTAGAAAAGAAGAACCAACAATAAAATATAGACATACTGTATATATGTGTGTGTATGCAAGAATATTTATAAACAACCACTTTTTACACATTATGAAGATTTTTTGCCACACACAGCAACTACGTATTACAAAAAACAAACAAATCATTAAGCCCACTTGAAATCTTTAAATCATTTCTCAACGTCTTGTATGATTTGCTTTTTTTTGCCACACCACTTGCACCACTTGTTTACGATAAATGATTTGAACGCACGGATTTGCAGTCGCTCATACACAGTACACACTTGCTTTGCTTCGGGCAGCGAACAGTACGAACAGTATTTATTGTTGTTTTTGCACATGTTGGCTATGAAACACACACTTGAAATTCAAGTGTGTTTGCTTTTCAAATCATCTTGCGCAGGAGACTATAGTGTATTCACTAATGTAATAGTTATAAGGAATTCCTATATAATCAAGTTTAATTCTAGAGACAAATTTAAGATTTTTTGCCGATTGGCCACTAACTGCATAACATTTCAATAGTGAATTCACTAAATTAATAGTTGTAGCGAATTGGCATACATTAATGTAAATTTCTGAAAGCGAAATGCCACTATCTGCACTACATTTCAATAGTGAATTCACTAAAAGAAATTTTGCAGCATATTCATATATAACACGAGAATAAATTTCTCAATTTACGCTTTTAAAGCTTTCAACGGCAACTCTATGCATTACATGTAAACATAGAAGTGGCAGTTTACTTTTAGATATTATATTTTCTAGTTAAAACAATAAACATTATTTAGTAGTTATTTTACTATTTGCACTACCAAAGGTAACTAGTGAATCGTCTAAGTAGTTATATATCTAGTGATAATGGGCAAATTGGCACCTTTTGAACTGCTGGGTGCCTACGCTGAATTGTAATTATAACGGCAGCAACATGTTGTACTGACAGTGAACAGCTGATAATTTTTGCTGACTACGCGCTATTGTAATTTGGGCTTTACGTATGAAGATATTTAAATTTTTACGTAATTCGTTGATTATTATTTTTTCTTTTTATTAAAACTTGTTAAGATTTCTCAAGGAATAAATAAAAAATACTCGAAACTATTTTTTTTAGAAATGTGACTTTTATTTGAGTGATCTTCGTACATCTGAACTAAAAGCAGTTTCTCTAGTATATACGTATTATATATAGTAGCTCAAGTTACCACTGGCTACTAATGGATTCTGATCTGCAAAATAAAGTTAACGAATGTGTTTACACATACAAATATTTATATGTATCTATTAGAATATGTACATTGTACAATGTACATATAAGTATTTATTTTCTATAGTAGCAATTTAGAGAAAAATAACTGAAATTCCGTTTATGTTTAAATACCAAATGGAGTATAAATTTAAATAATGCTTACTCACCATGGTTTTTATTTTATTCATATTAAAAAAATATTTATATTTTACACAAACTTTTGCAAGAATTTTTTGTTTATTAAGTAGTACGGTGTAACAAACTGATTGTAAAAATGAAAAATTAAAAAAAATATCGGAATTATTTAGCAATAAATTATTACATTTATTACCTCCATATTAATCGTTACATACACTGAAAAAAATAATTTCAATGAATGAAGTACATTAAATGAAATTCATTATTTTTTTCCAAGAATTTATTAACTTAATGTACGAATACATTGCTTCAATGAAAATATTCATTAAAATTCAATGAAAAAATTAACGCTATTATGAACATTACATTGAAACCATTCATTAAATTTATTTCTTAATACAATAAGTAAATCAGTTATTTGATTTAATGCATTAGTTCATTGAATTAATTTATTCAATGTACAAATACATGGATTTAATTAAGAAGAAGCATTATACAATGAACAAAAGCATTGAACCAATGAAATATTTCATTAAATTATATTAAAATAAATGCTTTCTAACGGCAAATAAAGTAAAACGAAAACAAATACAACTCATTTTTATTTTATCTCTTAACAAGAAATGACGCGTTTTAAACAAAAGACAGAAAATATAAAAAAAATCAGTGTTGTGTTAAAAACAAAAATAATTAAAAAGTAAATAAGTTATAAATCGAATTATTAAAATACAAATATAATTTATTCGGAAAGGAGATGTCGAGCAGCATAATTGAATACACCAAATTAAATTAATTACCCAAAAGAAGGAATTTGGAGACTTGCCTTCCTAACACGTAAGTTTAATAATGTTTATGATTTTAAACAGTTTTTAAATATTACATTTCATTTATATTTATGTAGATAAAACAACTAAGACTCAGAGGAATGTGTTATTAGCCTCAAATACTAGGGTTTCAAAAAATATTGTGATTTCAAAACCAAGAGGATTCTATTCGTAAGTATATACATAATTATATGAAATATTTTAATTGAATTCTTAATAAAAATATATTATAGACTGATCAAGATTTGGATACTACATCTAGTGATCGTCAAAATAAGGGAATTTCTATAGACAAGAAAAATTTAAAGGTAACTAGTTCAAATAATTTAAGCAATTGAACGAATTTTAAAAATTTTATTTATAAACTTTTTTTTGTTCAGGATAATGCTGTTGTTATATTAATGTGGCGTCTAAATGGATATTCCATACCATCATTGAGCAATGGAATTGAGGAACAGGAATTACTATATTATTATAAATGACAAAGCAAACACGATCACATCTGTAACATGCATTTTGTTTACTTACATTTTTTTGTGATATGTAATATTTTTATATTTATATTTAATTTTTGCTTATATTAACTCAATATCATATAATTTAATCATTTAATTTAAAATAAAATAAAAACCAAAATACAGAACAAGCCTATTATTATAATACATTTTTAATGTATAGTTTCATTGGGACAAAACATGAGTTCATTGAAATCAATGTACTGTTCACTGGAATTATTTATTTTATTTAATGAACGTGTTCATTGATTCAATGTAAGAATAAATTTAATCAATGAACTTGTACATTGAATTTTAATATTAATGTATGGCAATACATTGTTTCAATGAACCTGTACATAGGGTCAAAATTAGTGCACAAATTCATTGTAACAATGAACTTTTTCATTGTATTTATGTACCTATTTGGTTCAGTGTAGACGGTTTATACGGTGTTTGATAAGGCTCCCGATATCTTAGGAATAGGTTTAGTACACACAAAAAAATCCATAGGTAATATTTCCTAAAAACTTGGTATAAAATTAACTAAGCAAAAGGGTAGAATGGCACACAGTGGGGTTAAACGAAAATTTGTTGGTAATAAATCTGTATCTCCTAAACTACTGATCGGATTAAATTGAAATGTATGGAAGAGTTGTAGAGGAGGACCTAAGGTTTTAGAAAAATTATCTTGTGATAACATAAGATAAGCTACAGGGTGTCAAAATTGACTACCTCGAGTATGTAAAAGTTTAAAAAAATCGTAACTTCTACAAATGAAGTCCGGTTTTAAAGATTTTTATATTTCTGTAAAGTATTTGGCAAGATAAAGAAAAAATAAGCTTACTCATCCAAGGTATCTCTTACAGTTAAAAAGATACTCACACTTGAATTTTGAATTTTTGATTTTTTGCCTTGACTTTCTTTCGTTTTTCGGGAATAATTCCTGAAGTATATGAATTTTTTAAAAATATTTTGTAATTTATTATATATTTCAAAATAATATGCTGAAAGAATTTTTGGATTATCTCAATGCGTCTAGACGTGAAAAATATTCAAAGTCAGAACTCTGAAATTAGTATGAAAAATGGCTATTTTTTACAAAAATATAATACAATTCTTTCACTTTTCTCTCAAAGTTCCGTTAACGAAATAAATTTGTTCTCCATATATTTCAAAAGATAAAACTTCACAAATGTTTAATAAAGAAATTTTAAATTGATTTACGTTTGCAACCTACATCCATCAATGGTCGAAAATAGTGAATTTTGGAAAATAGTTAAATTTTTATCGATTAATAAAAAAATGTCACGCGAGATTTTTTAAATTTATTGACGGTATTTCATCAAAAAATAGATTTAGAATGATTTGATACTAAACTGCTTCCCGCCCGGCCAAAAACGAATGCAGGAGTGGAGATTTTATGAAAAAAGTTAATTTTTTAAACGACTTAATTGCATAAAAAAACATGTTAGCATAATATTTTCGAATTTAAAAAACTAAATTTTTTATAAAATACTGGTCTGAACTTTACGAAAATTTGTGCCAGCCTTAAAAATAGATTGCTTATAAGTTTTCTAATTTATTTTTTAATCGTGATATCCTGATATATATCCTGAAACAAAAAAAAAAAAAAAAAAAAAAAAAAAAAAAACGGATTTACAGCGTGAATACTGGTCAGAATTCCACCAAAATTTGCGATTACAATTAAATATAGATTATTTATGAGTATGCCAATTTTGTTTAAATCAGAACAAGAACACCTCTACCTCCCATATATCGTGAAATGAGAAAAACGCATTTCTGGCTAACATACCGTTTTTATACCCTACACCACCATAGGTGGTTGGGGTATACTGCGTTTGTGCTGATGTTTGTAATGCAAAGAAATAATTATCGGACCCCCACCTTAAAGTATACGGTTCGACTCAGAATCACTTTCTGATGTTCGTCCGTCCGTCCGTCTGGCTGTCTGTCCATGTAAACCTTGTGAACAAAGTACGGGTCGCAATTTTAAAGATTTCTTGATGAAATTTGGCACAGATAGTTGTTTTGGTACATGGACAAAGCCTATTGAAATTGGTTATGATCGGTCCATTATTTCACTTGGCCCCCATACAAATGTCCTCCCGGAATAGGGGTATAACGATCATAAATGCCTTAAATTTAGCAATATTTTAATGAAAATCGGCACAAAAGAGTTTTATATAAGTGTCAATCTTTGTGCAAAATTTCATAAGGATCGGTCCATAATTGACCATAGCTCCCATATAAACCCCTCATCCGAAAATAACTTTAATGTGCATAAAACCCATACGAATGATAATATCAAGTTAATATTCGTCACAAATAAGTTTTATATAAGTAGAAATAACATTGCTAAAATTTATGAGAATCGGTCCATAATTTACCATAGCTCTCATATAAACCCACTTCCGGGAATCACCCTAAAGGACATAAAATCATATAGATTTTAGTATAAATGCATTATTCTGTATTTGTATAATTTATTTTACATTTAGTAAAAGTTTTGGTCTACCATTGGCCACAGGTCTAATGGTCTAAGGTATCATATGGTCGGTCTTGACCGACTATAGTTTCTCTCTCGTTATTTTATAAAAATGGAAGGAGGTGTCACAGATTACTGAAACTTGGCACATATGTTTATTGAAAAAATCGGAGCAAGAACATGTCATATATTCTGAAATGTGAAAAACGCATTTTCTTCTAAATTACTGGTAAAAACCGTATCAAAATTTGCGATAGCCATTGGAAATAGGTTTTTTTATGGGTCAGAATATTTTATTTAATAGGAGCAAGGGCATACCTACCTCCCCCAAGCTCTATCATTTTTAAATATTATTTTAATTTCTGCACCTACATTTTGTGTTCAGTAAATTATTGATTTGGATAATTTCTCCTGATTACCGGTTTTTTTAGTTTTCAATATTGTATTAAATTTCAAAGCAATGTCGATTTAAAAACACGAAATATTTTAACATAAAGAATTCTTTGACTTTTGTGTAAGAAAAGGAAATTTAGAAATTTTTTGAATTATTATTTTTTTTAGTTGTGGTAAAAAATTGGAAATAATTCTTCTTTTATATATTAAAAAACAATACTAAATTTCATAATCAAACAAAAAAAAAAAAAAAAAAAAATTTTATAATTTTTTTTAATACTCCATTAAACTCATGTAATTTTTGTATTAAAATTTAAAATGCCTTACAATTAGCGCCATCTGCGGAAATTTTTAACGTAATATATTGTGACCAAAAAATTTACTTTTTTATTCCTTAGTTGTTTTTTAAATTTCGAAATAATTTTTTTATTTTAATTTAGCAAAATAATAAGTAAAAACAGAAAATCAGACACTTCTTCAATTTTACTTTTTTTTACTTTTTTTTTAAATAGGCTCTAACAAATAGTCTGAAGTATTGATAAAACTAAACTTTGATGCATTTCATCAAAAAATGAATTTTTGACAAAACAGTTTAAAATATTTGCTTTTAATTCTCTGATTTTGTAGCCCTCGTAGCCACAAAAATAACTTTTTCCAAAAAAATCTTTTTAAATTGTATGACCTATATTGTTACCTTTCTAAAAACATATATTTCAACACAATTTGAAAAATGTTTTTATTCTGAATTTTGTCTATGGAACAAAGCACTGTGCGCCGTGACGCAGACATTTGTTTCCAATTTGTAAACCTGTATTATCAAAAAATTAAATAGCCTATTTTAATTCCGAGGTTTATAGAATGATACTGTGAAAATTTTGAGAAATAGAAAAGTAGTTTATGTCTTTAGCAAATAATTATCATTCAGCTCCACTGTGCATCAATGTACGAGTAGCTAAGCTACATTTTTGCTGTGAATTTATTATTTTTCTGTTCTGTTCTTTTTTTTTTGTTCGACTAATGCAGTAAAAATGATAATTTATCATCATATCATGAACAATTTTTTTAAACATTTTTCTATTATTTTCTTTACCTTTATTTGATTTTATTTGTTGCTTTTGTTGTAAATAGTACTCGTATTTTCCGCGTGCCGTATTGTTATTGAAAAAGTTGAATGTAAAAAGTTTTTTTTTTTCAGTTGTTTTGTTTGCAGCAATTTGAATAGAAACATGGGCAACAAAAGCGACAAACCCAACAAAAATTTTTGAACTCAACTGAGTCTCAAATGTGTATATAAAAAAGGTGATTTTGTTTGGATTATTTAGATATTGGTTGAATGATAAGAGTATACGAAAAATAAAACTCACATTCAATCATACTTTTGCAATATACGAGTACATACAAACATAGTTTTACCGCGTTTTCGTTATTTTAAAGAGCATACTGATAGGGATTTAAAAATCTCTAGGCAACCGTTATTATAGGGATTAAAGTTGTATGGAAAAAAGTTTTTCTTTAAGGTAAAAAAACTCTCTACGCCACACATACACTAATGGTGTCACTAAGAAAAAAAACACGCTTTATTAGTTGTTAGCAGAGTTCATCAAAGGTGAATTTTCCAACAATAGAAATTAGGGTTACTATTCACTATTGTACAGTGGTTCCAACAAACCATTTCAATGAAAAAAGTAAATTTTTTAACACGTTTTATACGGATTGGGATTTTGTGTATTTTCATGCAAAAACAGTTTATAAATATTATATTGAAATTTCAATAAAATATCACTATTCGTTTAAATTTTCAGTGAATAAATATTGCCACCTTTTTGGAAAAAAAACCAAAAAATTTAAAATTTGTTTAAAGTTCCAACCTCAGATTAATATAACTTTTTAACGGATTCAAATATTTATATGATTCTTGCAGAAATATTATTTAGAATTTTGTAAGGAATCTGACGAATATTTTAAAATTTTAGGGGAAAGTTAAAGAAACTAAAAAAAAAACGAGGCTAAAAATTAGGTAAAAATTTATTTCGACCCGAATATATCTTAAACTAAAAGAGATAACCTATATATATAAATTTATATATATATATATATATATATATATATATATATATATATATATATATATATATATATATATATATATATATATATATATATATATATATATATATATATATATATACAAAATTTCTTTTCTGTCATATCATAAATGAGTTTTTGGCGATTTAAAAAAAAAAAAAAAAAAACAAGAGGTTCCTTAAGAACATTTTTTCTTGGATAGATTTTTCGACGGATCTTTAAGAGAACAAGACCCGCAAGTTCTCTGCATAGCCGTTCAAAACTTTTTTTTTATACTTTTAAAACGAAATTTACATGTAATGATTGCTAAGACTTTCAGCATTCAATATATATATGTTCGTTTTTTATTGAGCAATTATGTCTGCATAAAATATTGTCAAATTTAATGGACCAGCAAAAAAAGCACTGTAGAAATCAACCTGTCTGAATGGTATTTAATAATTTGAAATTTTTTCTATGAAAGTCATAATTCAGAAAACTAACATTTTCGTAAATCTATGTGATCTATGTTGCTTTTACAGAAATATATAATACAAATATAACAAATAAAACTAGTTGTAAATAAATATGATTAGAAGATGAAAAAGTAAAAAAAAGAACTATTACAGCAACACTGTTTAATAAAAAAGTAATTAACTTATGCAAAAAATATTATTATTAATATATTTAACATTTGTTTGTGTATTGAAATTGATATATGTACTCTTAATATTTAAAAGAGGGTATTTTGGGTGATTCCAACCTCATATATATATTTTTCAAAGAAAGGAAACTTTTAGTCAACATCTTTATTGAGTCCTAAAATCATCGATTTAAATTTGAAAATTGTAAAAATTGGAACTCTCTAAAAAAAAAAAATCTTAAAATTCCAAAACTACAATTGCACTGGTCGGTAAAAAATCCTGCCTTATTGATGCTTACAGTTTTTCTCCATCAGTTCTGGATTTTTTATAGGCGTGTCTAATTTTTTGCTCATAATGTTTACGAATGAAATAAATTATACACCAAAAGATATGAACTAAAAATGTCTTCAAGCCATTTTAACTTAATTTTTTAATGTGCTAAGTAGTTTCAGAGTTATATCGAAATTAATGTTCGGAAAATTTTTTTCATTGTAAGTTTATGATTTTTTATTCACTAAAATTTGTTTTAAAAAATTAAGACATCAAAACTGCTTCAGTTTATCTTCTTTATCTCAAATGCTGCGAATAAAATAATGTATCATCAAAATTGATGCAAAAATCTTGATTTTATTCGCAATTAAGTGAAAATTCCCATGCATACATACAATTGCGTAGAAATACAGTGCACAGTGGGGTCAAACAAAAATTTGTTGGTAATAAATCTGTATCTCCTAAACTACTGAGTAAATTGAAGTGTATAGAAGAGTTGTAGAAGAGGACCTAAGCTTTCAGAAAAATCATCTTGTAGTCACCCTGTGATAAAACAAGATAAGCTACAGGGTGTCAAAGTTTACTACTTCGAGTATGTAAAAATTTCAAAAAATTTTAACCTACAAATGAAGTCCGATTTTAAAGATTTTTATATTTTTGTAAAGTGCAGAAATAGGACTCGGAATTTAAAACCAAATTTCATACAAAAATACCCAGGCTGTATAATTGACGAAGAAACGTAGGTGCTGGCAGAATCTTCGCAGCTTGTGTCTCAAAAATGTTTATTGCTAATGCTCGAAGCAATGTTGGAGATAAGTTTAAGACCCAAAAGCAGCAAAAATTTCTTACAAAATTCATGGTATGACAAGCTTTTTGCAGTTGCGGCAAAACAGGAAAGTTATTTGATACATTCGGATCTATAAATACCAAAATATGCATAAAGGAATATTTGCAAAAAAGACTTCTTTCCTTAAGAAAGCACAACGTGTCCACATATTTTTGGACCCATTTGGTATCATGTCACTACGGTAAGAAAGCTCTGGAGTGGTACCAAATCAATAACATAGTTTTAGTACCAAGAGATGTCAATTTTCAAAACTGTCCATAGCTTAGACCAGTGGAGAGATATTGAGCTCTTGTGAAAAGTGAATTCAAGAGCACAAAAAAGGTGTCCCAAAATACCGAAGATTTTAACAGAAGATGTGCACACTGTTCCAAAAAAGTGAATAAAGCAACTATCAAATCTCCAAAGAAAGGGTTTTCAAAAATGGTCCACAATTTTATAATTAGTGGTTAGAACAATAAAAATTATATACTTATGTGATCTGTGCTAAATTATCAAATGATTGAAAAAATAATGAAAACTCTAAGATCAACCGTTTCCAAGTTATTGAATATTATGTATGTTAAGAATTTTTCGATCTCACTCCTTAAAAAGATATTTACATTTGAATTTTGAATTTTTGAATTTTTGATTTTTTGCCTTATTTTTTGCGGCTTTTAATTTGTAATTTGTTATATATTTCAAAATAATAAGCTGAAAGAATTTTTGTATTATCTCAATTCGTCTAGACGTGAAAAATATTAAAAGTCGGCACTCTGAAATTACTTAGTATGAAAAATGGCAAATTTTTTACACAAATTTTGCACTATACTTTCATTTTTTTCTCAAAGTTCCGTTAACAAAATAAATGTTTTCTTCACATATTTAAATAGACAAGGTTTCATAAATGATTAATAAAGAAATTTTGAATTGATTTATGTTTACACCCTATGTTTGTCTCATATTTTTTTGTTTTTCTTTTTTATTCGGTTTGGAACTTTACTTTTTTCGGTATTTCCTTGTAGAGAGATGCCACATGACAACAATAGTTATGTACAATCGTTTAAGAATACTTAGTTACTGCAAACAACAGATGCTATTGACAAGTCTTGCGATTTTCGAATCGTTAAAAGTTACTGAATCTCACTACAGGAGTGGATATTTTATTAAAAAAGTAAATTATTTAAACGACCTTTTTTTTTAATAACACAGAAATAATATTTTCACTATTATTTCTTTTATAATGTATAAAATAAATATCAGTCTTTTATTTCTGCAAAAATCTTTTAAAAAGTCTTTACAAACCGATTTTTGGCAATTTTTTTTTAATAAAAAATATAAAAAAGATATAAAAACCAAAAAAATAATCGTTTGTAAAGCAAAACTCCGCCTACTTTCCAAAAACTTATAAAATATTACAAGAATATGAAAATAGACTTATTTACCAATTTATTGATGTATAATATGTATATATAGATCGCTTTAAAAGCATTATATTATGGTCTCAAAACTGACGACTTATGTCAACTCTCACCAAATTCACTGTTTTACAATATTTCCATATGTATACGCAACATACAACTGTATTGGCGCATTTTGGTTATTGAACGAGATAATATTCGTAATAATGGTTTATATTTATTTTAAATATTGTTTATTTTTGAAAAATTTTCAAAAATTGATTTGTAAAGCTTTTCAAAAGATTTTTGCAGGAGTGAAAAATCGATATATATATTTTATACATTACATAAGAAATAATGGCCAAAATATTATGCTAATATGCTTTTTTAAGCAATTAAAAAAAGGTGTTTTAAAAAATTCACTTTTTCATAAAAATCTGCACTCATGCATTCGTTTTTAGCCGGGCGGGAAACACTTTAGTATAAAATTGATTTCAATATATTTCTTGAGCAAATATCGTCAATAATTTAAAAGAAACTCGCGTGACATTTTTTTTATTAATCGATATAAACGAAACTTTTTACTAAAATTTACCATTTTCGACCAATGCTGGATATAGGGTGCCTAAATCAATTCAAAATTTCTATATTAATCATTTATGAAGCCTTGTCTATTTAAATATGTAAAGAAAACAAATTTTTATTAACGGAACTTTGAGAAAATAGTGAAAGAATAGTGCTAAATTTTTGCAAAAAAATTGCCACTTTTCATATTAAGTAATTTCAGAGTGCCGACTTTGAATATTTTTCACTTATAGACGAATTAAGATAATATTTTTAAAAAATGTTTACCTCAATTACCTCAGGACTTATTCCCCAAAAACGAAAAAAGTTGAGGCACACAGCGTAAAGTTGAGGCCACAGCGTAAAGATAACTGTGGCGAGTAAGCTTTACAGACATATAAAAATCTTTGAAATCGGAATTCATTTGTAGAAGTTACGATTTTTTAAACTTTTACATACTCGATATCGTCATCTTCGACACCCTATAGCTTGTCTCGTGCTATCACAGGGTGACTACAATATGATTGTTCTGAAAGCTTAGGTTCTCCTCTACAACTCTTTCATAGGAGATACAGATTTATTACCAAAAAATTTGGGTTTGGGCCCACTATGCGATGTCTAATATCACCACCTTATTCAGTGGTCGCACTAGTACAACTCAAGAATGGTTTGTCTAATTTACACTAGTTCAGCTCATGAAAACGCAATAATTGAATCAAAGTATTTTTTTTCATATCAATCTTTAATTTAAGTACAATTGGGTACAATTGCAAAATTTTTTGTGCTCCTACACTGTTATTGATAGCTTTCATATTGCAGTCACCCTAATATATAATTCCACTATAATCCTCTCTGACTTGTCTTTACACTTGGTGGGTGTTTGTGTAAATGATGTTTTTTTTTTTTGTTGCTCTTGTTGGAAAAAATCCTTCTTTTTTGCATTAATGTGCTAATTTTGTCACACACCCTGTCTTAAATGTACAAATATTTTTAATGCAGAAAAACTTTAGTTTTCCTTCCAAACACATTTAAGGTTAAACTAAAGAGAAATGTCAACATTTATTCTGTGTCAAATTCTATATTTAAAATGTTTCAATCAGAATATCTTTGTGGTTGTTTTTTTCTATTAGCTCTTTTTTAATAAATACAAATTTCGAAAGAAAAACTTTGTAAGGAGAAAGAAAAATTAATCGTAATAGTTCATAATTTGCAAATTACAATGTAGTTGAAGAGAATTCTATGAAATATATTTAATTTTTGTGAAAGGATGCAATTGTATTTGTATGACATTTAAATACTTATGTAAATATGTATAAATTGATATAAAATGCCTTGTGAGTTCAGCTGGTTTTTGTGGTAATTTTAGGCATTACTACTAAGTATACATGCAGATACATACATATGTACATTAGAGTGTCCCGAGAATAGCGTTTTTCGAGATTTCGATGTAGGAACACCCCTCAAACGATGTGTAAAAATTAGCTGAATATAGGAAAAATATTTTAAAATCATGGATTCCATACATTTTGGTAAAAAAAAAGTTTAAATTTTTTAATTGAAATGGGGTTTTTTTTTTTTAAATCTGGAAAATTACATATTACGAGTATCAACAGTTCTTACTACAATGCAATTTTTTAAAATTTTAGACTTAAAAGGAACAAAATTATAAAACTCATCTATTTTTTTAAGAAAAATAACGAAATTTTTTTTGCATGATGTACTAAAATGACGGTTTATAGACCAAAATTTTTTCGAACATTTTTTAAAATATTTTTTCTATAATTGGCTTAAAATTACGAATTTTTTGATACCCATTTCAAGACTAAACTCAATACTATTTTTTGGACGAAATGTTCTAGACCCGTGACATTAAATCGCTGGTAGGGAACTGAAGATTAATTTAAACAATTTTTTTAATATTTTTCCCATATTCAGCTAATTTTTACGCATCGTTTGACGGGTGTTTCTACAAAATTTTTGTCCACGGGACACTCTATTGTATATATATGTATGTGTATTTATATTTTACTTTATAATTCTAAATCTAGTTATTGTATCTTTCATTGTTATACTATACTATGAAAGTACTGGAAACGAAAATAAATACTTAATATTGTATGCATTTTAATTAATTAAATTCATCTTCATCGGTTGTACGAAAAAATATAAAACTCTAAAGTATGTAGTTAAAATGTAATCTATTAGTATTTCAAAAAACATAAAACAAAGTTGTTCCTTGTTCACAAAAAAAAAAAAAAAAAAATCACTATTTGTATATATATATATATATATATATATATATATATATATATATATATAGTAACCTTTTGAACTTTGACATTTTATTAAAAGTTTTTGCATATTTCCTACTTTCATTTTAGTTTTTTTTTTATATTTTTATTGCGAAACATACCACAAAGAGAAAAAATATTTATTTGCATTTGATATAATACTCGTACATACTTAATATGAATATTTATAATAAGAACATATTATTTCTCTGTTTGGTAAAGTTATTTTTAAGTAAATTTTCTCATACCTTTGCTGTATAAATAAATCAGCTTGGATAAGTTTATTAAAATAAAGTACTTGTCAACACTGGGAAAAATATTATGGTTAAAATAAAAAACCCTATTTTTTCAATTACTGAATGTTATTTAACCCTGAAAGGCTATACTTATTTTAATTACGAAAAGGCTACACTTCTTCGAATCGACGACGGTGATTTGAAACAAGTTTTTGTACACAATATAATATTGAAAATTATCCAAAATTGAACTCTTTGAATTATTTAATTTCTATATAATACCCCACTTATATTTACGAAAAAAAAAAAAACATTTTTTTTCATCTAACTAGTTATTTTACACATTACATTATAATTTGGGAAGAGGTCTTTTATCAGACTTGAAGCCAAATGTGGTCCGATACTCATATTAAGTGTAAAAGTTATATTTTTCTGTGATCTGTAATATAATATCAATTAAATAAAAAAACAATCAAAACTCTTAGATCAGCCGTTTCCAAATTATTGAATTTTATATATGTTTTAATTTTTTCGATCGCACTCCTTAATAGGTATTTTTATTAAAATATTATATCTTTAATATTATATTTGGAATTGAAGTTTAAAATATAAAAAAAAATCTCAAAACAAATTTTTTCATGTGAAATTTGTATGGAAGGTGGGCGTGTCCATTGTCCAATTTTTTCCAAATTTTGTACAGAATATTATTTTATCAAAAAATTGTGTGTGCCAAATTTCATTCATCTACGACAAGTCCTCCTATAATAATGAGGTTAAAATTTATTATGTGTAAATATTGTATGAAACAAATTTAATTAAAATAAGAAAATAATCATCAGAAATGAGATTAAGTCCTATATAATATGTACAGTAGTGTGCTCCAAAAAAACGAAGTTTCGAATTTTGCACATCCCCCCCCCTAAATTGTTCTATGGATTATAAAAATACGTCGTGCAAAAAATTAGGGCAATAGGACTACGTTAACTGGTGCCGCAACGGCTCTGAAGTTTGAAGATGCATTTACAAGGGGAAAATATGAATTTTTTTCAGTTTTCACAAAAAATTTTTCATTAAATAATTAGTTTTCCATTTTATTGTAAAGGAATCGTAATGTACACAGAATTAGTGTAACAAAAAGATATAAAACACAAAAATTGGTTGAAAAATAAAAAAGTTATTGAAAATTCCCCAGACCATTAACGTGTCTCAGAGCACTTGAATTCGAAATGTGACAAAAAAATAAATATATTTTTGAAAATATTCGAATAAAACAATTGTATTACTTAAAATACATCTGTAGTTACTTGAATATGAGTTTTTGTCCTTATAGAATAACGTAAACCTGTTCTCAGCTATGGTAAAATAATGTTGATATTTTTAACGGTCGTTTCAAAACTAAAATTTCAGTTTTTTTGATACTTTGTTATACAAATTTCAATATTTTTGGGAGATCTCAAAGGGATTTATGGACAACAGATTACGGAACAAAACAGTAAAAAAATTAGGTCAATACCTTTTATAGTTTGCCTGTACCTGCATAATGAATTCAGCGGATTTCGAGAAAAACCCATTTTTATGAAATATTTTGGCAAATCAGCCATTTTATTACATTGTTGTGTATTTTAAATGGAACTTTTTTAAAATTTTATAATCCACATAATTCTAAATATAAATCAAAAGTTTCATACAATTTGGACGACATTAACCCATAAACTTTAAAGGTCAAAGGTCAAATTTTGTAATATTTGCAATTTTTGATGGAAATTAGTCGAAATTTTGTCTATTTTTCGGTAGATTATCATAAAACTTAAGAAATTTATTTATTATCAACCGATATTTACAATGATAGTGAAAAAAAGGAAATTAACCTTTAAACGGCCTTGAGGTCAAAATGACCCTGATGTTTTTAAAACATGCCAATTTGAATATATTTCAATAAAACCCGTTTGCAATCCCATTAATTCAGCAAATTGATAAAAAAAATTAGGCATTAACCCTTTTTGAATATGGTGTCTCATTAATTCAGCAAATTGATTAAAAAAATTGGGTATTAACCCTTTTTGAAAGGTTCAACAAATTGAAAATTGAAAGGTTTAATACCCAAATTTTTTTTTTATCAATTTGCTGAATTAATGAGACACCATATTCAAAAAGGGTTAATGCCTAATTTTTTTTATCAATTTGCTGAATTAATGGGATTGCAAACGGGTTTTATTGAAATATATTCAAATTGGCATGTTTTAAAAACATCAGGGTCATTTTGACCTCTAGGCCGTTTAAAGGTTAATTTCCTTTTTTTCACTATCATTGTAAATATCGGTTGATAATAAATAAATTTCTTAAGTTTTATGATAATCTACCGAAAAATAGACAAAATTTCGACTAGTTTCCATCAAAAATTGCAAATATTACAAAATTTGACCTTTGACCTTTAAAGTTTATGGGTTAATGTCGTCCAAATTGTATGAAACTTTTGATTTATATTTAGAATTATGTGGATTATAAAATTTTAAAAAAGTTCCATTTAAAATACACAACAATGTAATAAAATGGCTGATTTGCCAAAATATTTCATAAAAATGGGTTTTTCTCGAAATCCGCTGAATTCATTATGCAGGTACAGGCAAACTATAAAAGGTATTGACCTAATTTTTTTTACTGTTTTGTTCCGTAATCTGTTGTCCATAAATCCCTTTGAGATCTCCCAAAAATATTGAAATTTGTTTAACAAAGTATCAAAAAAACTGAAATTTTAGTTTTGAAACGACCGTTAAAAATATCAACATTATTTTACCATAGCTGAGAACAGGTTTACGTTATTCTATAAGGACAAAAACTCATATTCAAGTAACTACAGATGTATTTTAAGTAATACAATTGTTTTATTCGAATATTTTCAAAAATATATTTATTTTTTTGTCACATTTCGAATTCAAGTGCTCTGAGACACGTTAATGGCCTGGGGAATTTTTAATAACTTTTACATTTTTAACCAATTTTTGTGTTTTATATCTTTTTGTGACACTAATTCTGTGTACATTACGATTCCTTTACAACAAAATGCAAAAAACTAATTATTTAAAGAGAAATTTTTTGTGAAAACTGAAAAAAATGCATATTTTCCCCTTGTAAATGCATCAAACTTCAGAGCCGTTGCGGCACCAGTTAACGTAGTCATATTGCCCTTATTTTTGGCACGACGTATTTTTATAATCCATAGAACAATTTAAAGGGGGGAGGGGGGGGTGCTGTACATCCTATAGGATAACATTTTTTTTCCTTCATACAAGCTTGGAGCACTCTAATGTACAGGAACTATAGCTTTATATGGAAAACCATGTCTCAATTTTTCGAAATCGATTTTGCAGGTAATGTTATTGATATGCGTAATTCATCCAAAACAATGATTACTTTAATATTTCTTTAATCTAAAGCGTCCATAGACACATGTATACTACTAAGAGATGTTGCCGATGAACCCTCTATAAGTATATGATTGACTAACTTACTACACATTCATTTAAATGTATTTTTTTGCAAAAATTATTTTAAAACAAAGAATTTGAAATCATTTTTTAATTTTTCGTTCAATTTAATATAACAAACAGAAAATTTAATAAATAATAAAAGAAGTAATCAAATTCATTAAAAAAAAACTCTGCAGTATGAGTTCATTTTAAAATCAAAACTATTTTGACTTTGCATACTGCAATGTCGGTGTGAATTACATATTCTTAATCTCTATCAATTTTACTAGTACATACTTATTGCATGAGCTTATGCAGTATGTGTCTATGGGGCGCTTTATAGAATTAATTTCAATTTAACCTCATATATAACCTCATAACATATATTTTTAAAACACAACAAGAAATCAACTTTATTAATTTTATAAATTTTTGACATAAATCAAGATCACCGGAACTATTGATTTTAAAATAATTTTCATACTGATTCAAGATTATAGTGATAAAAAATTTGTGTCCGCTCTTTCTTTCGTCATACCCAGAGGAGAAAGTAATGTTGATTAGTTCCAAATTTTTCCTAAATTTCCATTCAAATATTAGTATTTAATACAATTTTTTTTTGAAATAGTGTTATTTCTAAAAAGGTTTTTTGTGTTTAAAAACCCGGTTTTTTCGACATTCGAAAAATGAACATTTTTAAAAAACCGACTGCACCGAAACGCGAAAAACCGGTTCAAAAAACGGTTGGAAAACCGCATCGATCACCCTAGTCACAACATAATTGAAATTATTCTTGTGCAAATTTTATAAATATTTATATTGGTGCATTTTGAGGCTTAATATATAAAATATTTGCTTTAAAAAGATTCTTTGTATAATTTAATTCATTATTTCTTTGTTCGTAGTAATGACAAAATATTAAACGATAAGCTTTTATATTTTTTTCCATGTACATTAACAATCATTTACAACATTTATGTTCCTTTAATATGTCAAAAAAAGTTATAAAAAAGTATGCATGTCAATGTATGTATGTGCTTCTTATGAATTACATTTAATTTATTTCTATTTTAATCTATGGAAATTTTTCTAACCAACAATTTTATTTTATTAATATTTATTTTTAAATACTTTAAAGCACGTCATCATTGTCATTATCAGTAGTGAATCATGTACATATGTATGTACATTAGAGTGTCCCGTAGACAAAAATTTTGTAGGAATACCCCTCAAACGATGCGTAAAAATTAGCTGAATATGGGAAAAATATTAAAACATTTTTTTCCCTACCAGCGATTAAATGTCACGGTTCTAGAACATTTCGTCCAAAAAATAGTAATGGGTATTAAAAAATTCGCAATTTCAAGCCAATTATAGAAAAAATATTTTCAATATTTTCGCAAAAATTTTGGTCCATAAACCGTCATTTTAGTACATCATGCAAAAAAAATTTCGATATTTTTCTTAAATAATAAAAATATATAAAAATTTTATAATTTTGTTCCTTTTAAGGCTAAAATTTTAAAAAATTGCATTGAAGTAAGAACTGTTGATACTCGTAATATGTAATGTTCCAGATTTTTAAAAAATATTGTTCATTAAAATACTTTAAAAAGTCTTCTAGCGAACGAAAATCCCATTGGAAAAATTTTTAAAATATTTTTTCCATAACCAGCATAAAATTACAAATTTTTTTGATACCCATTTCGATTAAAACATCGAAATTTTTATTTGACCAAAATGTATGGGACCCATGATTTTAAAATCGTTGGTAGGGAACTGAAGACCAATTTTAAAATTTTTTTAAATATTTTTCCCATATTCAGCTAATTTTTACGCATCGTTTGAGGGTTGCTCCTACATCGAAATCGCGGAAAACGCTATTCTCGGAACACTCTAATTTACATATATGTAGCATATGTAAACGTATAGGTTGATTTAAGAAATTTAATCCCTATCAAATAGAAGATACTTAAAGTCAAAAGAAATTATGAATGAAATTGCAAAAATATAAATAAATGCGTATCTATTGGTATGACTTAAAATATAATCTTAACTATAAAAAAAATGTTTTGTTAATAGAAAAAACACATAAACTTTTAATGATAAAGAAAAACCTTGAATAACTAAATAAATGACTACGTCATTAATTCTAAATACATATTTTGACGTTAAGAATTTCGTACTCATAAATTTTATTTTTGTTTGTATGTAGTTCTAGTAAAAAAGTACAAACAAAATAAGTAGGAACTTATAAGAAATTTTTATCGATATTCTATTGAAGTCAAAGTAAATATTTTGAAATTTGTTTGCATTTGTTCGAATCAAAATACTTAATACCGTTATATTGATGTATGCATACATAGCACATATTATTCGCAGCTGTCAATCAAAAGTCATGTGTCGGTGTGTAAAAGTCATTTAGAAAGTGTGAAGTAAGTAAAGTGTTAAAGCATTTTATGAGTATAAAGTTTATAGAGTATAAGGACAAAGTGAAAACTTTTTTGTAGTGTTTTTGGTGCAAAAATCATTGTTATGTATCGAGAGCTGTATTTGTCATAGATGACAAAGTGAAATTTTAAAGCTTTATTATTTTATTGTGGATTTATTTGGAATTTTATAAATAGCCTATTACTAGGAATATCGTTTAGTAAATGGACATTTTTTTATCGTTGTCCGTATATTTTTGCGTTTCCACGAGAGCTTTGAGTCTAACATTAGGAAAGATATTTGGCTTCTCAGGAGTTTGGAAGAGAAATATTGTCAAGTTTGGAGAATTTAATTCATTTAAGTAGTTCATGCAATGCAAATTCTATGAGATTAATTAACTTAGAAAGTTATTTTTCCCTGATGAGGAGCATCTCGTTATTTCTGTATGAGACTATATTTGTAGGAACACTTGTTTAAATTATATTTAGCTTCAAATATTAACATTGTTTATCAAATATATACTTAAAATCTAGATTTTAAGTTTTTCAGGTTATGGGCTGACATTATGGGCCACATTATCTTTTCAGTATCTACTATATCACTACTTCGGATCTCAGTTTCTCATGCTCTGGAAGTGACAATCTTGTCTTATCAGGAAACCTGATGTGCGCAGGTCCTTAGCCAGTACCTTTCTTTACCGTTATACTATCTAAATTCTCGTAGAAATTTTCATAGAATATGATCTTTGCTTTTTTTGTCTCTTTCTTAAAATTATTGGAAATGCGATGATTGCTATACCAGTTCAATTAATCGTTTTTCTCCTTTATTTAATTAAAAAGAATCTAACATTCTGTGTACCAAAAGACTCAGAGTTACTGTTGCTCTAGAGTTATACGTAGACCAGGTTGTCATTAAATATGAATTAGACACATGCAGAATTTTGAGAAATACCAACACAACACGAACAGGACAGACTAGATTTACTACTCAGCCGCCCTTAACCCAGTGAACAGACGCTAGAACCTCATATGAGGCCAACCGATCAGACTGGACGGGCTTCGAACGGAGTGAAAGAATACCGGGTAGCCACGAATAAATGATACTGGGTCAAAATTCTCCCCCCAAGCGCTAGTATCATAGAGGACAGACCCTGAGAGTAATGAAGTGGCTGATTCTAAGTTCATATCCTTTTGGATGCTTAAGTCTCTGCACAAAGGTTTTTTATGGTCAAGGAATAATTTTTTTACAACACCGGTCAACAAAATCGCAAAAAAAGAAAAAGTAAATAATAATAATAAAAAAATATATATCGCGATTAATTCTGCAAAATTATTAATCCTTAGGCTTGATATACAGTAGAAAGTATTCTCTCCTTGAGTTTTATCCCCTGTTTTTAAAAGACGAACAAAAAATTTGTCTCGTCAAAATGTATGGAAAACAACAAATAAATTGCAAATTTTTTTGTTGTTTTCCATACATTTTGAGCACACAAAATTTTCGTTCGTCTTATAAAAACAGTACATACTAAAAATAATTAATAACTTATTCTATATTTTAATAATTAATTCCCTTTTCTTTCAAAAATTTAGTCCAATGAGTAACAAGAGACGAAACTAACTGTCAAAAACCTTAGTCGGTTGTCAAAAACCTAACTCATGCAACAAAGACAATAATATATATATATATATATATATATATATATATATATATATATATATATATATATATATATATATATATATTATTCTCTCCATATCGTCCATTCCATGAAAGAACGCCCAAGAATATTTTTCATGTCTTCTGATTTTAATAATATTTGGCATACGCATACGCTATGGAGCCGTATAAATATGAACGTTTTTATTTTTTTGAATTTTGAAAAATTCGCGAATTTATTCGCGATTTAAATTTTTCAAAAAGTGAAAAAAATTACAAAAGTGTATAACTTTAAATATCAATATCTCAAAAAGTTGTTAACGGATTTTAATGATTTAAATTGCGTATTTAAGAAGAATAAGTCCACTATAAATGTAGTTATTTAAAAATAATATTATAGTTTAAAAATGCATTCATAATGCAAATGCAATTTTTGAATGCATTTTTGGAAAATGTCTACCCTTTCAATTCTTTTCTTCTTTCGATATAAAAAACATTATTATGTTTGCTAAAAATTGCAATATAAATTGTTCTGGGACAAAATGGTTCACTATTTTATTTTATTTCTTCTTAATTTATTTCTTCAAATTTTTTCATACACATTTTTTATTTTTTTAAATTTTTGTATTTTTTAATTTTTGTGAGCATATTTTTAAATAAATTTTAACCATAATAATTCATAATTTGTTATTTGCGGCAGAAAACCTATTTATCCCAGATTAAGTGCTGATGTTTTATATAATAAACATATTTGTCTTCAATATTAAGCAAAAATATTTAAAATCAAAAGGGTAGAAATTTCTTAAAAATGCATCCGAATATTGCATTCTTTTCTTGAGTGCATCTTTAGCAAACAAATTATTTTTGATTTATACAATATAATTTACAATATTTATTGTAATAAACTTTACACTAGTTTTTAAATCAATAAAATCCCACGTATAGTTAAGGAGTTATAAATATTTAAAGTCACATATTACTAAAAAAGTATAACCAAAAAAGTTAAAAATCGAAATTTATAAAAAAATTTTAATTTTTGTATGAAAAAAATGATGGAAATTTTTTGAAAAAAATATTTAAAATTGTAGACTTTATTGTCCCAGAACAGTTCTTTTTGTATTTTATAGTAAAGACATTGCTTTTTAACATATTAAAAGAAAATTAAAATCGGAAGGGTAGACATTTTTCAAAAATGCATCCAAAAATTGCATTTGCATTATGAATGCATTTTAAAACGATAATATTATTTTTAAATTACTACATTTATAGTGGACTTATTCTTCTTAAATATGCAATTTAAATCATTAAAATCCGTTAACAACTTTTTGAGATATTGATATTTAAATTAGACACTTTTGTCATTTTTTTCACTTTTTTATAAAAATTAAATCGCGAATAAATTCGCGAATTTTTAAAAATTCAAAAAAATAAAAACGGAGATATTTAAATGGCTCCATAGGTTATATGTGTACCAAATATAAACAAAATCGGATGACCCTCCGTAAAAAAATTTACATTTTTTATAAATCTTTCATGGAATTGACGATATATATATACAGTGGCAGCCATGAGGTTAGCACACTTGCTACTGCCTATCTTTAAAAGCAAATATTTCTTTATTTTTTTTAATATTTCTTTTATATACGTGTAACATGTCTTGCTAAGATCACGTCACAATATATATATATTTGCTGTTTTTCTGTTCAGAATAGAATAACCGTCAAAAAACACTAGACAGTATTTTAGCACAAAATAAAACAAAATTTATTCACATTTAAAAAAAGTAACAAAACAAAAAACTTATTTCACTACTAACTTAGTACTTAGTTGGGTATCCATTATTTTTTTTTTATTACAGTTGCCAATATCCTTGGCATACTTTCCACAAGTTCCATACAGCGCTCCACTGAAATAGCATACCAAGCCTTTTCTATTTCTGTCCATAAATCGGCCAAATTTTTTGGTTTTGCTCTCATTACGTGCTGCTCCACATAATTCCAAAGGTTCTCAATATCACGTTAATATTGTTCTCTTCCAAGCAACTCCTCAATAAGCGTGAGGAGTGTTTTGGGTCATTGTCGTGCATAAAACTCCACCTAAGTGGCATGTTGTTTTCTGCATAAGGCATCATTGTATTTAGTAGTATATTCTGGTATATAGGACCAATGCCATGCCCAGAAAAAGCTGCCCACACCATCAAATTTCCTCCACCGTGCTTTATTGTTTTAGAAGTGTACTTTGGATTTTGTTGCATGTTTGGAGGACGCCATACATACCTTTTACCATCCGATCCGAATCTACAAAACTTGCATTCATCACTCCAGAGGACATTTTTCAAAAAAACTAATGGCTTTTCCAAATGCTCACGAGCAAAGAACAACCGTTCCCATAGGTTCTTATTTGAAACGTGTGGCTTATGTTGAGAAATGCATCCACGTAAATCTTTTTCATTAAGTCTTCTTCTTATTGTTCTGCAGGACACGTTGATACCATATTTTCTTGAAATTTCCCTCTGGATTACGGTGGAGCTTTTAAAAGGATCTTCGACAGAGGTTCTATATATTAAAGAATCCTCTTTACGTGATGTTTTTCTTGGCCTAGGAGCCTGTGTAACATTTTTAAATGTTTCATACTTCCGAATATGGTTTAGTGCATTATAAACCATCTTTCTGGAACATTCCAAAGTATTAGCAATCTCACTTATGCTTATTCCTCTTGAGTACATCTATTGAATAATCTTACGTTGTTCCTCTGTACACCACTTTTTGTTAGACATGTCTAAATAATGTTTATTTATTTAATTTTTTATCTTCATTGATGAAATAATATCTAAACCTGCCAATTAATTATTTATATTCACAAAAAATATATAAAAAATTTAAATATACTTGCTTGTGCTAAAATTGTGACCAGCTTATTTTGCCTATTACTGCACTTAAATTAAAAGTTAAAAGAAAATTGCGATAGAATGCAAAAAAAAAGTAACGGGACTTATTGCAGACACCATAAACAACACTAAAAAACAAAAATTTTAGTAAATAATTGTAATGAGACGAAATAATTTTCTTTTAAAAACAGTATATATATATATATATAAATTTTAAACAACAATTCTTTCAATTGTCAATCGAAAGTTTCGTCTCTATATGTTTCACTATGATTTAGTCTTATTTTTCTTTTATACCCTACACCACCATAGGTGGGGAGGGTATTATGCGTTTGTGCTGATGTTTGTAACACCCAAAAATATTGGTCTAAGACTCACCTTAATTTATACCAATCGGTTTAGAATCACTTTCTGAGTAGATTTAACGATGTCTGTCCGTCTGTCCGTCCATGTAAACCTTGTAATCAAACTACAGGTATCTTTTGGTCCAGGGACGAAGCCTATTGAAATTGGTTATGATCGGTCCATTATTTCACCTAGCCCCCATACAAATGACCTCCCGGAAAAGGGTTTAACGATCATAAATCCCTTAAATATAGCAATATTTTATTAAAATTTGGCACATACAAGTTTCATACAAGTCTAAATAAGTGTGCCGATTTTTAAAAAGATCGGTCAATAATTAACCAAAGCTCCCATATAAACCCCTTTTCAAAAAATCACTTTAACGAGCATAAATCCCATTAAAATGTTAGTATCAAGTTAATATTCGACAAAAATAAGTTTTCTATAAACATAAATGATAGTGCCAAATTTTACAAAGATCGGTCCATAATTTACCAAAGCTCCCATGTAAGGTCTTTTTTCGGGAATCACCCAAAAGTGAATAAATTCATATAAATGTTAGTACCGACGTAATATTCTGTATCCGTATGTTTTATTTTACATTTAATATGAGTATCGGTTCACAATTGGCCCCAAGTCTAATAAAAGACCCCTGCCCGAATTTTTGATGTACACAATGGTGTAGGGTATTATATGGTCGGGCTTGACCGACTGTATCTTCTTCTCTCGTTTTTTTTAAGATTATATTTTTATAGGAAACATTTTTATTTAGAAAATTTTTTTTAATTTCTAAATAAAACATTTAAAATGTAATTGGTTGTCAAAATCTTTATTATCATTTCAAAGAACATTCTTTGACATTTACTTTTTGAAAATAATATCATGCAAATGTTGGCCGCGACTACGCAATATGTGATATATTCGGAAGGTCCAGTTTTCGATCATACTTTGCAGTATTTACTTTGATGTTAGACTTTTTGCATACTTTTTTGGAGAACAAAATTTTACTAAATTGTTGTTATACTTAATAAAACATTTTTAATTTTATTGTTTTAATATTTAATATTTTTGAATTGAATATTTTTAAAACAGATTTTTGATGTCACACTGAAAAAAGCAAAAAATAATATCAATCATCAAATATGTTAGTAAATAATTCATTCAATTAACAGCTTTTTTAAATTTGCACCTCTCATCAAAATGATTAAGTGGATGATTGAATGAATTAAAAATTTAAATGAGAAATAAAATCTTACTTAAATTTGATTCTTATTTTAGTTTTATTTGGATATATTTATAAAATTTATATGCAAAATTAAACAACTATGGTAATAATTTCTTCTGTGCATCAAGAAATCCTATAATGTACGTTATTTTTGACTCTTCGCTGTAGTAAAGTATTTTGGCCTTACAAACATTAAAAAATAACTAAAATCAACTACTTTTGGTACTTTTTAATTGTAATATTTAAAAAAGACGGCAAAATAGCTTAAATAAATTTCTTTAAAAATTTAAATTAATAATGCCAATAAATAATCGTATATGTACATAAAATATGAGCGATTAAGATGCATTAATTAGTAGCTGGTGATGAAATGTAACATTAGACTATTAACAAATTCGAATACAGCCGTTAATCAACTAAAGCAAACGTTATTTGCTATGATCATACATATATATTATTTTACAAAATTAGTTGCTAATAAAAACACATACATACATACATACAAACATATGCATGTACAAACCCTGCAAACATTTTTTATTGCGGAAGTGGCTAAGAAGAGTCTTCCAGAAGTTGAAACTCATCGCCACGACTATTGCCAAAGTATCATTAAAATCATCTTCCGTCGGGAAGAACTGTTCCTCGTGGAAGTGTCTTCCAGACGACTCGAAGAAGACACTTCTGAAAGTGTCGAAGAAGACTCTTCTTGACGCCACCCGGAAGATGATCAGAGAAGTGTCGTCTTAGTCTCTTCTAGAAGATGATTTTTAGTTTTTTTATTTCTGTATTTATAATTAAAATTATTTTTTTATATTTCATTATTATCTTTATTTCACAATTATTATACATATAAAACTACAAAATAAATAATTTACATATAAATTAATTTAACATTTAAAATAAAATCTCCATGGGAAACTTCTGGTCAAATCCGGTACCTTTAAAAGAAGAAAAGAAGATTAGTAATAATTTTAATTGTTAAATTGTATTTAGATTACCTTTTGTATGAAGAATTCGGCAAGGCACTATTACAGGCAAAGTTTTGGACTTCTTTAAAAATGCAAATACTTGTTCGTTCGATGAAATTTTTCCTAAAATTAATATAAATTGTGAGTAAAATATGATATTACTAAATAAAAGTTTAAGAATATTTACTTACCTTTTAAAAATGTCCTTTATTAATAATTTCCAAATTATTAACAATAAAAGAACACTTATGTAATTATCAGGAACACTTTTTTTTATATTTATTATTGCTGCCGAACTGTACCAAAGATAAATTGTTACTGAAAAAATGATTCTATCTGCTTCTTTATTGTGTTATTTTCTTTTCATAAATTATCCAACAATCTTCCCAACACACGTCCAGAAGATTATTGCGCAATAGTAATGTATTTTGTTTTTGTTAAATTCGAATTATCATCTTATTATCTTCCAGAAGTGACTTCAAAGTATACTTCTGGAAGATCAAAGGACGATAGTAATGTATTTTGTTTTTGTGAATATCGTACACACTTCTCACAATCATCTGGAAGTCACTAAGAAGTGACGTCTGGACGATTAATGCGCAATAGCAATGTATTTTGTTTTTGTATTTTTCGAAAAATCTTCCGACAATCTTCTAGAAGACACTAAGAAGTGGCGTCTGGAAGATTAGCAACAAATTTATCTTCCAAATGTTTGAAGGGAACAATTGTTTACTGTGGTTTCATCTAACTCATTCTCATTATAACGTCATATGTATTCATGTGTATGTAAGTTTGAAGCTAATCCACCATCAGTCTGTCAGCCACATGACGTGGTTGTAACTATGACAACTGATTTTAGGTTCTAACAATAATTTAAAGCAGTGGGGTTTTGTTATTTCAATAATTTATTATTGAAGCGCAAACCCCAGACAAAATACGAGTGGATGAATGTGTACTTAATATAAATACATAAATATATAACTGTGTGAATTTTTGTAATTTTTTATTTTTAATTTCCCAGCAGTTCTAATGTATGTTGTGGGACTAGTGATTTTACTAACCATTTTGGGTCACTAATGTTTTGCAAAGAGTTACATGGCAAGTTATTTGAATACCTTCGTATGTGTATGATGTAGTAGGAAGTCAATTGACACCTAATTAAATGCAAAAATGAAGTCGAATAATAGCTGGTTTAAAACTTTAAAATGACAGCAAAATTAGCAATTGACACATGATCCAATAATATATACATTGGAACAGTAACCATGCTGTTATACCAAAAAAGGGCTATATTGTCAGTAGCCAAAATGTTGGGTAGACAGTGTGTCAAATATCCAGTGTCATAGTAACATTAACTGTTATTAGTTTTTATTTGTATTTATAGTTACAGATAATCTAAAAATAGATGAGAGTAATATTATAGCAACTTAGCTAAAAAAAATATTCAAATGAAATGTTTGTATTGTAAGGATTTGACATACAAAACCTTCTCGAAGACATTGAGAAGTTCGACCATAGATTAACATAGATATGAAGCTCCGTTGTCAAAAATCTAAGTCGGTTGTCAAAAAAACGTTAGCCTAAGAATGTGTTATTAAAAAATTTCATTGGATACGAAAACAATTGTAGTACATGTGCTTTTTTGAGTAATTTTTTTTCAATAGAGTTTTTTTAAAGCTTCATATCTATGTTAATAATCTATGGTTTCAACTAAGAGTTGCTCAAAAGACGTATTTAATGTTTATACAAAATGTTTTTTTCGCGTTGATCAGAAGATGGAATGGTTCTTTTAATCAAAAATATTTTCGAAAAATTATTAATTATTTCAATTAAATTGTTAATCAGAATTTTAAAATGGGTTCAAATATTTTTTTAATTAAATCAATTACTCAAAATAGAAATATTCTAACCAATCAAATTCAAATTTTACATAGAAAAGTCTAAAATCAAATTTCAATTACGAATAACACATATTCAATTATTTTATTAATTGAAATTCAACATATTAAAATGAGGTCAGTCAAGTCCAACCATATGATACCCTACACCATTGTGTATGTACGTCAAATTTTTATACAAATTTTTATAAAACAAACATATGCATTATATTATGTTGATACTAACATTTATATGGGATTCTGTGCTTTAAGCTGAATCCCGAATGTGGGCCTTGTATGAGAGCTATGGTAAATTATGGACCAATTCTCATAAAAATAGGTGCTGTAGTTTCTACTTACAAAAAACTTAAATATTAACTTTATACCAACATATGTATGGAATATATGCACGATAAAGTGGTTTTTGGAAATGGGGTTTATATGGGAGCTATGGTTAATTATGGGCCGATCTTCATAAAATTTCGCACAAAGATATAGAACTTACGTGTACCGAATTATATTAAAATATAGTAATATTTAAGGCATTTATAGTCGTTAAACCCCTATTCCAGGAGGATATTTGTGTGGGGGCTAGGTGAAATAATGGACCGATTATAACCAGTTTAAATAGAGTTCGTCCTTGACCTAACAGAAGATCGTGTGCCAAATTTAATTGACTTATCTGTAAAATTGCGACATGTTATTTGATCACAAGGTTTACATGGACAGACAGACTGTCAGTTGGACGGAAATCGTTAAATCGACTCAGGAAGTGAGTCGTGGTGTAGGGTATAAAAGTTGTATAATCAATTATTCAAATTAGCACTTATTTTTGTTTATACTTGATTAATTTTTTTATTGAAACAATAAGAACAAGTAAGAATGTTATATTCGACTTGGACGAATCTATCCACCATCTGCAAAATTTTTAAAATTTTACCTTATGTGGGAGGTTAATATCGATCCTCGAACTATCTGTACAAAATTTCGTTGTCGTACCCCTGCGGGAAATTTGTGGCAATTGCAGTAATGGACCGGTCCCTCAGTACCAGTTGAGTACCAATTGACACCTAACTCGTCACCAAAGTTCCATTTGTCAACCAGTTGACAAAAACACACTCACTATATAGCAGTTGAGAGTCAATCTACAACATGCTTGTTAAGTGCGCAATTAGCAACTCGCGCGCTATAACAATCTGTGGCTGAGTGGTTAGCGTTAAAGACTATAAATATAAGATACATGGGTTCGATTCGGAGTGCCACCATCGACATTAACAAAAAAATTGTAAATTAAAAATTAACATAATTTAATATAAATAATAATTAAAAATTTTTTTTTTTAAAGTAAACAATTGCGGAATTTTTATCAAATTTTATTATATTAATCGACACTGAACATGTCTTCTTGGACCAGTTCTGTGACCTATCCTGTGACCGGTTCCAAGGGGCTAATTAGCCATCTCCAATGACAACCCCATGTAAAAGTGACAGGTTCTTCTCATATGAAGTTCCGGAACTGGGACCATTCTGCAAGAACAAATATCGAACTTTTTCTACGAATTTTTTGATACCCTTTTGAAGATAAAACTCAATACTATTTTTTATAAATCGCTGGTAGGGAATTGAAGATCAATTTAATTTTTTTTTAATATTTTTTCTATATTTAGCAAATTTTTACGCATCGTTTGATTATTTAAAAAAAAAATTGTATTTGCGGGACACTGTATCGTACATGCTTTTTTTAAGAGATATCAGCAGAAAAGTATGAAATGAAGCTACAACGGACACCCTGTGTTTCTGGTTTTGGTCCATAACTTTTTTTGTTTATAAACTGATTTAGCCCATTTTCAATACGAAACAAGCCCTATATTAGATAAATATTTAAGCCAAATTTGGTTCCCTATGTGTTCCTCTCGGTGCCCTATACTGCTTTAAACAGACAGATGGACATAGCTCGAAATATATACTTTATGGGGTCGTGTTATACACGGGATAACAAACTTAATATTTTTTTGATGGTGGGTATAAAAAAAGCCGATAAACAGAAAAAAGTCACCAATTAACAAATATTTATGAAAATAATTCATTTAATTATAAATTTGTTTAAATTTGCACCTCTCATCAAAATGATTATATCAATTAATGAAAACTTAAAAAAATGAGAAACAGAAAAATATTTCCAATTAATAAATTAATTATATCAATCAAGTAGATGATTGAATGAATTAAAAATGGGTATAGAAAATAAAATCATACTAAAATTTATTTTTATTTTATTTTTTCTTGAATATTATTTATTCAGCTTTGATGCAAAAATTAGCATTTTGATCAATTTAATGATTGATACAATTAAAAAAGTAATTGAAATTGTTCTTATCTTTGATAAATCGTTCAATATCCAATTTCAATAAAGAATTATACATATTTAATTATTTTTCATGAATAATTGTAATTCAACCTAAATTCAATTCAATTATTCAAATTTTCACTTATTTTTATTTATATTTAATTAATGAATTGATGCAATAAAAAAATAATTGAGATCCGTTAAATTGTTTAATTTTTGAGATCCATTTCATCGTAAATATATAGTAGAAGACACTCCTTAGTGACTTTTGCAATAGAAAATGTTTACAGAGTTTAATTACTGATTTTAAGAACACAACTGTCTATTAAATAAACACAAAAACATGTATATCTGTGTGTATAAGTTTATGAGGCATGAAAAAAACAGTATAGAAATCTAAAAGCGGTACTTTTTTATATTTTTATTATTTTTAGTAACATTTAAAGTCGATGTGAAAACAGTTCCCGGAATTTGCTATCAGTCATTATAAATTAGTCGTTTAAATCACATTGCTATTGTCTTTTCAGTCGCATTTGATATCTTGATATTTTGCCTTCTTTTAGCGGGATTTAGAAAATTTAAATGCAGTAGAATAAATGTATTTTGTTGTAATTTCATAATTGTGGTTTTGACATTATTTTTAGTTTTTGCTAAAACAAAAAAAACTTGGCAATAACAAAAAAAAAAAAAAATCCCAAAAACAGAAAAACTTTAAAACCACCCACTGCTTTAAAACTGTTAAAAGTTGTAAAAGTTTGTTTGTGTGTGTTTTTGTGAGAAAACAAAAGAACGAATATTTTCATGCAAGTGATTTAGTAGTGAAAACAAAAGTCTTGCAGAGTTTTTGACAGGTGTTGTGTATATGTAATATTTTAAAAAAGTTGCATTAAATATTTTTGTGTGTATAAAAGTGTTTTAATATCCTTGACTACTTATATTTATTGTTGTTTATTTGTATTTTTCATTTCCTTTTTAGCTCAAACAACTAAACTTTAGTTAAACTTCTCATTCTGAAAAAGGACAAAAAATAAAAAAAAAAAATATAACAACAAAATCATTCCGTTTTACTATTTTTGACGATTTGTGTTCGTGTATAAATTCTGTGCTGCAACTTTGAATTATTTTAAATTAAAGCATGGACTCACCAACACCGCCAATTGTTATTGAGGATCCTAACGGTTCAGCAATGGATGCCTGCTTCACCGCATTCGATAAAGATGGGTAAGTGCATTTAGCTTTCACGTTTTATATATTTATTTTTTTTTATTATCGTGGTAAATAGTTTTATTAAATTATTATACTGGATATATTTAAATAATTTATCTGTGGGAGATTAGTTTTGTTTTTAATTCATATTTTTTAATTTTATATTTTATTTGAAAATTTTGCACAAACATTATAAAAGTGTTTTATTTAGAAAGTAATTGTATATATGTATAAAAAAATATGAAAGTGAAAATAATAAGAATTTTAAATGTGATTTGCCTCGTACTGAATAAAATTGTGTGTCGTTTTCTAAAAACATTTAAAATAGATTCGGAACCAAAGATGCTAAAAATGAAAGTGAATAAATATTCAATGAAAAAAAAAAAAAAAAAACAAATAATATTGTAACAATTAAAGAAGGTAAATAAACAATAGTCGGTCTACCACGACCATTTTTTATTAAATATCTTGAATAAAGGCGGAAGCATTGTCTTAGTTTAAAAAATTTTACTTTTTTTTTTTTTTTTGTTGCAGGGAAAATGGTAATGGATAATATTTTTTAGGACATACTAAGTACTTAGTTCTAAAACCATGGTAATATTTTTTTTATTTAAAATATTACCATGGTTTATTAAAATTATACTGACTAAACAAGTTTGCAATCGTAAGTTGCCTTCTTGTCTCTGTTTGGCGGTACCAAAACATGTTTGTGGACTATAATTAGACACCCGTAGAATGGAATACGTATTTTCTGTGCCGCTACATACTTCATCAGCATTCGTGGTGTCTTATCCATTTCAATTTTGTTGAAACCTAAACATGAATTAAAGTATAATTGGAGAAATAGATGGCGATAAGACAACATATGTATATTTATAGCATTTGCTATTTTCAAAAGAAATAGTTTACGTTCATACCAAATTAAACCGTTTATGTAAACAGATAAAAGACTTTAGTTGTGACAACAAAATTTATCACAAATCGAATTCAGTCGATTGCATTTATTGTAACACAAATCCATTGCAATCATCGAATATTTGGATTACTAACGTCGAAATATAGATACACAGAAAAAAACATATTACCTTCACTAACAAATTAGTTCCACAAATTTGGTTATCATAACCACATTACGATTGAAATTATCGGTTTTTGATTTCTGACAAATATTACAATAATTTTTAATATGTATGAACAGCGTTACCGTTGAGAATTTTTAAAAAGAGTCCAAAAAAGGGGATTTCAAAATAAAAAGTCGCCAAAAAAAGGGTTATTTTTTTTGGGAAAAAAAGGCTTAAAACCCAAAAATTTCCTTTAAATTTGTTTATTTGATAACAACAAAAACAAAAAAAATTTTATTTTATGAAAAACTACAAAATTCAGATTTATTAATAACAAAATAATTTATAATCATTTTACAGCAATTTTTGTTATTGCAAAAAATCCACAAAAATAGTTACAATCCTCTTTTAATTAATTAAACTTTTGTACTTTTGTAAGAGTTCTTCACTCGTACTCTAGGTTTTCAAATCCCCGTCGGACAAATTTAAGACGGAACGCATGGATTCACAAATATTGACTAAAGTCTGTTAGACAAACTATTTTTTATTATTGATAATAAAAAGTAAAAAAAAAAATACCCAGCAAAAACTTGGTAATGGCATGTAGTTACGGATGTGGTTACTTTTCAACGATAACAACATACTGTCTACATTACATGAAAGTAGATTAGTAACTACTTAATTTTAACCTCGTATATATTCAATTACTTGATATCTGATATTTTTGGATATGTTACTTTTTGTAACTTTTTATCAATCGCACAACACTAGAGTGTCCGGCAGAGTCGAACACATGACGAAATGCGTGCAGACTAGCTTATTGTCAACAAATTCATTGGGATACTCCATGCATACATGATAATTCGTTAATAAAAAATTATAACTCTGTAATTTGAATATTTTAAATTGTTTATGTTTTAAGTAAATAAATTAAAAATATCAGCCTTTTATTGTTCCATATTTCAGTACTTATTTGTAACCGATAATGTTACTAGTTACTATTCATTTTGCTAATAATGACTTCTGTGATATTTTGAAACTAATGAGTTATTGAATAGATTCAAAGTAATTAGTTCTTGCAATAACATTTAAGTAATGACTTTCTGAAATGCTTGCCTGTAATAATATAGAGTAAGTAGTTGCCTTTAATGACATCACCGTGTTAAAATAATGAGTTATTCATCTAATGTGTAAGTTGTGAACAGCCATTATATTAGCTTCTTAACTCATTACATGGCAAGCAAAGTTTTTGCTGGGTACGTTCCCCCTAGGGATTGCTATGAGCAATGTTTATTTTTTCAATTCAGTCCAAAAAGATTCGGCATATGATATAAACAGCTGTTCATAAACTTTATTATTATTTTTAGTTACTAATAGTTTCAGTTCATTTACACTGGTCGACATTTTGATGTGTTAAACATTAATCTGCTATCAGTTTTTTTTCCATCAGGTCTGGATTTTTTTATGGACATGTCTAATATTTTGCCCATAGCAAGGCCATTACTCTAGTATATTGCCTTATAACTCGAGAACGGTTTGTACGCTTGACATAAGTGATACACCAAAAGATGTGGACTAAAAATATCTTCAAATAATTTACACTTCATTTTTGTATGTACTCAATAGTTTCGGAGTTATTTTGAAATAAGTGTCCAAAAAAAGACTTTTTCATGCAAAATTTAAAATTTTTTTGTTACTAAAATTTTTTTTATAAATGAAAATATCAAAAATGTTTCAGTTTATCATCTTTATCTTAAAGCTAGTAATGCTGCGAATAAAATAAGGCATGTATCATCAAAATCTTGATTTTATTCACAGTTAAGTAAAAATACCCATGTATACTTATAATTGAGTAGAAATACAGTGGTGGGCAAAAAAACATTTTTTTATTTTTTCTTGAAACAAAAATAGGTTTACTTGATGGATATTGACGAGTTAAACAAGAATCTGCTTTCACTTTTTTTCTATCATGTACTGATTTATTTTTACGGGCATGACTTCATTCATGGATGCAGTCAGCGTATTCGTCAGAGCGAATCTCCCAAAGTAAACATGATTTGCTTTAGTTTTCTTGTCCTAAAAAATTAAAATTTTTAACCTCATGTCTTTAAATTTTCTTCATATTTACTAAATATGTTTTTCGTGAAGCTACCCTAGAGTAAAGAGAACCGGTTCAAAACTAGTCACGTGACAGGTTCTCGGGGCTAGTGACCGGTCCCAGTTCCGGAACTTTGTATGCGAGGAACCTGCCACTTTTACATGGGGTTGTCATCGGAGGTGGCTAATTAGCACCTGGGGACAGGTCACAGGATAGGTCCTAGGACAGATCCAAAGGACAGGTTCAGTAACGATTATTGTAATAAAAATTCGGTATTTGTTTACTTTTTAAACATTTTTTATTATTTTTTTTATTTTTTATCATCTGTATGTTATGTTTTATAGTCTTCGACGCTAACCACTCGGTGGTATGATCCGATATTGTTTTTGGAGGCTGTTGGCTAAGTATTTGTATTTATGAGACCTATTGTTCAAAAGTTATATTAAATCGAATAAGAGGATGAACACTTTGTCCCATTAAATTTTAAACAAACAAATGCCTATTTCCACGTCTTCAAGAAATACTTTTATTTGAAAAGTCGTATACAAAGTGTATTGCGCTAAATGAAGATTATACAAAGAAACAAATTATTTGTTTAGTAAAAAATATTGGCAAATTTTATTGATTTAATTATAAAAATAAATTCATATCTTTTTTATTTTTTTTATTTTCAGTGATGACCGCCTCAATTTATCAGAATTTTCCTTAATATGTCGTGCCTTATTCCGCAATGACAGAGGTCATATTTATGATGTTCCAGAGGATCGTTTACAGCAAATATTTTCCGTATTTGATAAAAATGAAGATGATTACATTGATAGAGAAGAGTTTAAATTTTGTTGGAATCAATGGATTAAAACGGTAAGTTTTTATACAAACTTATAAGAATTGTAACAAATTTTAAATTTAATTATTTATAAATAACATCTTTAGTTTCAACAAAACAAATTTAAAAGAAATATTCAAATGTTTTTTGATATGTCAAATTGAAATACATATAAGCTATCAATAACTTTACTTTATGTAGCCTAATTTAATGTGAATATTAACAATTTGAACGAGATAAAATTTCATTTATAAAATTCTTTAATTGATATAAATTGACAATAATTCGATATTTATATTTGCAAATATGCATACGAATGAATACATGAGTATATTCATTCCTGTATGGCACAACAATTAGATGTACGTACACAATGTGAATGAGGGTGTTTGAAAATGTCAATCATTCAACAATTTATTTCCTATACGATATAATGCATTCTTGACAAGAAGTTCTATGGTCTATGGGTAGTTATACATATATTCAATACAGTTGTTATATTTGCAAACATATCTCATATATATATATTTACCTAAACTGCATCAGGCCTTAAAAACAATATGTAGGAACGGAAAAAGATGACTTAATTAAAAGAAATATTGTTATAAGTATTTATAAAGTGACAGTTTATCAATTAATACATGTATTAAAATACTTCTTAGTGTTCTTTTAATAAATTAGATTTTTTTATTTATTTAATCCGTTGGTTTTTTGTTAGGACCGTTTGCACTTCAGATAACAATATGTGTTCTCATCTCCAATACAATACATGTGAGAGTCTCAAATGAAGTGCTAACAAAATCGATTTAAACATTTAATCCTCTAGAAATTTTCTAATTTAATCTTAATTTTAATTGAAGGACCATAAAACATCATTTAGGAAGTTTTATTTATTTGTTGTTTTGCTACTCATATTTAGCTGAACTGAGTTTAAAATGAATGCAAAGTGAGTACAAAATTTTTCAGTTTATAATAATACGAATGCATAAATGTGTACATAATCAAATTTTATCAAAGAGAAAAACAGATACTATTCGTTTAAAATTATATTTATTATTCCTACCACCCCACCTTTTTTTAGTCCTTAATATGCAAATATGATGATTAAATTGTATGCGACGTTTACATGTCAACGTTACTTTTTTTGTCATTATTTTTTTGTGCGCGTTTTTTATCTTCATGTTCATATGAATGAATATTTTGATGTAAATATTTTTAATGTTGCTTCACATAATGGGAATGATGAAAAATATGTATGTAGCAAAATATTCGTAGTTATAGGTTTTGATCTTATAAAATATTATTTATTAAACTTATTAATTATCATTTTTAATTTAAAACCTTGAGGAAACTACGAATTCTTACAGCAGGTAGTCGTAGGATAGAAGGGGGATCATTCGCCTCTTTTTGTTTAAATTGTTTGTAACCGTATACGATATCTATAAATTTTCTTTATTAATAAAGACTTCGATATGTTGGTATTTATTTAATTCTTTTGATAAGCTTCGTTAATTTTTAAGGATTTCTGAAGTGACCAGAAAAAGCCAAATTAATGCGGTGAATTTGCTAAGTGATTGGCTTAGAATCGCTTGTCTATATATATATGCTGTTTTTTTTTATTTTATTTTAACATTTCAATTGAAAAATCAAACAAGGAATAATATAATAAAATCAAGTTCATGTAAAATACGTAAAAATCATTTTTGTTTAAATTCTGCAAACACTATATAGCCAATATCTACAGTAAAAAATCTATAGTAGTAACTACTTCGTATCTGATTCCGGCGTTCCTGGTGGATAAGTTCGGTCGGGTCTACCAAGAGTCTGGAGTCCTATTCAACACTAATAAGGAGTCATAGTGTTCAATAGGACTTTTTTCGGAATCAATACTAAAAATTTTTTTATGATCTAGTTATCAATGCAAAATACGTCAATTATTATTTTTAATAACAACCATGTTGATTTGTCGTGATTTTCGTCAAAATGAGTGACGAAAAAGATTTGTACCACAATTATTAAAAAATTTCAAAAAATCCAAATAGGTCCTATAAATAATTGGCCACAAAATGAAATTTCTGCAGTCGAACTGTTTCTAATGTTGTTAAACAATATCAGGAGAATTTGACCATTGATAGGAAACCCGGTTGGGAAAGAAAAAAGGTCCACATGATATTGGGAAGGCCAGAAAATTGAAAGAATATTGAAAGGAACTCCAAACACATCTAGTAGAAAAGCAGTTCAGTTAGCTCAGTGCTTTGACTATTTAGTGCAAAAATTTAAACCTAATGCAGAGTTGATAACATATAAAGTCCAAAAAGTTCCAAACAGGAATGCTGCCAAAAATTCAGAAGCCAAGAATAGGACACGGAAATTAAAAACAAATTCCATACAAAAATACTCAAGTTGTGTAATTGACGAAAAAACGTATGGGCTGGCAGAATTTTCGCAACTTCTGAACCAAAACTTTTATATTGTTAATGCTCGAAGCAATGTTGTAGATAAGTTTAGGATCCAAAAGCAAAAAAAAAAAAATTCTTACGAAATTCCTGGTATAACATGCTTTTTGCAGTTGCGGCAAAAAAGGAAATTCATTTGATACATTCAATCTATAAATACCAAAATATGCATAAAGGAATATTTGCAAAAAAGACTTCTTTCCTTAAGAAAGCACAACGTGTCCACATATTTTTGGACCCATTTGGTATCATGTCACTACGGTAAGAAAGCTCTGGAGTGGTACCAAATCAATAACATAGTTTTAGTACCAAGAGATGTCAATTTTCAAAACTGTCCATAGCTTAGACCAGTGGAGAGATATTGAGCTCTTGTGAAAAGTGAATTGAAGAGCACAAAAAATATGTCCCGATATACCGAAGATTTTAAAAGAATATGTGCACACTGTTCCAAAAAAGTGACTAAAGTCACTATCAAATCTCTAACGGAAGGGTTACAAAAAATGGTCCACAAGTTCATAAGTAGTGATTACAAAAGTTATATTTTTCTGTGATCCATAATAAATTATCAATTAAATAAAAAAAGAATGAGAGCTCTTAAATCAACCGTTTCCAAGTTATTGTATATTATATATGTTAAGATTTTTTCGAACGCACTCCTTAATTTTGTTCACTCTTAAAATTAATTTATTAAAAAAGTTGTTGTCAATTCTTGTTCATTACTATTGAGTTTATAACCCTGAACAAAACCCTTAATTCGAAAATCCAATGAGATAGAGAGAGAGAGAGAGATTTAAAAAATAAATTTTATAAACATGTCAAAAGAGCCACATTTTTTTTGGCGATTAGATCCATTGTGCATTTCACAGTCATTTTGAATTATTTTGTTTTTACTTTTATTTCATATTTTTCGCATTCAACAAACAAAAAAGAAAAATGTAGAGCACAATGAAAAAAAAAAAAAAAAAAAAATATATGTATGTTCGTTATAACATCAAGTCCTGTATATTTTAAAATATACACATTCCACGATATATCCCAGTCGAAAATAGAAGGGTTAAAGATACATTCTAAAATGCCTTATTTAGGATCTACAAGGCCTGCCACTCGCATTGCAACACTATTTCTTTTTTACACGGCGTGTCATTGGAGGCAAGGCCTTCCCTTCTCCCTTCTTATATTTTCAATGCTATTAAAAAAGAGTCTGAAATATATTAAAAAAAAGACATGCGGACTACCTTCTTTATCGACACTCAAAACAAGACTAAATGAGTTTGAGTTTTGTAAGTCTCGTAATTAAAATTTTTTCTGTTTGTAATGAGAAAATTAGTAGGTGAGTGACACCTTCTATTTCGCATTTAATGAAATGGAAATAAGAATTAGTATCGGATTTCTTTTTAATGGAAGTCGAGGAATTATTTAAGGAATTTTTACAGAAGGCAAAAAGGTATGTGTTTGAAGTTTGTTCGGAGGCATTCAGAAAGGCCTGTAAGGAGGAAGCAGTAACATATTTTCCTGCTGTGATCACACTAACAAGTGTGTGTTAGTGTGATGTATCGCAACAATAGTTTTATAAATTTACAATAATAAATAAGAGTATTTAAAAAAATACAAATGAATATAAAAATCATTTAATATGCATGTTGTTCATCATTGTATGGTTGCAAATATTGTATCAAATGACAAAAATGCAAATATGATATATGTTTGTTTATTTATTATTAAAAACGAAAAATAAGATATATATCATATAGAATATATGATACCCTATACCATTGTGTATGACCTATGGCCAATTGTAGAATCACACTTTTACTAAATGTAAAATAAAATATACAAATACGGAATAATGTGTTTATAATAACATCTATATGACTTTATGCACTATAGGACGATTCCCGGAAGTGGGATTATATAAGGAGCCTATGGTAAATTATGCACCGATTCTCATAAAATTTTGCAATGTTGTTTTTCTACTTACATAAAACTTATTTGTGCCAAATATTAACCTGGTACTAACATTCGTAAGGGATTTATGCAGGTTAAAGTTAAAGATTTTCGGAAGATGGTGGTTAATCGTGGGCCGATCTTCATAAAATTTGGTACGAAGATTGATACTGGTACAGAACTTCTTTGCGCCGAATTTAATTATTCTTATTTTTAAGGCATTTTTGAGTGTTGAAACTCTATTCCGGAGGAACATTAGTATGGGGCTAGGTGAAATAATAGACCGATCATAACCAATTTAGAATAGACTTCGTCCTTGTATCATAAAAGTCCCATGTGGCAAATTTCATTGAATTATCTTCAAAATTGTGGCCTGTACTTTGTGCACAAGGTTTAAGTGGACAGCCAGCCAGCCGTCCAGCCAGACGGACTGACGGACTTCGTTTATTTAAAAAGTGATTCTGAATCGATTGGTATATTTTAAGGTGGGTGTTGGATAACTTTTTCTTATACGCTACAAACATCAGCACAAACACATAATACCCCAACCACCTATGGTGGTGTGGGGTATAAAAAGCGAACTGTACAAACATTGTTCATTTCTATACAAAATCATTTAATAGAATATTGATATGAAAAATGCTCCATTTTCTGAAGTGTAAATAGATTTGAATGAAAATATTGATACATTGATATTATCAAAAATATTAAATGAAGTATTTTTCTTTTTTGCAAGAACTTGAATTCCATATTTATTAAATAAAAAAATAGTTTACTAAATTCAAAATGTGTTTTGTTTTAAATGTAATATGCTTAATATGTTCTTAATTGATATTATATGTTCTTTTTAAATCAGACAAATTTTAAGTTACATATTGTAGCTACCTATTTGTTAAATTTAATTTTCAAATTAGGATTTCATTTATTTTTTATTATTTTATAAGTACCTATTTATGTAGCTTTTTTAGTTTTAAAATTGTGAACATTTGTTCGAAAAGCTTGAAGCTATTTTTGAGTTTATAACAATTTAATATTGAAAGAAATGAAATTATATTCGCCTTTGCGTGACGTATATGCAATATTGTACATATAAAAATTTCAAAACATGTTTCAATGATGAATTGTAGAAGCAAAAGTAAAATACAATAAATATTAACACCTTAAGGCAATCTACAAAAGAAAGGCGGTCAACAAATATTTATCTATTTATGTACAATCATTAATCATATGTGTATTAAAGTACCTTGATTTGTATGGGGACAATAAAAGTTGTAAAAATCCCCGCCGAAAATTAAAGATTGATATGTTTTAAACTAATCATCAAAATATTTAGGCTCAATTATTTTGATCACATATGGTTTTCGATGAACAGTGTACATAATGTTTAAGTTTTTGTCAAAAAATTACAACATGTGATAGACAAACAACGTCTTATACATATTGAGCAGAAAATATTTAAAAATTTGTTTTCATTCTCGCGAAACTTAAATTTTAGTAAAATTTTCTATGATTTTATTTTAAATGGTATTTTATTAGTTTGAGAGTAATTCCATGTCAAAACGTGTAAAAAACAGCCATTTTCGGATTTTATATCTTCGATTTCACTGAAATTTGCTTCAGTTACTACCTATTATGAGTGTTCATCGAATTACAAACTTTCAGACAAAAGTTCAAAATTAGATAAAAATTAAGAACGAAATTATTTTTGCATGTATTTCAACTTTTTCCCATATAGTTCAGGTCCAATGCGGCATGGGTTAACGATATCTGATTGCGTTAATATTTCACACAGTATGTTTCTGCGACTCAAAGAACGATTTTAGGGGGAGTTACGGTCAAAATTCGAAAATTGATAAATTTTGGTGCAGTCTAATGGTTAGTTAAGAAAATAAATGTCAGCAAAAGCATACATTTATCATAAAAACTATAAATTCGTGTAAAGTCGTGACTTAATTTTAAAAATCTCTTTAATACGATTATTATAGCGGTTAAAGGTAATGTATTTATTATATTTTTCAGAAATTCATCTATATATAAGTATAATAAATACTTCCATCTGACTTATTTGTAAATACTGCTTTTTTAACCTTTTGGGAACGAAGTGCATAAAATTGACCCTCTTGCTGTAAAGGGGTAATTACATGTAATCTTCAGTAGTATGAGGATATATCATTCCAGTGGTACATATAATATATTTTGAAAAACTTCCAAAATATATAAAATTACATGTTTGAACAAAGAAAATATGATAAAAAATCTCAATGTTGCGCGACTAAAAACAGACATAATTATTTAAATTAATATTCAAGGTCTTAGTATGCTTCTATTATAATTTGAAGTTAATTTTCTTATAACTATAATTTTGATAATGATATTGAAATAAAGGTGTTTTGAAAATGGTCCAGCTTACGTAAATTTAAACATTGAGATGTAATATTTTGGGAATCATATAAGAACATACTAATCACTTCTACAGTTGCAACTTTTTTTTCATGAGGCACTTTAATGTGCATGCCAATAGATTCAGGTCCTTTTACTAAGTTTTAAAATTTAAAGATTATTTATTAGTAGGTACATACGAACGTGTTGTACAAACATTTGTAGACAAAACACACACATACATAATATTTTAAACTTAAATTATAGAAATATTCTGGACTACGAAGTGAATAAGATGGGGAGATTATTGCTTTAGAACGACTGTATCTTGCAAGTAAATTTTGCCAATGGCAAATGACAAAGTAATGCCAACCATAAGGTTAACATACCAAGTTCGAATTTAGTATGTTTACAAAACCATTAACATAGAAATGATTTTAACGTATTGTATTAATGAAAACCCATCCCTGTGAATTCTAAGCATATATTCTGGACATTATGACAGTGACAAAATTATAGCAAAATTAAAAAATTTAAATTTTTCGAATATCGATAGACCGGTTAAATTAATTTATTTTATTTTATTTATATTTTGAAAATACTAATATTTAAATGAAAATTTATAAATAAAATTTTTGATAAATTTTCTTATTTAGGAAATTTAAATTTTTCTGCTTAGAAAATCTATATAATAATGAAATTGAAAAAAGATTCGGCTGTGCCGAATCTTTGATACACTTCACCATCTTACCATCTTATCGACATCATTACCGACAAATAATAAAATTTTCGCCTTAACGTATGCTTTCATATTTTCACATATACAAATCTAATTTTTTTTTCAAGCTACGGAAATTTGAATATAAATGAAATTGAAAAAAGATTCGGCTGTGCCGAATCTTTGATACCCTTCACCATATTACTATCTTACTATCTTATCGACATCATATTACCATATTACCGACAAATAATAAAATTTTCGCCTTAACGTATGCTTTCATATTTTCACATATTTAAATCTAAATTTTTTTCAAACTACGAAAATTTGAATATGAAAAAAAAAAACAATCATAGCAGGCTTTGCTTTTAAAAAATAAACAACAACAATTCCATATTTATTTTTTTATGTGTGTATATACAAACTGGCTGCATATACAAAGAACAACAACAACACTGTTATTAATTATATTACTTCTGTTGCTAACTAAACTACTTGTCTTATAGGCAAAAACGTCACTAATAGTCATTACAATGCTTAATATACATGTTTGTGTATGTATTTATGTATATTCTTAACAGATATGTTTTAGTTTAAAAAAAAAAAATAAACAACAACAATTCCATATCTATTTATTTTTGTACAGACTGCATATACAAAGAACAACAACAACACTGTTATTCATTATATGACTGCTGTTTCTAACTAAACTACTTGTCTATACAAAAAACAAAAAACGTCACTAATAGTCATTACAATGCTTAATATACATGTTTGTGTGTGTATTTATATTCTTAACAGATTTGTTTTTGGTCCATAACTCTGTTGATTCTGAACGAATTTGGTTTATTAAAAAAACGAAATTTTATAAAAACATTTATGACTGATCTATATAAAAATAAAAATCTGTAGCTTGAACAAGGGATTAAAAAATAAAAAAATCGTTTTCCCCGATATCTCAGTTATTACTGAACCGATTTATTTCATTTTTTCAGAACAAAAATTCAGAAAATAATTTCCAAGCCCCCTTTAAAAATTCGAAGTCCCTGGTATATGCAGAGGCATCAGAAACTGAAAAACCGGTTCCAAAAACCGGTTTTTAAAGCATATCTCCGCCATTTACAAACCGATCCTGCTGATTCAAAAAACCGAAATTTAAAAAAAAATATTTGTGACCGATCTGTATAAAAATAAAAATCTATAGCTTAAACCAGGGCTTCAAAAAATAAAAAATGCGTTTTGTCCGATATCTCAGTTATTATTGAACCGATTTATTTCATTTTTTCAGAACAAAAATTCAGAAAAAAATGTCCGAGACTTCTTTGTAAAAACGAAGTCCCTAGTATATACAGAGGCTTCAGAAACTGGAAAACCGGTTCTAAAAACCGGTTTTTTAACATATCTCTGCATTGTATGAACCGATCTTGCTGAATTCCAATAGCAAAATTCTCGAAAGCATTTCCGATCGTTTGATATATATATTATATATGTCAGTTATCGGTGGGCTTCATAAACGCCATTTCAACCGACACACGGACGGACGGACGGACATGGTCCTATCGTCATCATTTCTTACAAGGATCCCGAAAATGTAAACTTTTTTGCTCTCCGACGAAAATTGTGGGAATTACAAACGGAATGACAAACTTATATATACCCTTTACACCTGTGGTGAAGGGTATAATAAAAATCTATAGCTTAAACCAGGGCTTTAAAAAATAAAAAATGCGTTTTGTCCGATATCTCAGTTATTATTGAACCGATTTATTTCATTTTTTCAGAACAAAAATTCAGAAAAAAATGTCCGAGACTTCTTTGTAAAAACGAAGTCTCTAGTATATACAGAGGCTTCAGAAACTGGAAAACCGGTTCTAAAAACCGGTTTTCTTAACATATCTCCGCATTGTATGAACCGATCTTGTTGAATTCCAATAGCAAAATTCTCGAAAGCATTTCCGATCGTTTGATATATATATTATATATGTCAGTTATAGGTGGGATTCATAAACGCCATTTCAACCGACACACGGACGGACGGACGGACATGGTCCTATCGTCATCATTTCTTACAAGGATCCCGAAAATGTAAACTTTTTTGTTCTCCGACGAAAATTGTGGGAATTACAAACGGAATGACAAACTTATATATACCCTTTACACCTGTGGTGAAGGGTATAATAAAAATCTATAGCTTAAACCAGGGCTTTAAAAAATAAAAAATTCGTTTTCCCCGATATCTCAGTTATTACTGAACCGATTTATTTCATTTTTTCAGAACAAAAATTCAGCCCCCTTTAAAAATTCAAAGTCCCTGGTATATGCAGAGGCTTCAGAAACTGAAAAACCGGTTCTAAAAACTGGTTTTTAAAGCATATCTCCGCCATTTATAAACCGATCTTACTGATTCAAAAAATCGATATTTTATAAAAATATTTGTGACCGATCTGTATAAAAATAAAAATCTATAGCTTAAACGAGGGCTTCAAAAAATAAAAAATGTGTTTTGTCCAATATCTCAGTTATTATTGAACCGATTTATTTCATTTTTTCAGAACAAAAATTCAGAAAAAAATGTCCGAGACTTCTTTGTAAAAACGAAGTCCCTAGTATATACAGAGGCTTCAGAAACTGGAAAACTGGTTCTAAAAACCGGTTTTTTTAACATATCTCCGCATTGTATGAACCGATCTTGCTGAATTCCAATAGCAAAATTTTCGAAAGGATTTCCAATCGTTTGATATATATATTATATATGTCAGTTATCGGTGGACTTCATAAACGCCATTTCAACCGACATACGGACGGACGGATAAACTTTTTGTGGGAATTACAAACGGAATGACAAACGAAAATTGTGGGAATTACAAACGGAATGACAAACTTATATATACCCTTTACACCTGTGGTGAAGGGTATAAAAATGATACTGTGTTTGTTTAGGCTTTATAGACAGCTAAACCACTGGACCGAAATTTTCACAGTATCATTTTGTGATACCCGAAAGTAAAATAGGCTACTTCATTTTTCGATAGGAGAAGGGGGAGTGGTAGCCCCCATACAAAATAAATATTTATTATCACATATCCAGAACTAGTACGGATAAAATCCTGCGATTTTGTGGAAATAATTTTATTACCAATCTACATAATCGGGTAGGTTTAGGGGGAGTGATAGCCCTCATACAAAGAAAATACTAATTATCAGATAACTTAAATACTGTTAAAGCAAAAGTCTTAAAATTTTGCGGGAATATTTTTCTCGTCAACCACCAAATTTAAAATGAAAATGGTATGGATAGGACCAGGGGAAATGATACTCCCTATACAACGAAGATGTTGAAAATCTTAAAAAACAATTACAGCAAAAGTTTTAACATTTTGTTAGAATAATTTTTTTAAAGTCCAGATGCAAATAGGATGGGTAGTACCTGAGGAAATGGTACGCCTCATACAAAGTAAATATTCTTAGTGGTATATCAAAAGAACTATTACGGTGAGAGCCCTCAAATTTTGTCAGAACAATTTTTTTAATATATTGCATTTATAAAATAAAAACAGGACGGATAGGGCTAGGAGGAAAAGTATCCCCTATACAAAGCAAATATTAGTTTTCGTATATCTAAAGTATTCATTTAGTGAAAGTTTCAAAAACTGTTATAGAAAAAAATTTGTATAGGGGTAGTACTAGCCCCCATATAAAGTAAATATTTGTTATGGTCGGTATGTAGCGTCCTTACTTTTTGCATATCTAAAGTAGTAATTTATTTAAAATTGTATTAAAGAGAATATGTGGAGGAGGAGCAGTAGCAACATATAAAGTTAATATCTAATATGGCATCGAAAGGGGTAGCAAGGCGCACCGGGTTAAGCTAGTTTTTAATAAAAATTCTTTTGAAAGAAAAAGTTTAATTTATTTTTTATAAAATATTTTTAATAGAATTTGTTTTCTCTTTATAGAAATGTTTCGATAAATTTGTCTTTTTATTAAAAGTTTTCATTTTATAGAAAATTATCGCCGAATTTTTTTATACAGAATTTTTGTTAAATTTTCTTTTTATAGAAAATTTTCACTGAATCTTCTTTATAGAAAATTTTCTATAAATTTGTCATTTTAAAGAAAATTTTTGATAAATTTTCTTGTTATTGCAAATTTAGTGTTTTATAATTTTTGTACGAAATATATTCAGCTTATTGTCAATATTACAGGTAGACTTGTATACGATTCCGTATACATTCAATGCGGAATCGAAAATTTTCAATCTGAACACAACCGTTATGGATATTGCATCGAAATTTTATTTAATGATTACTTAATGTAGTCAAAATTGAGGAACTGAAACTATAATATACTTTGATCTCTTAACAAAGAATTTTTCTAGCCAGATTTTGAAGGCTTTATATCTGGAGTTATCTGTGATTCTGCATGTCTGATTAAAACAAGATCTTAATGTAATGTAGGATCATAATATAAAATATTAACATTACGATCTTAGTTTACTTAAATATACGTGACGAATCGCAGACAAATCCAGATATAAAGCATTCAAAATCTGTCGTGATAACCCTTTAATATTTATAAAACATTCATACTTTTTGAATAAAAACAAAATTAGTATCTGAAACGTTCGGTGACCCTGAGTGAATGTAATTCAAGCGTATATATACAGGCAGGTGTTAAAGCAATTTCCGTTTTTCAAATTGTTACCAAAGTTTGTGGCATTCGTTTACTTGGGTGAAAGTTTAAATGTTTACACACATGCACAAACTTTCAAACACTCGTACAACTAAGTATAAATATTTTTGGATAGAGAAGAATGATGGCTTTATCAAATGTTTCTATTATATTGATGTTTAGACACTCCTTTTGTGAGGACAAAGTAAAGAAATAAATATTTAAAAATGTTGATCTCCAAGGATGAAAATACCAAATAACACTTACATAATATTATAGAAAGTCATAAAAAGTTTTTGGAATGCCATTAATATTTCAATGATAAGATTACATATGTATTTTTATATATACGTACATATATGTATGTATGTATGTATGTATGTATGTATGTATGTATGTATGTATGTATGTATGTATGTATGTATGTATGTATGTATGTATGAAGCCGTATATGTAAATATTTTTATATGAGCTATAAAATATTAGAACAATCATGAAAATTATTTCGAGAAACTATTCAAAGTTTTAGCTATTTATATCCGGTTTCAAATTACTTTTTTTTGTTTATTAGTTAATTATAAATTTTGTTAAGGGCTTTTATTTTTTTTATTTTTTGTATTTATAATGAAATTAAAAGTAGAAACTTTTAATGATATTAAAGTTATTGATGAAACTTTTATTTAGTGATGGATTGAGTGCCATTGTAAAATTCCAGAAGTGTGTCTTAATGAAATTAAACAAGAACTGTTTATAGTTATTACAGCAAACAATTTTTTTTTTTAATTTTATGGCAATTTATATTATACAAAAAGTAAGAGCAAGTTTGATTCAATCTATATTGTTAAATATAATTTATAATTTAATTAAATACGTTTAAGTTCTTGCTTATTATGGAAAATATAAGTTTAAATTTTATTTGAAGAAAAATACTAATAATAATAATTATAATAATATTAAAATAAAAAATTTTTGAAAATTTGGCAAAAATTGGTTTGTAAAGATTGATATTTATTTTATACATTATATACGAAATAATACCCAGCAAAGACTTCCATTGCCAAATAATAAGTTAAAATGCTATTGTAATAACACTATACTACTTACAGTTTAGTAACTTAACTAGTTAACATAATTGCTTCTAAATAGGATCATACATAATTTATTATAAGTAAGTCAAATTTAAATTTTCTACGTTAACTGGAAACTTCAGAAAGTCTTGCAAAGGCAAAAAATGCTTAGAAAAATACAAAATACATATTTATAAACATTATTTCGCAGGACGAAAAGTTTTATAAGCCAAATTTTAAATTTCTACGTTTACTGGGAGCTTCAAAAAGCTCTGCAAAGGGAAAAAAATTCTCAAAACAAAAAAGGTTTTGTTACAGTCGGCTTCATAAGTACCGAAATATCCCTAGAGTAAAGAGAACCGGTTCAAAACTAGTCACGTGACAGGTTCTCAGGGCTAGTGAACGGTCCCAGTTCCGGAACTTTATATGAGAAGAACCTGTCACATTTACATGGGGTTGTCATTGGAGGTGGCTAATTAGCCCCTTGGGACAGGTCACAGGATAGGTCCTAGGACTGGTCCAAGAGGACAGGTTCAGTAACGATTAATGTAATACAAATTTTATAAAAATTCGGTAATTTTTTACTTTTTAAACATTATTTTTATTATTATCTTTATTAAATTATGTTTATTTCAATTTTATAATTTTTCGTTAATGTCGATGGCGGCATCCCGGCTCGAACCCATGTTCATCTGACGTATGTTATGTTTTATAGTCTTCAACGCTTACCACTCAGCCACTGATTGTTATTGCGCGCGAGTTGCTAATTGCACACTTAACGAGCATGTTATAAATAACTCTCAACTGTTAAATAGTGAGTGTGTTTGTGTCAACTGGTTCTCAGTTGGAACTTTGGTGACGAGTTAGGTGTCAATTGGTATTCAACTGGTACAGAGGAACCGGACCATTACTGCAATTGTCACAAATTTCCCGCAGGGTTACATCAAAGAATGTTTACAAAAAAGGATTCTTCCTTTTATAAGAGAGCACAATGTGTCCACATATTTTAGGCCTGATTTGGCTTCCCGTTACTACGGTATGAATGCTCTGGAGTGGTACTAAAACAATAACATAGTTTTTGTATCAAGAGAAGTCAAATCTCCAAATTATCCGGAGCTAAAACCAGTGGAGATATTGGGTTCTTGTGAAAAAAAGGTTTCCCAAATATTGTACCAAAAAAGTGGCTGAAATAACTATCTAACTAAATCTCTAATGGAAGAGTTATCAAAAATGGTCCATGAGTTCATAAGTAATGGTTAGACCTATAAAAATTATATTTTTCTGTGAACTGTAATATAATTAAATATAAAAAAGCCGAAACTCTAAAATAGAATGAAAAATATATGTATACGAGCGTATAAACCAGGCAACGACACGAAAAATAATAAATAATATTATATTAAAATCTTTAAAAAATATATATATGAACAACATTCATCAAAGTTGAAGAATCCCTAATCAAAGTTGAACCGTTTACAAATTATAGAATTTTATATATGTTAAGATTTTTTCGAACGCACTCCTTACATGTGATTTACTATTTTAATCGAAATAGCTCTGTAAATTTTTATCATATTTACTTAATTGATTTTAATAAAAATTTAATAAAAACGACTTGGTATCTTAGCAATTTTGGTATCTACTAATTTTTAATTAAAATGGTATAAACTCAAACAAAATTTATTTACATTAAAGTGTATTTACTACTTATCACAACTTATTTTAATATTTCAGAATCCAATTAATCTATTGCAAAGGAAATTTGTAAATAGCTGGAAGAGATAATACTTCATAATACATCAGTTATTTAAACTTTTATAATTAAAAATAAATTTCAAATTCAATAAATAGTTTGCAAAGTAAGTAATTTGCTAAAATTACAAATTTATGAACTGAAAATGACAAATATTTCCACTGTGTGGCATTTTCCTTTTGTAAGGTTAATTAAAGGATAAACAGTACTAGTTTTTTTAATATTTTTGGTTTTTAATTATACATTTTTTGTAAAAACGACATTTTGGACCAAATTCCTGTCCGGAATTTTTGTTATGCTCCTCTTAAAGACCATCAAAAAGTTTTTTTCATTAAAAGATAAAATATCGAAAAAAATTAAGAAAATTTTGTCAAATATAAAAAAAAAAAAAAAAAATGAAATACAGAAAAAAATATTAATTTCAATTGAATTACACAGGTCAACACTAAAAAAGTATCTGGAAAATCATGTTGCAGATATTGTAGGTATAGTCATCCCAATCACCTGGAACATTTCAGCTTTTTTCCATCACATGACATTTTAATATAACTAATACAAGAATATTTAGAATATTTTATTACGTAAAAACTTCTCAAGGAGACAAATTTTCATTGGTCCTCAATGGGTTAAAAATGTGACGTGATGGAAAATTTTCATTTGACTTTCTACATTATATCAAGCTTAAGTAATAATAATTTAATTTAATAAGAAATCAATAAGCCTAGAAGAAAATTAGGCAATATTGCCAGATAATCATCTATGTGAAAAATACGATATCGCTAGATAATCTTCTGGAAATTATTGCTAAAGAAATCTATAAATAATATAATAAACAACAATCATAAAGCATGTAAAATTTGCACGCTCATATAATTTTTGTTTGAATAGACACAATTTTTTATAATATTTTTTAATTTCTAAATAATTTTTCGACAACTGAAAAAATTTGACTATTTCAATGTGTTTTTTTCCTATTTTTTTTTTAAACCGATACAATTAATGTATTCAAAAACCGAAACAGGAAACCGGTTTTTGAACGGTTTTTACTAATTTCTACTTTCGATTTATTCGACATGCCGGTTTTTTTCTGTCGGTTAAACGGTTTTTTAATGGAAGGTACTTTTTAAGGTTTTTCACTAAAACACCCAGTTTTTTTCATTTATTATATTTTCATAGTGTGCATTATTTAATTATACATATGTAAGTATTCACATTCACATAGATAAAATTTATACTAAAAAGCAAATTAGCGAAGAAAATAAAGATACTGAAGATTCATCGGAAGATGAACATGATTACGATTACGTCAGCGATTCGAAAAATGAAATTGAAATAATTATGGAAATTCGGAACGGCTGCTCGGATTTCTATGAAATTTCACATGGTCATACCATAGGTGTAGGCGAGTTTAAGTTTGGACCATATAGACCTACATGGAGCGAGTCCACAGGGTCCCAAAATTGGACACCTCGGGTATAAAATTTATAAAAAACGATCCTGATACCGATTTAATAGATCTGAACCGATTTAATAGATTTTTATATGGGAGGATTCTGCTACTCGAGATCTACAAAAAACATTGTATATATTAACTCTTTTAGTTTAAGAGATATTGAGCTTCAAATATTAAAATTTTTACTTTTTAGCCCGTATTGGTGAAGTTTTTTCGCTACCCGCTGTCCAACTTTCACTGTTTTTTTTTTAATTTTTTATTTTGCAAAGAAAAAATTTTGAAAAAATATTTACGGAGTCAAAAGTTACAAGCACTTAAATTTAAGCTTTTAAAAAAAAGTTGATTTTTTCCTTTTTTTGCCAAAAAAGTGGTAATATTCTTTGTCTGTTATATAAAAATTTTATTAAGTTACATATATAGTATTTATATTTTTCTGAAAGATAACTAAACATAAAATACTTCAAAGGAAAAAAAGATTTCAAAAATCGAATTTTGCGAGAACCAAGGTTTCCCAAATTTGACCAATTTTTTCAACTATCAAATCAAAAGAAAGTTATACTTTTTATTGAGTCTAAAGTGTTTTAATTTTTTTCGCAATAAAAATTTTTGCTCCCCGTTATCGGTTGGAAAGATATAGCAAGAAAAGTAAAAAATCCCATTTTTGGAAATTTTTTTAAGTTTTTTGGGAATTACGGGATTTTTTTAGACAAATCTAAAAAAGTGAATAGCGCTTTGAATTGAGCATCAAAAAATCTACTTATGTGTGAAATCTCATTCAAAAATATTCACTAGCAAGACTTTTTTTTGCATAATTAAAAATAAAAAATATGCAAAAAATCACAAATGCATGCCTTCTCAGTGTTTTTTGCAAAATGTCTTCAACAAATTTTAGTATTGTAAAAGTGTTTATACATATTTAAAAAGAAGACAAATTTTCCTAAAAAGAGCAAAAATTTTTTATTCAAGAGTTTGTAAATTATTTTTTTGTCCAGGTATTTTTTTTATTTTTTTGAAAATTGTCCAAAAATATACTAATTTTCAACTTTCATGGAGTGCTACTGAAAATGTTGCAGGATGTTTGTTCTGAAAATTGTCTGAAAAATATAACATATTGTCTACTTTAATATTCTGAAAAAAAAACGTGCACATATGTAGCCCGATTTTAGATTTCATATAAAAAAAGCTTAAGTGCCAGACATTTTCTTTGCTTTATCAAACATTAAAAAGTGGGGAAGAATCGAAATAAATCTGTAACTTCTAATCGGCTGGTTGGATTTGCATGAAATTTCATACAGGCGTAGCAGAGAACAGTAGCATTTTGAGTTTAGAAGTGGGGTCCAATATTCGTAACATGAGCTGAACTATAGGGGTTCAAAATAGACAACTAGTGTCATGGAAAAGGTTTAACTACTACCTAATTTTTGTTCCTTACCCGATTTCCAATATATACTTATCTTATATTTTTTTCGAGTTATATACATTTGAATTTTCAAAAATCTCAATTTTACAAGATCTTGGTTAAGATTTTTCCATATATAGCCAAATATTTTCAACCGATTTTATTATATTTTATATAGTTGGTTAAAAGAAAAATTATCTATCGAACAAAGAAAATTTTTTAGTCATTATCTTTATTGAGTCAAAACTTAAACGATTTTGAACTGGAAAGTTTGCAAGAATTAACAAACAGATGACAGATGGACGGACATTAGAATTCTTAAAAAAAATCTTCAAATTCGAAAAAAAAATTTTTCCACTTCTCGATTAATATGAAAACCAAATGAAAGTATTAATCTTTTGATATCACCTTTCCCCGAATTAAGTGGCATTTTCGTCACATTTATCCCAAATGTATAGACGAACGGACGGACGTTGCCATGTTGCCAAAAAATATTTTAGAATTCTAAGAATGCATTTGTTTACTAACTAATAAATAGAAAAAATAGAAAGTGATCATCAAAACTTGGATATCAGCTTTTCCTGAATGAAGCGTCATTTTCGTCCCATTTAACCCAAATGTATAGACGGAAGGACGGACATTACCATTCAGCCAAAAAACATGTTATAATTCTAAAAATACATTTTTTTTAGTTACTAATAAAATTAAACGTGACCATTAAAATGTTGATACCACCCTTCTCTGAATTATGCATAATTTTCAATCCATTTAACTCTAATGTATAGACGAACGGACAGACATTTCCGTCCTGCTAAAAAAAATCTTAAAATTCTAAAACCGAATTTTTTTAAATAATAATCAATAAAAAAAATAAAACGTGATTATTAAAATATTGATATCACCTTTCCCTGAATTAAGCGCTATTTTCGACCCCTTTTACCTCAACGTGCGCTGTAGCGAAAAAACTTCACCAAGACAGGTAAAAATTTTAATATTTTAAAAGAATTTATTTATTAATTATTTATTTATTAATTATTTATTTATTTATTTATTTATTTATTTATTTATTTATTTATTTATTTATTTATTTATTTATTTATTTATTTACTTATTTATTTATTTATTTATTTATTTATTTATTTATTTATTTATTTATTTATTTATTTATTTATTTATTTATTTATTTATTTATTTATTTATTTATTTATTTATTTATTTATTTACTTATTTATTTATTTATTTATTTATTTATTTATTTATTTATTTATTTATTTATTTATTTATTTATTTATTTATTTATTTATTTATTTATTTATTTATTTATTTATTTATTTATTTATTTATTTATTTATTTATTTATTTATTTATTTATTTATTTATTTATTAATTTATTTATTTATTTATTTATTTATTTATTTATTTATTTATTTATTTATTTATTTATTTATTTATTTATTTACTTATTTATTTATTTATTTATTTATTTATTTATTTATTTATTTATTTATTTATTTACTTATTTATTTATTTATTTATTTATTTATTTATTTATTTATTTATTTATTTATTTATTTATTTATTTATTTATTTATTTATTTATTTATTTATTTATTTACTTATATATTTATTTATTTATTTATTTATTTATTTATTTATTTATTTATTTATTTATTTATTTATTTATTTATTTATTTATTTATTTATTTATTTATTTATTTATTTATTTATTTATTTATTTATTTATTTATTTATTTATTTATTTATTTATTTATTTATTTATTTATTTATTTATTTATTTATTTATTTATTTATTTATTTATTTATTTATTTATTTATTTATTTATTTATTTATTTATTTATTTATTTATTTATTTATTTATTTATTTATTTATTTATTTATTTATTTATTTATTTATTTATTTATTTATTTATTTATTTATTTATTTATTTATTTATTTATTTATTTATTTATTTATTTATTTATTTATTTATTTATTTATTTATTTATTTATTTATTTATTTATTTATTTATTTATTTATTTATTTATTTATTTATTTATTTATTTATTTATTTATTTATTTATTTATTTATTTATTTATTTATTTATTTATTTATTTATTTATTTATTTATTTATTTATTTATTTATTTATTTATTTATTTATTTATTTATTTATTTATTTATTTATTTATTTATTTATTTATTTATTTATTTATTTATTTATTTATTTATTTATTTATTTATTTATTTATTTATTTATTTATTTATTTATTTATTTATTTATTTATTTATTTATTTATTTATTTATTTATTTATTTATTTATTTATTTATTTATTTATTTATTTATTTATTTATTTATTTATTTATTTATTTATTTATTTATTTATTTATTTATTTATTTATTTATTTATTATACTTACCTACACCTCTGGTATGATCGTGTGAAATTTAATAAAAATCGGAGCAGCGGTTCCGAAGTTCTATAATTATTTCCATTTCATTTTTTCAGTCGCACACTGTGCGACGTAAACCACAGATGGAACTCTTTGTCAAAAAAACAGTTTTTAAGAATCAACAAATGTGTTAATCAAGCGTTGTTATGATTTGGTAACACATTTGTAAAGGGACTTACAAATCTTGAAAAAGCTGCCCTAGATAATCTTTGGAAAACTTTTCAACCATTAGAAATAGCTATTAAGAAGCTTTCAAAAGATTTTGAAACTCTAATAAAGGGAGAAGCAATTCATAGGTTTTTGTAAAACAATTTGAAGAAAATTAACACTCAATATACACACGAATTATGTAATCGACTTATGATAAGGCTTAATGATCGCAGAAATAATGTTATAAATACACTTATTGTTTATTTAAGTTCAGGAAAATTCCGATGTAATGATAATGTTTTCATATACTCCACAAAAACAGAAACTAAGGAATTCGCTGTTGATTTATATAATCGTCTATTTTTAAATGATGTAGATGAAAATACAGATTCTGATAATGATTCTAGTTTGAATTCTGAAAATTCGATTTGATTCTAATACTGATTTAAGTTACACCATAAACAGCATTCAAAACCCAAAAAAAACCTATAATCGTTTTCTTCGTTATATGATGACTTTTTATACCTGGACATATGCAACCAGGCTCCATGAAATAACTCCCTACGAAATAACTCCCCAAATCAAAAATGGAATAACTTCCCAAAATTGGGGATTTATTTCATATGAAACAATTCCAGATGAAATAAAGCCCTAAACTAAAATGAAATAACACCCTATCTTTGGGAATTAATTTCATAATGAAATAAGCACCCAATTTAAAAATGAAATAAGTCCCCAATTAAAAATTTTACATCTTGAAATATTAAACCCCATATTCTGAACTTTGTGATTAATGACAAAGCCATAATAAAAATTTCTGATTTTTTTTTCATGTAAATTGCTTTTGTAATAATTTTGTTTTTATTTTCAGAATACGGGAAATTACATAAGTAACAATTTATTCAAAATAAACCATATTTTTTTTTTTACATGAAGCATTCAAAGCTGTATAATGCAAAAACTAGCAATTGTTATCCTCATTTATTATAAATAAATTTTAGTTTTTTGATTTTAAATGCAGAAACACGAGCAACCTTATTTTTTATTCAGAAGAATTTTTAAGTAAAATTATTACCTGAAAACAACTTAAGCAAGAATAAATCTAGTTAGAAAACATATAGAGACTTCGAAGCTAGTTTTTATATTCTAATATTAATATAATATTATAAATACTTCACATATATATATATAATAATTATTTTGTTCTGAGAACTACAGATTGTACTTTTTGCTGAAAAATTATTTGTATTTGTTAATTTATTTTATAAATTTGCGAAATAAGCGCCGCAGGAAAAAAATGTTTTCCCTGCGGCGCTTATTACGCACATTTTGAATAATTTATAGTTTAAAAAAATAATCTAATATATTTTCTAATCAAAGTAATAATGATATATAATTAAAAATAAAATATCAACTTCTTAAGATATGTTCAGACTAGTCAAATATTTGACCAAATATAAACTAAATTAAATATTTTCTCCCTTCACCATTCTAATCGGAAAATAGTTTTTTCGTATCATTAATCGTACCCGACATTTTACCGAATCTTTCTTGACGCTGTATTCTCTTACAAAATATTTGCAAAACCATACTTCGCTAAATAATTCTTTTGTAAAACTAGTTGATGAAAAGTTTTACAGATGTATGTTTTTTATATTAGAACTGCATAATGTAGTAAATAATAAAATAACTAAAGAAGTAGACGCTAACTTTTAATAAATGAACATAAATGCGGTAAATATAATGTAATGAAATAAGTCCCCAAAAATAAAATTTGGGGACTTTATTCATTTTGACAATTTAGGGATTTATTTCATATGAAATAACACGCCAAATACCGTTGTTGTTGTGTTCTGTACAAAATTTTGGGGACTTGTTTCATTTTATTTTTGGGGACTTATTTCGTGGGGAGTTATTTCATGGAGCCATGCAACCAGTGTTGCCAAAACCTAAGTGGGAAAAAATGCTAGAATTTACTAAGAAAAGTGCTAGAAAGTGCTAAAAATTAAAAAAGGTGTTACAAAAAAGTGCTAAAAACAATGACTTTTGTATTTGTTTAAAAAAACAGATATATTAATTATTTTCAGAGTTAAAGCTAAAAGAGCATTAAATAAAATAATAAAAATACATTATGAAATTGATTCTTTAGAAATTAAACAATATTTTTTTGAGTGGATTTTTTTAAATTTCTAATTTTTTCTAATTTATCATAAGTTAACCAAGTATGTGTTACCTGAATTATGTGTTATCTGAATAATGTTTACCGAAAATTTGATTTTTATTTAATTTATTATTAAAAACCAAATACAGTATAAACTCGTGAATCTGAATTATTATTTCAGACCTTAATCCGGATTGTCGAAATGCTTTTTCTGGTCCACCTTTGTCATCTTCACCATATATCTTTTATTTAATATGTGAAACACTTAACTAACATTCCATATTTTAAGTTTTTTATCTAAAAAAAATTTGTTTATTCGCAGTTTTAATTTTTGAAAAAAAAAAAAAAGAATGATAATGTTTTTATAGTATAAAACTACAAATTAATTTTTAAAAAATGTGCAAAAAGTGCTAAAAATAATTCGAAAAGTGCTAAAAAAAAGTGTCAGGTGCTAAATTCACTTTTATGGTGCTAAGTGACTTTAAAAAGTGCTAGATCTAGCACTAAAAGTGCTAAATTAGCAACACTGTATGCAACTAAAAAACAGAAAAATTGGAAAAGTTATTTTATTGCCTTTTGACAATTTGTCCAACCTCCACTAACATTGAATGTGTATTTTCAATTTCCAGTTTAGTAAAAAATAAACAAAAAAATAAAAAATCTGCTCAAATGTCAACATCTTTAATGTATATTATTTTTTAAGTACTATTTTAAAAAACAATTTTGCATTTTAAAAATGCATGAAATGAAAGAGATCATTCTTTATATTAAAATGCAATTCTTTAGTAAATATTTTTTTTTTTAATAAAAAATGGATTGATATTAATTCCTATTTGCAAAAAAAATTCTGAAAATGTCGGTTTTTTGATTACACTAGATACAATAATAGAAAAATATTGCTTTGATGATTTTCTTCCAAATAATAAAAAGGAGATTTTGCGTAAATATCTTCTAGGAAGATATCTTTCAAATGTTTGTAGGATATGAAAAAAAATTTATATTCAATTATTCAAATTACACTGGTCAACAAAAAAAATCCTCCCCCATAGACGAATAGTTGGACTTGATGTATTTTGATGTGATAAACACGAATCCGATTTCAGTTTTTTTCCATCAGGTCTAGATTTTTTATGGGTGTGTCTAATATTTCGCCCATAGTAAGGCCATTACTCTAGTATATTTCCTCATAACTCAAGAACGGTGCGTACGATTGATCAAAGTGATACACCAAAAGATGCGGACTAAAAATATCTTCAAATCTCCAAAACTTTATTTTTTATGTGCTCAATAGTTTCGGAGTTATTTTGAAATTAGTGTCCGAAAAAAATCACTTTTATGCAAAATTTTAGATTTTTTTGTTACTTAAATTTCTTTTAATAAATGAAAACATCTAAAATGTTACAGTTTATCATCTTAATCTTAAAGCTGGTAATGCTGCGAATAAAATAAGGCATGTATCTTCAAAATTGATGCAGAAATCTATTTTATTCACAGTTAAGTAAAAATACCCATGTTACATACAATTGAGTAGAAATACAGTGGTGGCCAAAAAAATTTTATTTTTATTTTTTCTTGAAACAAAAATAGGTGTACTAGGTGGATTCTGACGAGTTAAACAAGAATCTGCATTCACTTTTTTTCTATTGGGTACTGATTTTTTTTTTATGTGCATGACTAATATCATCACCTTATTCAGCGGTCACACTATTAAATTCGAGAATGGTTTGTCAAACTTAGATAACTCAAGAACCCTTTACACGATTTTTATAAGTGATACATCAAAAGATGTATACGAAAATTGTCTTCAAGAAATGTTAACAATATTTTTTATTCGTTCAAGAATTTCAGAGTTATGGATCAAAATTTTCACCACTTTTCAAAAAAATTAATTTTAAAATTTTCGGTACTAATTACCGAATAACTACGGAAATATTAACTGGACAAAAAATTATATAAATTCAGCTCAAAGACAATTTAGGTCGCTATATACTAAAGTTCAATTTATCTTAATTGGACAAACTGTTCTCGAGATATACAAGTGTGACTGCCTAAAGGCGGAGTCATAGTAGTCATGCCCATAAAAAAAATATCAATGCGTGATAGAAAAAAAAGTAAAAGCTGAATCTTATTAAGCACGTTGAGTTCCATCCAATCCACCTATTTTTTTTTTTTTTTTTTTTTTATTTAAGACGAAAAAATATTTTTTTTTTGCCCACTTAGCAATAGGTATACATGGGTATCCAAACTTAACTGTGAATCCAGTCAAGATTTGTGCTTCAATTTTTATAATACGTGGCTTTATTTACTCGTAGTTTCTCCAGCTTTGAGATAAAGGTGATAAACTTAAATATTTTTGATGTTTTCACTTTAAAAAAAAGTTTTAGTAAAAGAAATCTTGAATTTTGCATGAAAATTTTTTTTCCGAAACTTTTTTTAGAAATATCTACTAAACTATTGAGCGGATAAAAATTTGATAGTAGAGCGATTTAAAGCTAATTTTATTCCGCATATCGTAATAGTAATATACTCAAGTAATAGTGAAATATACTCAGGTAATTAGGGCACAATATTAGACACGCCCATTAAAAAAATCCCGATCTGATGGAAAAAAACTGAAAGCAGATTCGAGTTTAGCATGCGGAATTCCATCTAGTCTACATATTTTTTTTGAAGGAGCTCGAAAAAAAATTTTTTTGTCGACCAGTGTTATTACTTATTTTTATTTACAAACATGTATTTCATTAATTAATTGATACAATAAGAAAAATAATTGAAAAACAATAAATTGTTTTAGTTTTAATAAAAAAAATGTTAGAAAATTTTAATTTTCATTGAATAATTGTTAACTGTAACAAGTAATAAAAAAAGTAATTGGAATAGTTTTAATCCTTGACATGTCGTTTAATAGACAATATTTTTTCTGTGTAACTTTAAGAAAAAAATGTTTTAATAAAAATTTCTAAAATTAATCTAATTTTGTCTGGTTCTTAAAATTTTTATATCGATACGATATTGATTTAAAAATAAATAAAACTTTATGAAAAGTATGAAGTTTCAATCCAATTCAGAAATAACAAATATAATATTTTAAATTATTATGAGTACATTCAGGTTCTTAGAAATCATATGTACTTCCTTAAAATTACTTTTTTTATTTTTATAACGGTGAACCCTTTATTTGTATTTTCGTAAAAAAACAACAACAAAAAAGAGCGCATAAATTACAACCCCGAATTTAGTCTCCTTCCTGTCACTGAAACTAAAAAATAAAGTTTATCCTCCAAAGGAAAATTTGAATTGAAGAAAAAATAAAACACACACATAACAATGAATACTGACTGAGAGCAACAATGTAGACGATGTCATATTAAAATGATTATAATGACATTGTTGTTGTCGTTGTTGTTGCCGTCTGTCTACCTTTCTACTTGATTATATTTTTTTTTCTTTTTGATTTTCTCTTTTTTTTTGTTCGTTCGTTACTCACTTACAGTTTTTACTTAATTTTGGTTTTATCTCATCTGTATTCATGCTTATAACTTATTTCCGTCTTTAAAAAAATAAGGATAGAGCAGAATGTAAGAAAAGTCAAATGAGAAGTTGTAAAACTTAATGTACTTTTTCATATGATTATTTTCCTTTACTTAAAAGTAAAGAGAAGCAAAGTATAGAAAAAAAAAATGTGGAAAGAATAGAGGAAGAAACTTACGTGAATGTAACTTTTTCTTATAAAATTTATATTATCGCTAATGTATTTGTTGTTGTTATTGTCGTTACAGATTGTACGCCCTGTGAACGCGTTCCTCATTGTTGATGTACAAAATGACTTTATAAGTGGTTCCTTGGATATAAGTAATTGCAGTGCACAACAGAAAGGACATGAGGTAAGTTTCTTTTACTTTTATGAGATTTTCTTTCCTTTTTTTATTTTTTAAGATAAACTTTAGATTTTTTGGGGAAAGAATTTTTTTTAATAACGGTAGAGTGAGTTAAAAATGAAAATAATTTACAAAATTTCCTTTTGCATGTGTAGAAAGAAATATGTAAATGTTTGATATTGACTTTCAAAAAGACTTAGCTTAAACCCAGGTATGGAAAAGTCAATGTTTATAAATTTAGTATTTTATGAGAGTAATTTTGTTAGATTCTATAATCAATATTTTTACTAAAAGTGTATAAGATTTCAAAACGGGATAATTTGATGATCTATGTGGTCAATCCTTTCGGTAGTATTATACTTCTAAATACTAGTGATAAGAGTACTGTGACGGCGAAATGTCTCATTAGGCCACACAGTCTTATTCCAGATACATATATCAGAAAAGCCATTCAACATGTATGTCATCGCACAGACCAAACGTCGGACCGTTGCACAGTGTCACATTTATCCAAATTAGAACGACAAAATACGAAAATAAAAGCTTATTAATGGAAGTAATTCTTTTCGCATTTATTAGTAAACATATCATATATTATGGAAAAAAATACTTAAAGTATTGGAAAGTGTCTATAGCGTGAATTATGGATTTTCAAAGTTGCAGCTTTTAAAAATATTTTAATTTTATTTACTTAATTCTGTAAAGAAGTATGTTACCTTAAATTTCAGATATCTCAGTAAATACTGCAGATATTGATATGGTTCTTTTTGGTATGTAATAATAAATGTTTCCAAATTATTCCATTATAATTTGCTAGGTTAAAAAATCAATACTGAAAATATTGTTTTTTTATTTAAAAGAAATCTTAATATTAAAATATATATTTTTTTGGAAATTATATTTTTAATGGAATAGAACTAAAAAGTTCCAACGAGTTCCAATTTAGAAATACGATTGTTATATAAAATAATATCTATACAATTATATTTGAGAATATTGGCTGTGACTTTTTGCGATCTATTAAAATATTAGAATAAAATGTGCGGTACCTCATATTAGCAATTTTTTAAGAATTATTTAAACATTTTAAGGTAATGGCTGAAAATTTGTTATGCAAATGTTACACTAAGATTGGTGTGATTAGATCTTTCCACACCTACTTTTAAAATATTCTTTATTTAAATAAATTTTACAAAAATAAATCCAAAATTCTTACAAATAAAGTAATTTTTTTAGTATGGGAGTGGCAGTGATATTACCCGCCCATTTTTAGTGGGAATGTTTACGGCCTTATTTACTAACAGAATATACAATTTCAGACAAATATCTCCAAAACTGGATTTTTGTCGTTCTAAAACTGTTAAATGTGACACTGCGTTGTTTGGTCTCCAACCAAATAGATTCACTGAGAAGAAATTTTTGAAAATTGAAATCGGATGAATGACGTAATCTTATGAGTATCTCATAAACTAATATAGATTAAAATAATGTAATACCTATAATTATTCATTTGCAAAAATAAACGGGCAGATATCTGATACTTTTTTGAAAATTGGCGTTTTTATGAAAAAAAAAAACTGGTTAAAAATGTATTTTTGTAACCAGTAAACATACAAAAAAAATTTACTTATTCGTAACTTTAAAAAAAAGACAAATATAAATTTGGTACTTTTTTTAAATTGAACGTTCCTTTTTCATAAAACTTTGTTTGCTTTTTATTGACAAACATATATGTTATGAGATCTCACTGCAATTTACAAATTCATTGGAATACAATTTTTGTTACATCAATGGGGAAAAATTTACCAAAAACGGGATAAAAACCGGAAACTTTATTCAAATTCATTGAGTAAATTTTGATAAAATTTAAAGTATTGGTTGATAATGTGGCCCTGATCAAATGAGCACAAATATGAAAAAACGTTTTGGTTCTTCTAATAGTACTTTTTGAATATTCCATAATACTGTACGAAGAAACACGAAATTAAAGATACATGGTCCTATGTGATTCATAACTCAAAAGGGGAAACTTTTTAGTACTTTCTGTAATTGTACGTTTTCTATAATATTAAACCTAAAAACTTGAGCTTAAATATTTTTATGTGGTCCAAAGTGAATGAGAATCCATAAGAGCAGATTTTATGGCACTTTTTCGTAATTTTAATAATACTTTTTGTATTTTTTGCTATAACTTTTTTTTTTACATATATATTAGTTTTTATTGAATCTTTCTTTTTCAGAAATTTACAATAAGTATTAAAATCTTAACCTAAACTTAAATTATTGTTGATATTGCCACTGCAAAATCCAACGTGGAGTTTACATTAGTAGTGTTATCTTCCAAGATCCAGTGTTTCCATTCTTCTTAGGCGTCTGTGACCCTCAAAAGTTAGCAGATCCCTAGCGAGAGGGTTTGGGTGTTCAGATAATTTTTTCATATATTTGATGCTACTGTTCTTTATCTCCTCACGAATTGTAGGAATATTGAGATCCTTGTGGATGTTGCTATAACTAACCTAAAAACATGATATTAAACATATGTATATGGTTATATTTCAGTTAGAATTCATATGACCTATTGGATTTTTCTTCACTTAAAAATAATACAAATAATAAGGTACTTTTTAAACCTTTAAATGTTTATGATGTTAAGGGGGTTTTACACTATAATACTTTGTATTAATACCAAAAATATTTTCAAATATATTACAGTGTAAATATCTTCAATACCTTATATGTTGAAATCTTGAAATATTTGAAATGTAATTGCAACTCTTGAAGCTAATTTCCGCACACTTTTTTATTTATAGTTTGATTTGTAATCAATTCTATTTAATTTTTAATTTTTTAAAAAATATTTTAATAAAGAAAGTAAAAAATATGATATTTAATAATACTTTTCTTAATACAATTTTTGATATGTATTATAGATTATAACTCTGGTATTAATACAAAGTATTATAGTGTAAAACCACCTTTAATATTTTTTTTATTAGTAATAAAAATTCTGCTTAGTACCAAATGTTTCTTAATAATATCCTTAATAACCATTATAAAATAAAGTGGTAAAATCTACTGGTCAAAAATTTTTCAGCTTTTGTTTATAAAAAAAGAGTTATAAAAATAAGCATTTTTTAAACCCAATTACGACGAAATTTTTAAATTCAAAACTTCAACGAGATTAGTGAGGAAGCTTTTTAACGATCGCGAAAAATTAAACATCACGTTTCTCAATGCCCTATAACGCTATACCCTGTAAATTTTGATATTAATTCATCTACTCTGAAGTTTTACACGACAAAAAAGAAGCACTAAAATATATCTCCATAGTTTGGTTAATATATGTAGGATCGCACTTGCAAACAAAAATGTTAACAAATGGGAAAAATTTAAGTAATTTCAAGTACATTTTCTCAGCTTTTTTAACTTTAAACATAATTATAAATTGAAATCATGATAATTGTTTAAATAAAAATAGTGTTAAGTCATGTGAGTTCAGATGTAACCCTTTTGTTTAAAATAATTTTGCCACAAAACTAAAGTCAATTTCACTCTGGTTGAAAGCTTTTGATAATGGCCTATATGCGTTATTTAATGAGGAAATTGTAAAGTCAATACTTGGATATTTCTTATTTAAATATATACCTAAAGTCATGAAATTACAATCATTAGGAGGTACTATTAAGATGTATGTTTTTAATTTTCGCAAGACTATTTCGATGGGAGTTAATTTAATTTGTCAGTTTTTTCATTTTTGGTATTACATTTTGTTTTTTTTTTAATAAAAAGTTGCCAAGTTTATATCTGGTCTATGTAGGAATCCAGCAAGTCTGCTAACGCAGCACACATGTCCACGATCCCTAAATTTTGGCTGTTATTGGAATACTTAGTTTACGTAGAAAATAAATATCACATATAAGCATTTTTGTGACGCTGATTACGAATCTGTAAGAAAAAAAATACATATTTTTTTTACCCGGAATCATGAAAAATTAAATTAGTTTTATAAAAAAAAAAGTTGTTTTACAATATTTTGCAGTATAAATTAATGAGGTTTAAAGGACTTTTTTTAGTTAAAGGGGTATATTTTACGAGTTTATGAACAGTCGCAAACAGTCGCAAAAATTTAGATAGAAAACAACAGGGAATCCACAAGTATTAAATATCCTTTGGATCTGCTTGGATCTCGACTTTTAAATTTTCAATTTTTGGAGAAAAATCATATTTTTGACAAAGAAGATGACTATTTCATATAAAATTGACTTATAATGTCACGATTTTTTTTATTTTATTTATGTACTTATATTCTCCTCCTTTAACGGCGACCATTTCCAAACATCCTTTTCAGTAATTGTGAATTATATACACTATTTAAAACAAAAATAAAAATTTTAGAAAAAATGACCTCCTACTATTAAGAAACGGTAACCCGCAACCACATAAAACTTTTTGGATATAAAATCCAAAGTCCTTAGATTACATATCTGTATGGAGGGGAACTCTACTTAAATTGTACTTTTTGCCAAAAAAAAAAAAAAAAAAATCGAGCTTGTGGTACAGAATGAGCAGTATGGGTTTAAATGGTAAGTAATCATAACGGAGTTAAAAAGTACTAATATTTTTTTATTAAGACAAGATTTATAACTTCAATTTACCATCCCTGATTTAGTTTATGCACTCTTGTGCGTGTTATAAATAAAAAAAAGTGAGGGAGAAGACGAAAAAAAAAAAAAAAAACGATTAAAATAACTTGAAATTTGATACTTCATCCAAAATCTCATATGAACTGCAATACAAACTATGTAGGTACTTGTTGTCAGTCGAACTTGTGTATGTAAAAAGTGTAACGAAATAAATATTTTTACTGTAAACTTTTGTTTATAAACGCGACTGGTACAACTTGTCTACTTTGTCGTTTTGTTGTTTATATGTTTGTATGTATGTAATACATATGATGTGAACTTTGAAACGGAAACGGATATATTTTACTTATATCACTTCCGTATGTTTGTTTATGAATGTGTTGTTATGTTTAGATGTTGTATATACGAATGTATACAAAAATCTTGTGTATAAGCAGAATGTCGGATATGTTTTACACTATTAATATGGATATTTTAGTTGGCGTTTTTTTCCACAATTTAGTTGATATTAAAATTTGTCAAAGTTCATACATCACATTTCCTTTAATGTCTTTTTTTATGTAACAGATTTAGTTGATTTTTGTTTCTTTGGCAAATATTTTTGTTTGAACCTACAATGGGTTTTAGGCAATACATATATGGTTTCAGCAGAATGAGGTGCCTGTAATGGAGTGGCCGTCCCAATTATCGGTCTTAAACCCCGTTAAGCATCTCTGGGGAGTTCTCAAAAATAAAATTAGTAGCTTTAAATCAAAAAATAAACAAGAGTTGTGGGAAAAAATTCAAGACACCTGGTACTCAATTCCGCCCGAGGTATGTGCGAATCTTGTGGGATCTATGAATCGCCGTTGTCAGGGGGTTATAAAAATGAAAGGATCTTCAACCAAGCATTGAAAAAGTATTTGAAAATTATGATAATGTTAAAAAAAAAATTAATTATTTTTTCCAAAACATTAAGTGTCCCTATTATTTTTTCCAGTCCTTTTTTTAAAAAATATATTTTTTTGCAGAACTAGTTCCTTATTTTTGCTTTATAAGTTAAAATATTTGAAGTTATTTAATTTTATATATATACTTTTTAATATTTATGGAATAGTAAATAAAAAAGTAAGAATATATTGAAAAATTAGAGTGTTCCTATTATTTTTTCCAACACTGTATATGTATGTTAGGGTGGGTCAATTTGTTCGAGTGAGAAAAAACGAGACAGGTGTATAGCATACTTAAAGAAAATATGGGTCTAAAATGAGAACCTAACTCCCGCCGAGAGGCATGATGATTTTATTTTAAGGTATTTCAAAAACATTTAATAGAAACAACATGTTATCATTAAATCCAAACATAACATTAGGGTGGGTCAATTTGTTCGTAAAGTGTATTTTGTTAAAAAAAAGTCTTAAAGAAAAAGAAAACATTTTTTTCCATGGAAAATACAATGTTTTATTTACCTGCCATTATGTTTCAAATATCTCAGCATCCAAGCAACTCTCTATTCTAAAAACGAAAGTAGTATAGAAAATCTGTATTAACATACGGATTTTGACAAAATCTTCAAAATAGTGTTCGAGATAAAGCTTTCTAAGACTTAAGGTTTAAACAATGACATTTAACCTTTATTTGTAAAAAAATGTCGAATGCTATTTTGCAGTATATTATTTGAAACCTATTTCGGATCTGTATCTTAAGTAGTTTTTGAGATAGCAGCAATTAATTCAAAAAAATTTCCATGTCTCTCGGCGGGAGCTAAGTTTTGATTTTATGCCCATAGTTTCTTAGACAAGTTTTCTTAGAATTTATTGTAGATTACATTTTTGCTATACGCCTATCTACAAAAAGAATTGACCCACCCTAATGTATGTAAATACGAACGAAAAGTTATTATAAAATTTTAATTCGACACATGACTAAAAGTTTTGAATGAAATAATTCTATATTTTTATAGAAACTATCGATCTTAATCAAACAAAATTAATTAGCCAATTTTTATTCGTAATAATAGATTTTTTCCCATTTATATTCCCTAGATATTGGAACCCATTAACAATCTTTTGGATACTGTTGATTTCGATGCAGTTTTTTATTCTTTAGATTGGCATCCTAGTGATCATGTATCGTTTATAGACAATGTTAAAATGAGACCATTGGATGAAAATTCTCCAGTAAGTTTATATAAAAAACCTGTAATCTTCTCGGTACTTATAATATACATATATTCCTAGGTTGATGCGGATTCAGCACAAGTATTCGATACCGTCATATTTGCCGGACCACCACCCATGAAACAACGTCTCTGGCCACGTCATTGCGTTCAAGACTCTTGGGGTGCTGAACTGCACAAGGATCTAAAGGTGGTCGAGAGTGGTGTAAAGGTATATAAAGGTACCAACCCTGAAGTAGATTCCTATTCAGTATTTTGGGACAATAAGAAACTCTCCGATACCACACTTAATGCTCAACTCAAAATGAAGGGTACTACCGATATTTATGTTTGTGGTCTGGCCTATGATGTTTGTGTAGGAGCTACAGCTGTGGATGCATTATCGGTGGGTTATCGCACTATTTTAATCGATGATTGTTGCCGTGGCACAGATTTTCATGATATTGAACATACCAAGGAGAAGGTGATAAGTAATCATGGTGTAGTTGTGCACTCCAATGAGGTAAATTTTTTAGTATTTCTGATAATATAGAAAATTGTTTTTAAATAAAATTATTACTATTATTTTCTTAAGGTCAAGGCCATGGCAGAGGGTAGAGATCGTAGACCAGAATTGGGTTATAAATTGGCTATGGAATTAAAGAATCCCGATTCTGTATTATCTCAACGTAACAATGGTATTCGTTCAGTGGAATAAATAACTGGTTTATTTAAAGGAAAATACATTAAAGAAAAAAATACTTAATTGAAATCCCTAAAAGACCTTGATGCTTGCCTTTCCGCCTCCCTTTAAATCCTTTACTTAATAACACTAAAATTTAACTTAATTATTGTTAGTTACTTAATTAAAAAAATTAAACTATGTAGTACCTTACATATGAACATATCTATTTATCTTTAGCTTTTAATATATTTCACCTTCATTCTCTCTGATCATTTTATTATATAAAGTTTAAGTGAACATGGCTTAGGTTGTAGTTTTAATTCGTTGCTAAAAAAAATGAAACACTTTTAAGATCACAATTCTTTAATTTATGCTTAAGAGATTTAAGCACAATGTATTTATTGGCTTAATTACTTCAATGTACTCGTTAAGTCATTTGATATGCACTTGACTAAATTTATTTTTAAGTTTATTAAACAATTATACAACAAATAATTTTATGAAAATATAACAATTATAATTTGAAATAAAAGACATCAATTTAATCAATAAACATATGTATATTACTTATTTAATAATGTTTTCTTTTTCTAATGATATTTTATTCAAGTACTTAAGTATTAATCTATATAATAAGATATGGGTTAAAATGTGGTGTTTATTTCAAGATGAAAAATTCTTAGATCCTCTGACATTTTATATGAATGCTGTAAATTACAACAGATTTATAAAAAAAATAATAATTCAGAAAAAAAATTTATTAGGGTAAGTAATATATCATGATAAAAGTAAGAATATAAATAGCCCGTAAAATGTTAGTGTAGTATAAAATCAAGCTCTAGAAAAGCACAAGTTGTATAGAAATAGGTTCTTTAAGCAGTTCAATACAAAATGAACACTAGACTTTGTTATTTTTCAGTTACGAATTTAATGTCGATAAAATGGGTATTTTGACCACTGTGAGCTAGTCCGATTTAAGTTTGTATTCAAATAAAACTAAAATAAGAAAAAAAAAAAAAATGAAGTAAGATTTTATTTCTCATTAAAATTTTTAATTCATTCAATCATTTAATTGATTTTTTAATTGGAAAATTTTTGCCGTTTTTAATTTTTTACAGTTTTTAGTAATTGATATAGTCATTTTGGTGAGAGGTGCAAATTTAAAAAAAGCTGTTAATTGAATGAATTATTTACTAACATATTTGATTATTGATTTGATTTTTTCTGTGAAGGAAAAAAATTTAAAAAAATGTATTTCTGCCTGGACTAGTCTAGTGAATTATACTTTTTTTTTCTATAAATTTTCATCATTCTCAAATTGCAAAGCTGGGATCAAAAAATTTTAAAATTTTTAATGTTTGGAAATTTTCGAAAGATTTTTCAGATTTGCGGTATTTTTGTTGGTGGCAATACACCTCTTCCTAGGACATCCCCATGTTAAAGTAACTAGTCAGATGATTAGTAAAGTGACTAGTGGTGCCCTAATGTCGTCAGTCAAGTAACTGGTTTCGGACAGTCACCATTGACTGCAGGGATATATATGGATTATTCCTAACAATTACATTATCAGATTTTTAAAAATGTTTCGCTTTTTGTCGATGAATATGAAAATAATTTAAAATTATTTTAAATTGTGTTTTATTTTTAATACCAAAATTAGCAACTTTGTACATTCAATTTAAATTTTAACATGCAAAAAAGGAATGTCAAAAATATTAAAAAAATATTTTTTCGGTTTGCAGAAAATATGCGTGTTACAGTAGTTAAAACGCAATAAATGTGCATAAAAAAAAAAAAAAAATAAAAAAAAGAAAAATAGTTTGCTAGTGAAAAAATGTGTCGCGAGTGTAATTTTCCTTAAATTTTAAAAAACAAATTTGTTTATTTTCCGTTTTGCTCTCTCAAGTGTGTTGAATTCACACAGAATTTGTCTGTGAGGAAAGATACCTTCTTTCATTCTTTGTATTCTTTGATTTCTGATTTCAATTCATTTATTAACTCTCCGGAGTTTTTTTATAACATTGTGAAACAATTTCGAAATAATTAATTTATTCGTTTAAATAAATATATAATTGGTTGATATATGTATTTCAAATATTTAAATTTTTTGTCATGTAGCACATAGTCTTAAAAAATCGTCATTTAGTTTCATTTTGAAAAAGGGGCCAAAAAGACACCAGTTGGTTGAAAAAGTGGCAATTGACGATTAAAGTCAGTCAAAATTGACTTGTGTTACCTGTAAGAAGAAGAGAAAAAGATAGACAGAGGATGTGGAAGGATGCAGGAGAAGGGAGAAAAAGGGGGGTAGGATTGAAAGTTAAGAGTTAGAGAAAAAGAGAAACAATAGTTCAAAGAGAATGCATAGAAGTAGTCTAGCGAGATAATAGTATTAGTAGTTGCATACAGAAAATGTAGAAGAATCTGTCGCTGTATGGACATCAAAAGAGTCCTCGTGTTGGAGTTCTATTCCCGGAACCATCCGCATTCCCTCACGAATGAGTTAATGCCATTAATGCTCATGATCGATAAGTCGGTGAGACTATCGAGAAAACCTTGTCCCAGATAACGCGATCGAAGGTTTTCCAGGGCAGGGCATGAACAGAAGAGATGGAAGATAGATTCCTCCTCGTCCTCGTTGTTACAGCTTCTGCAAAAGTCATATGACTGGATTCCCAGTCTGTGGGCATGAATGCCAAATCTGCAGTGTCCTGAGACTGCTGATACTACATCTCTCAGATGTGATCTCGAGAGACGCAAAAGGAAAGATGATCTAGCTGCGTCAAGCCTGGGCCATATCATCCTTGTAATTTGACATGTGGGTTCGATTTCCCATCTGTGTTGTGCCATGTCATAAAATGCGATTTCAATACGCTTCCTACAGGCATTCAGGGGTAGACCACAGAACCAATCTATGTCAGCGTCCTGTAGGGTAGTACCGTGCCTTGCTAACTCATCGGCAGTGTTATTGCCTTGGTTGACCCCGTGTCCACGCACCCAATTGAGTGCAATTCTCGAATGTGACGCCATCTCATTTAGGGATGTCCGGCATTCATGGACTAGATTTGATGTAGTATATACACCTGTCAGGGTTCTGATTGCAGCTTGACTGTCGGTAAAAATTACGATATCCCTACCGTATATCCTATAATACTTTAGCCAATTAACCGCTCCTTTAATGGCCATAATTTCGGCCTGTAAAATACTGCATTCGTTAGGGAGTCTGAACGATCTTCTTATCCCGAATTCAGCAATGTAAATTCCACCACCAACACCACGAGCATTCTTTGAGCCATCGGTGTATATGCATAGGACTCCATCTGGGGGTGTGTTGTTTGGGTCCTCAGAAATGGAGGAAGTATACCGTCTCGAGAGGATCGGTTTGGGAGCGCAGTAGTCTATCAGCACGGGGAGAACGTTAGTTGTTCCTAGTATGCTCGAGTGACCATACGCCTTATATTGCCAACCACCTGTGGCGTTGAGCCTAGTTGCCGTATTCATGGCGAGCTTTCGGGCCAGAAGGTCCACTGGGATCCAGTTCAGCATCGCAAATAGCGTTTTTGAAGACGTGGAGCGCATTGCGCCGGTAATGAGAAGTCCCATTCTGCGTAGGACTCCTTCGAGTTTGGAGCAATTCGAAGCAGTATCAAGTTATATCCACCATACTGACACGCCGTAGAATAGTATTGGTTTGACGACAGTCTCGTAAATCCAATTCACGTTGACGGGATTTAAGCCCCATTTGGCCCCTATGGCTCTCCTACAGACATATATAGCCGTTATAGCCTTTGATATTCTTGCCTGCATATTGGGCTTCCAAGACAATTTGTTATCCAGAATTATGCCCAGATATTTTGCACTGGTGGACAGAGCAAGTTCAGTACCATTCAATTTTGGTAGTCTAAAATATATTATTTTGTATCTTCTTGAGAAAAGTACAAGTTCCGTTTTGGAGGGGTTTACGCTTAAGCCACTGTTGTTACACCAACCATTGATCGTCTTAAGCGCCATCTCCATCCGTTGAGATAGCGTGTCCAGATGGATTCCGGATATGACCACAGCCAAGCCATCCGCGTAGGCTATGGTTTTAAAACCATATGAATCCATTTGTGTGAGCAGTTTATTTAGAGCCAGATTCCAAAGTAGAGGTGATAGTACCCCTCCTTGTGGAGTGCCCCGTGTCGCTTGCCTTTTAATAGTGGCAGTACCCATGCTGGATCTGATGATCCTAAAGTTAAGTAGGTTTGATGCAAACTCTACCACTGATTGGTCCAGCCCCAGATCCTCCAGAGCCAGCCTTATAGATGTCGGTTCAACATTATTAAAAGCGCCTTCTATATCCAGAAAGGCCGCCAGTGTATAGTTGCCGTATTCGAGAGATTTCTCTATATATCCCACGATCGAGTGAAGAGCAGTGTCAACTGATTTGCCTTTTGTATAGGCATGTTGAGAGCTTGATAGGAGATTCTCACTAGTTGACATTCTAATATGGATGTCAATTAGTCTCTCCAGTGTCTTGAGCAGAAAAGATGTGAGACTTATCGGTCTGTAATCCTTCGCATTTGTATGAGAGGGCTTACCTCCTTTAGGTAAGAAGATAACTTCTCCCATGGTCCATAACGTTGGTACGTAAGACCAAGTTAAACAGGCCTGATATATATTCAATAGCCACGGTGAGACCACATCTATGTTGTGTTGTAGATCGGCCGGTATGATGCCATCCGGTCCCGGTGATTTAAAGGGACTGAAGCTTCCTATGGCCCATTGAAGGCTATCTGAGTCAATGGGTATTGGGACATAAGTCCTATTGTTTGCGACGATTTCGTTTATGGAATCGTTGCATGTTTGGTTCCCCGGGAAATGCGTATCCATCAGGAGTTCCAGAGTTTCATGGCTGTTTGTGGTCCAGCTGCCGTCCATTTTCTGAATGTATCCTGGAACAGCAGGGGATTTCGACAGGATCTTGCGCAGTCTGCTCGTCTCGGAGGAGTTTTCAATACTACTACAGAAATCCCTCCAGGATTTGCGTTTTGCATTCCTGACCTGATTCTTGAAAATATTCAAAGATGCCTTATAGAGCGACCAGTCGCCAGTCCTCTTAGCGTCGTTGAACAGCTTGCGAGATCTCTTACGAGATTCTGCTATTTCGGGTGACCACCACGGCGGACTAACCTTATTCCTATGTCTAGATGGTCTGCACGTGCGTGCAGTGGCTTCCTTGAAGGATGCCGTGAGCCTATTCACTGCCATGTCCAGTTCACCAATATCATGAATAACCGGGGGCTGTGAAAGTAGATTGGTTAGGATTTGTTTTTGCTCCTCCCACCTAGTTTTCCTCCTATTAAGGAATGGTTTAGCTAAAATGGTAATTCCCTGGATGGAGAATTCAATATAGCGGTGATCGGACAGAGAGCAATCATTTGATACCCTCCAGTTTCCGATGAGCTGCTGATGTGCCGCGCTAATTATGGTAATATCAAGAACCTCCTTTCTGTTTGCAACTACAAAAGTAGGTTCCGTACCCTTATTGACTACTACTAGATTATTACAAAGTAAGAAGTCTAAAATACACTCACCTCTGGTGTTGGTGTTAGAGCTGCCCCAGATGTGATGATGGGCGTTGGCATCGGCTCCGATAATAATGGGAGTCTGCTGGTTTTTCGCTGCATTAACCATGTCATGGACCAGTTTGTGTGGTGGGGGGTCCACGTGGTCGTGCGCCATATAACAGGAGGTTAACCAGACCACTGTTTCTCCTGTCTCACATGCTGTGGTCACCGTATCTGCATCACTGTAATCAGTTAAGATGAAGATATTAAGGTGGTTTTTAGCCAATACACAAGATCTTAAGTTACCTGTGCAGTTTGCATACAAAAGCTTGTAGCCCTTTGCGCCGAGTCCAAGAATTTTGCCGTTATGTGTCCACGGTTCTTGGATCAGCGCGACATCCTCGCCCCGTTCAGCGAGACGGAGGAGTAATGCAGCAGATGCTGCCTTGGAGTGGTGAAGATTAATTTGTATTACCTTCACCATCCGGGTCGTACACGACTGTAACGTCGCCGTCTTCTGAGTCGGAGCCCAGAAGCGCGTCTTCGTCCTCCACCACCTCCAGTCGACCAAAGAGTTCCCCAATCCTTTCGGGATCAGATTGAGGAGCTTCTGTGACGACAGAAGGCGTGGTGTCGTCGACCTATTACCTAGAAAATTTTATAACCTAAAAACTCCTCAGAGAGGCAAATTTTGTTTGGTCCTCAATAGGTTAAAAATGTGTCGTGTTGGAAAATTTTAATTTTACTTTCTATCCTATATCAAGGCTAAGGAATATAAATTTTGCAGAATTATTATACAATTTTTTTTGGCGATTTTGTTGACCGGTGTTTAATTAAAAACTTATATAAAACAATATTTTACAACTTTTTATGAATATAAGGAAAATGAACAAACATTAAATCGTAATTAGTCTAAATATATAAATATTGTAAATAAAAAATTAGTTTTTAAGAGGTGCAAACAAATCTGAAGTAAGAAAAGAACACAAAAACATTTATTTTAAATTGAAAAATATTTATAAAACTTTGTGTTAAAGAACATGTCCTCAGTAAATATATACTGCATTCGGAGAAATATCTACAACATCAGTGTAGAAAATGTCACACTGATGTGCTCAAATCAATAATGAGTTGTTGGTATTAAATTGACATATTACATGGTGCCCTGTGATTCATCAGTCAATTCGAATACACATCATTTTGGTGATTTAGATATTAAATATTTTACATTGTTGTTTTTTGTGTTACTTACATACAATTCAACCAGGATCGTATAAATTTCAAATTACTTTGAATCATAGTTTTTGTTCTTATCTGCTAAAGCTTAAAAGTTTTTAAATTAGTTTCTATGTTAAAGTGAAGAAAAGCCAACAAATGTTTAAAATTTTCATTTTTTAATTTATGCAAGTATGTAAAGAATATTCGTTCAGTTGTTGGCTGTTCTTTTTAAAATTTTAAAAGGACATAGAGACTAACTGACAGACTGATAGATGAATTGCTGTCATTTTTCATGTTTATACTCATCTAACAAACTGTATGTCATGGACATGTACACACAGTAAAAAAACACACTCTTATAGAAAGACTTAAGCTATGTTAAGACTAGTCAAATATTTGACGAAAATGACGTAACCACTGAATAAAATATCACTTAATTCATTTTATTTTAATAATTTTTACTTATCACAAATTACAACTGACATTTTATTGAATTTTGTTTGGACGCTGATTTTTCTTAAAAAAAAAAAAAAAACATTTGCAAGATCAAGCCATTACAAAACATTTTTTTGTAAAAGTAGTGGTGACGCAGTTCTGATCAAATATTTGCAAAATATGAATATAGCTTTACAAAGTAAAAGTTTAATAAACATAGAATTTTAAATTATATACGAGTATGTTGTATATGAAAGTGTACTATATCACTGTGTGTAATATTTTAAGTCATGGAAATATAACCATATACGTGATAAAAGACCAAAAGAAAGAAAAAAAAAAAACTCCTGTCTCCCAGTTTTGCTAAAAGTCATGCACTTTGGGAAAAACTGTAGCCTTGTCAAAAAAAATTGTGAACATATAAAATCAAAAAAACTTCATTTTCAAGATCAATCGCAAAAAACTTCTATTTTTTTACCTTTTTTCCCCTGTTCAGGTCCACCGTTCAAAACTCAAGGAATTAATCAACTATACAAATTTACCTAAGATCTCAATAAACAACCTTCTAGAACATATGAACTTCCTAGGAATGAATCTTAACACCGTTTAGGTAGCGCTAAGGTAGCCGCAAAAGTGAAAAATTTCCCGAAAATTTCACTATGTGTAATTTTTTAAGTCATGGAAATATAACCATATACGGACAACACTACGTGATAAAAGACCAAAAAAAAAAAAGATCCGTGTGTCCCAGTTTTGCCCAAAGTCATGCAATTTACAAGATCAAGTATTCGTAAAATTTTAATATTTTCATGTCGCATTTTATCAAATGAACTGTCTCAATAAAAAAGAATATCCAAAGAAATAAGATCTCAAACTTGTGATCTAGAAGTAATACAAAGTGCAAATGAAAAAGTACTTCCCTAAAAATTTATTTTATTTATTTTTGCTGGAATATAATATATATTAAAAAGAAGATGTGGTTGACATATATTTATCTTACAAATAAAAAATTTCTAAATTCATAACTCCAAAAAACTAAATTTCGGTTAATCGGTTATTCGATACAAATTATTCGGTTTATTCGTTATTCTAAAATAGACAATTTGAAATTATTCGAACAGTTAATCGTCCAAAATTAATCGGATAACTGAATGATGGTTAATCGATTGGATACCCTAATAAAAGGTGAATGAATAACAACATTGCACATAGGGGCAAAGGTATACCAAACGTGGCATTAAATAAACCGCGATATTTTAACATAAGTGATTGGTATCGTTGAAAAGATAATTTTCTCTAGATTTTAAATATGTTTTAATAATATAACTCACCGAACAATATTAATGCAAAAATAATAATAATATACATAAAGTTTTTTTATACTTTCTTAATTTTGTTCTTTGATGAAAATTAAATTTTTAAATACTATTTTATTATTCAATAATTAAAGAAAGGTCTAAATACATGCCAAAAAATCTACCATTCTGAAGTTTATTCAACATAAGAGGAAATTACAAACTTGAGAATTTTTTTAATGCATACCAATGTGTTGCCTACCGTTTCTGATGCCCCTAAAATTGTAGAAACTTATAAATAAGTAAATTTCGGGAGTACTTTATATGGACACTGTGGCCTAGTGTGTACAAAATCCTTTGAAATTTGGTAGAGTAATTTATGGTTACCAAACATGTAGTATTGCAAAATTTGATCAAACTTTGATTCTATATATGGCATATATTATCATTTTATGTCTATACCGGAAATATCTTTGTATGGGAGCTAGGAGAAAATATGGACCGATCATAAAAAAATTTAGTAATAATTTTTCTTGGGTTTAATTTAATTTATCTGCTTTGAAAATTGTGGTCTAAAAAATTCAATGATCCATTAAACATTTCAAAATGGTTTAAAATCGAAATTTGCAAAATTTTAAATTAGAATATATAAACGGACGTTCTGATATTTAAGGTGTATATAAATGCTATGCATAATACAGCATATTTATGCTACTATTTTTCTTTCAAAAATTTTGAAACTTAAAAAAATATAATAGTAATTATACTATTTTAATAAATTGTCAATTTGACCACTTGACGACTGCATTTTTATGCAACATTTTTTACACGTATTCTTAACAAAATTTGCCATCATAAATAGCAAAAATATTTATTTCCATTATAATGTCAGTTGATATTTTTTGACTCTAATGTGCATCATATGAAAAAAGAAAAATTATTAATTTAAAAGTATCAAATTTTTCTTTCACTTTGGACCTTCAAAGCACGCACTAGCTTTGAAGAGAAATGTTGTGAACAAACATTGTGTAGAAAAATGTCTTCTTTAAAGTTATATAGAAATTTTATCATAAAACGCATTTTTGAATTTTAATTTATTGCCAAAGGTTTCCTTATAGCTACCCTTATGTGCAATTTAAAATAATTATGTGTAATCGTTAATGGACAGATTTTCATGCATTTATTTTTGTAATTTTTATTAAATAAAACGATAAACAAAATTTATTCAATGAGATAAAACAAATATCAATCCATGGTAAGTTAAATAATGGATCATATTTTATATTTTTAAAAGTTAAAGTTATGTTTTGAAAGATGAATGCTTATTCTTTGCAAAATGATCTCTTTCTTAAATTTTTTGAATTTATGTTATTAGAAAATTACCTAGAAAATAATTCTCCGACGTCAAAAGATGTTCTTTTAAACGCGAGGTTTGACCGTAGAATAATTGAAATTGATTTTTTTTTCCAAATCATTTATTTTTTTAAGTCCACGCAAAGAAAAAATATGGTGAATAACAACCATAATCGAGTACTGCCATATTATGGTAAATATGACAGTAATGTTGATTTTCAACCATATTTTTGTTGTATATGTACATCATTCACGTATACAGCAATAATATGGTTGAATCACAGTAAAAATACTTATATTGTCGAGAAACAATTATTATGCTTAAAAATAAAAGCCAATCAATTTATCGTATGGTAGTTTTTATTAAAATTAAATATAATTTAGTTATGTAAAATAAATCACTTTAGTATAAAAAGTTAGATATGTAGATTCAATGATGAAACCTTAAAAATTTCTTAAAAACTCGTACAAGGTGACACTTTTTTTTTGCACTCCGAAGATAACCAATTGTGTAGTTTTCTTTGCCTATTATCCATTTAAAATATTTATACAATCTGAATTTTAATTAAAATAATTTATTTTAAATACTCAGTTCACTTTTTTAAATATACATTCAGTATATTTTCTAATATATTTTTAACACGCCGACAGATAACTAACTCTATGCAAGAAGCACAATAAACTGAATAAAAATCAGCAAGTATTCTTATTGTCAAGTACTAATAATGCATAATGTTGCCAATACAAAACAAACATTTTGTTGTCAATTCAAATTTAAAAACACAATAATATATTCAGGTATTGAAAATATATTTTTTTTTTTTGTACATGGAATTTTAGCAACAATAATGTGGTTCTAATTTGAAGATATTGCTTAACATGTTGTGCCAACAATATAATTGTGAAATAAGAACAAATGTATAATTGCTACAACAAAATTGTTTTTAAAATAAAATATATTCAACAATAACGATGTTTGCGATGAAAATATATTTTTGCGATAATAATATTGTTGGGGCAACCACATTGAGAAATGTTTATAAAAAAAAATTTAATTTTCTTTGATGTTAACAGTGCTATTCTCGACCGAATGACAAACAATTTTATTGCGATAGTAAAAAAAAATGGTAATAACTAATGAATGACAATTTTCATGAATTCGACAATAGCACTGTAATACTCGTTTAATATTTTCTACAGCTCTAGACATTCAACTCATCCACAGTTTTTTTAAACAGTCAAAAAATTCTTCATAATAAAATATTTAATATGGCATCAAGCCAAGATACCCATCTCGTAAAAATTTTGCAACGCTTTCAAATTTATCTGTTTTTCCATACGAAATCAATGAACTAATGTGATTAAAAACCTCCTCGGCTACTCGGTTTAATGCGTTGGCTAAGCAGATTACATGCAAAATGTTTTGTTAAAAAATCAGCTTTTGGTGATTTTACCCTATGTGGAGCCGCATCCGATAGATATATTTAAGAGAATTTATTTTTTTTTGTAAGTGCTTCCCCTACTTAATAAATTGTTTGAGAATAACCGCTAAATGAAATTTAAAAATCAGTAGAACATCTGTTATGCGTATTAGAAAAATAAAACTTAAATAAAAAAGTTTAAAAAATTTAAAAATGTGCAAATTAATATACATTATTAAGAAAATATATGCATTTTCCAGTAAATATGCAAAAATATATAATAACAAATCAATGCACTTAAACAGAAAAGTTTAAAAAAGTAAAAAAAGGTAAAACTGGGCAAATTAATAACATTGTTATGAAAAATAAGGAAAAATATGCATTTTTGAAAAAATATGCACTAACAAGTCGATGCCATTTTTTCCAGTAAAATGTCTGATTCGGATAGATAACAAGATAATATAGTTTTTAAATGGTCCAGAAAAAACATGCATTTGCATTAAAATCCACCCCCTTAATAACACTGGTCAACAAAAAAATAGTTGGACTTGATGTATTTTGATGTGCTAAACACGAATCTGCTTTCAGTTTTTTACCATCAGGTCTGGATTTTTTTTTTATGGGCGTGTCTTATATTTCGCCCATAGTAAGGCCATTACTCTAGTATATTTCCTCATAACTCAAGAACTGTGTGTACGATTGATCAAAGTGATACACCAAAAGATGCGGACTAAAAATATCTATAAATTCACCAAACTTAATATTTTTACGTGCTCAATAGTTTTGAAATTATTTTGAATAAGTGTCCGAATAAAATAATTTTCATGCAAAATTCTAGATTTTTTTGTTACTAAAATTTCGCTTAATAAATGAAAACATCTAAAATGTTACAGTTTATCATCTTTGACTTAAAGCTGGTAATGCTGCGAAAAAAAGATAAGGCATGTATCTTCAAAATTGATGCAGAAATTTTATTCACAGTTAAGTAAAAATACTCATGTGACATACAATTGAGTAGAAATGCAGTAGTGGCCAAAGAAAATTTTTTTTTATTTTTTTCTTGAAACTAAAAAAGGGGGACTAGGTGGATACTGGCGAGTTAAACAAGAATCAGCATTCACTTTTTTTCTATCGGGTACAGATTTTTTTTATGTGCATAACTAATATCATCACCTTATTCAGCAGTAGAGTATTTATTTTACTCGACTTTTTCATTGTTCGAATAATCAAATAACTCGAAAATGCAGTTTTTAAGTTACTCGAATAATCGAATAAATCTTTTAAGTTACTCGAGTTATTCGATTAATTTATAACTTAAAATTTTACTCGATTTTTCAATGCTTATCAAAAAAGAAAACAAAAATATAGCTTAAAATAAGAAATAGTCTTTTCAAAATAATGATAGTGCCGTTGTTTCTCTATATTTAATATATTCATTAATAGTTAAATAAATATGTCTAACAAATTTGGTCTATCAATTTGAACCAAATTTTTTATTAAGGGTAGTCCGAAGTGCTTTTTGTAACTTTTGTGACGCTATAAAATGACTAGTTTTTACACTGTGAAAAAAATTATTCCCATTTAAAGGTTATTATCAATACCTTTGATAAAAATTAAAACTAATGATGAGTTTTTATCCATTTTGGAATAATTTACGATTTTGTCTCATAACCTCGCTTTTTAATTTGGACACATACTAACCTATGTACAACAGAGGTTTTCATTTATATACAAAATGTTTGTACAATATTTTTAAGCATCGAAGATCTACTAAACTTAGATTTATTTTGGGTATAATGTTTTATGATTCATTGTTCAATTATATTCAATATTTAGAAGGCATTAAGATGATCATTTAAAATTATACAAATGTATAAAATTTTTAAGATAATTTACTCGTATTTGTTTTATAATGATCTCGTGACAATGTTTTAGTTCCATTTTGTGGAAAAATGTTTAACAATATCAGTGAAAAAATATAAGAAATTATGTAAACTTGTATAATAAATTAGTCAAATATACATTTAGTTAGAACTACTTACTTTAATGGAAAAATTTATTGTAAATTTAAAATAAATAATTCTTTATCCCAAATGTACGCGTAGGAATTGTTATTGGCTCTATTTTGAATTAAACCTCAATTTCTACCAAAATGTAAAATATTTTATTTCTTGTTTCTTCCTATTTCTGTTATAATTTAGTAAAAACGACTCAGTACAATATTTTACACAAATATTATTTGGATTTTTGTCCGTTAGGCTGTGAAAGATATGCGAAAATGTGTTTATTAGTTTCTGAGTTATTGCATTTTGAAAATGAGAAAAAGCACTTTGGATCCATTTTTTAGATAAAGTGGTTCAGCTGTTCTTAACATAAAGAACGAGTTTACATGCTAAACTTAATTTTAAGTCCAAATTCCTTCTATATTACAAATTTCATTGAAACCATCACATCCTCTACACTAAACTGAGCATTTATTGGTATATAAACTATGTACTTTTATTCGTAGAACCAAAAATATGTTTTTTCCAAATCAAGATTAAATTCCTTCAATTTATTTCTTATTATTTATTATATTTATGTTAAAATTATTTGAATTTTACTTTATAATTTTTTAAAGTGACGTTTAAATTTTTATTTAATTTTTGTAATTAAAAAACGGCCTTTAACTACGTATTGTAATTTAGGCATATATTCGTTTTTTTTTTATTAAATAAAATTTTTTTTAATAAATTCCAATTTATGGTACCACTTTTAGATTCGAATCATTCTATACAAATTTTGAAACATTGTTTCTAAGCTAAACCTTTTTGGAAACTGAAATTAAAACATCCTAAAAACTAGTTAAGAAAGGAAATATTAAAAATATTTTTTTACTCGAATTATTCGATTAATCGGCATAATTTGCTCGAATAAATTGTTACTCGAAATTCTTGATTTTAATTTAATCGAACAATTATTTGATTTTCATTTGTCGATTAATCGAACAAACAATATTCGAGTGAATACCCTATTCAGCAGTCATACTATAATATTAGAGAATGATTTGTCAAACTTAGGCTATAACTCAAGAACCCTTTACACGATTTGGATCAGTGATACATCAAAAGAGGCATACGAAAATTGTCTTCAAGGTATGCCAACAATGTTTTTCATTTGCTTAAGAATTTCAGAGTTATGGATCAACATTTTCACCACTTTTCAAAAAAATAAATTTTAAAATTTTCGGTACTAATTACCGAATAACTACAGAAATATTAATTGGACAAAAAGTTATATAAATTCAGCTTAAAGACAATATAGGTCGCTATATATTTTAGTTCAATTTATTTTAATTGGACAAACTGTTCTCGAGTTATACAAGTGTGACTGCCTAAAGGCGTGATCATAGAAGTCAAGCCCATAAAAAAAAAAATCAATGCGTGATAGAAAAAAAAAAAAAAAATAAAAGCTGATTCTTATTTAGCACGTTGAATTTTTTGTTTGTTCACTTGTGTATTTCCACTTAGCTATAGGTATGCATGGGTATCCAAACTTAACTGTGAATCCAGTCAAGATTTGTGCATCAATTTTTATAATACGTGGCTTTATTTATTCGCAGTTTTGCCAGCTTTGAGATAAAGGTGATAAACTTAAATATTTTTTCACTTTTAAAAAGAAGTTTTAGTAAAAAAAGATATCTTGAATTTAGCATGAAAAAATTTTTTTCCGACACTTTTTTCGAAATATCTTCTAAACTATTGAGCGGATAAAAATTTGATAGTAAAGCGACTTAAAGCCAATGTTATTCTGCATATTTTGGTGTATTGTTTATATAAAGCGTGCATACTATTCTCGAGTTATAGTGAAATATAATAGAGTAATCGGCTTATTTAGGGCGCAATATTAGACACGCCCATAAAAAAAAATCCTGACCTGATGGAAAAAAACTGAAAGCAGATTCGAGTTTAGCATGTGGAATTCCAACTAGTCTACATATTTTTTCGACTAGTGTAATCATATATCCTTAAATGATTTTTTTTGGAAACAACGGAGTTTTTGTATGAAATATTTAAATAAAGTCAGGTTTTTGTTTTGTTAAAATCAAAAAATTCTAATGCCTGCATTTATTTTTGGCAGCTACAATATTTTTACAGCAAGGACATACTTTTATCATATTTTTTTAGTTTACTCTTGATATTAAAATTTTTGTTCTTTGGTTTGACCTTTACGAAATTTAAAAATGATCAGAATTGGCAAAGTAAATGTGTATGAAAAAATAGTTTTGAAATGATTTAATATCTCACCAACATTTTGCTTACACAAATTTTTCTTCGATTGCATTTAAAGTAATATTTACATGACACGAGTTAGTTCCCACTTATTTCCATAACAAATTAAAAAATTATGTAAGAAAGATATAGTCGGCCAAATCCGGACATATGTTACCCTATGCCATTGTGTATCTACATCAACATTTAGGTAGAGGTCTTATATGAGACCTGTGGCCAATTTTCAGCCTTGACAAATCTTGGTTAAATTCGTGACAAAAAGTGGCTTACAATGGGCTAAAAAATTGCTAACAATTTTGAAGCTAAAAAAATGTAAAATAAAAATAAATGAACAAAAATGCACACATATAACATTTACCTTGCGTAGGGAATCATGCCCATCTATCCTAATAAATAACCAAGTAATACCCCAGCAATCGGAGGTTAAATACCTCGGAATACATCTAGATCGACGCCTTACTTGGAAATTCCATATTGATGCAAAGTTGACCCAAATGAAACTGAAAGCACTCCAAATAAATTGGCTAATTGGCAGAAATTCTATGCTCAGTCTAGATTGTAAACTACTCCTCTATAATTCAGTTTTAAAGCCAATATGGACTTATGGGATCCAGTTATGGGGTGCGGCCTCAGCATCAAATATTGAGAAAATACAAAGACGCCAAAACAAAATATTGCGAACTATAACCGCAGCCCCTTGGTATGTAAGAAATACTAACATACATAAGGATCTAAACGTTCCTTTGGTAAGAGATGTAATAAAAGAACATGCAGAAGCATACTTGAAGAGATTGGAAATACACCCTAACCCACTAGCACGAAATATACTAAGAAGTAATGGACACATCCGATTGAGAAGAAGAAACACCGCAGAACTGAGCCGAAGTTAAACCATATGCATTAAAATCGCTTTTAGTCAGACGTTGGTTGGACTAAATAGATATTAAGATTTAGATTTAAGATTTGAATAATTATTGTTAGTTCACTTAACTTTTGTGAAGATTCAATAAATAAAATTACTGATAATAAAAAAAAAAAAATTTTTGAAGCAACAAAAGTGTAAAAATTATATGAAAAGCAAAAATAAAATAATTCGAGGCAAAAAATCAAAAATTTAAAATCACAGGAATATAAAAATCTTTGAAATCGAACTTGATTTGTAGAAATTAAATTTTTTTCTAATTTTTTTATAGTCGATGTAGTTAACTTTGACATCCTGTAGCTTATCTCGTACTATCACAGGGTGACTACAAGATGATTTTTGAGAAAGTCCTCTTCTACTACTTTTTCATACATTTCAATTCGATCTGACAAGTAGTTTAGGAGATACAGATTTATTATAAAAAGTTTTGCGTTTGGTCCAACTGTGCAGCATTCTAGAAGAACGTTAAATCAATTCAAAGTACAAACATTAACAAACACCAAACCGCCTTTATTGATGTAGGGTATACAAATTGTGTTCAAAAATAACAAATTATTTAAAAGTTTTTCTGGGTAAATAAGTATTTTGTTTTTATGTGGTTTTAAAGTGTTTTCAATTATATTACGACAGTAAAGAAAGAAATGAAAAAGTGACAAAAATTGAATATTGTCCAAAAAAGTAGTCAGCGAAAATATAGTGCGTTCTGTACTTGCTAGCAAAAAAAAATTTATACTAATTCAATATGTATGGAATAATGGTAAAATTTATTAATTTGCTTTTTTTTTCATTAATATTCGCTATTTTTAAAGATCCAAAATATAAATAGAACTATTTAATGTTATATCCCATATTGGTAGTATTTAATATACCTTATATTCTATTATGATCCGTAGTCAGTTTATTCCAATTAAACATGTTTTTATTTTGAAATTTTAGTCTCTTGCTTAATTCTCTTTACACGGGGCAACGGAATTTTTTTCGTTCATTGTCATTGCTGGTAAAGTTTTATTTCAGTATGCTTTTAAATTTTTAACATTTATTATTTTTTTTTAAATTTTGTACATTGTTCTTTTAAATTTTGAGAAAATATTTGCAAGACATTTGTGTAAAAATAAATACAAAAATTTGTTCTAAAGTATTTGTTTATACATCCATCCATCCATCCATCCATCCATCCATCAAAGAAATCTCGCATATATAAAGACATTTTGTACTGGTCAGGCATAAGTTTGTTTTAACAACAGCAACAACTTTTCCCGTCCTGACTTACAAGAGAAGTTTATTTTTATACTTTTCGTTCACTTCCAAAAAATAAAAATGTTTTACCATTGTATTTGAAGATACAATAGATAAAGTGTTTATATGAATGTGCTGGATACATCGTAATTGAAAATTAAACATTGTAGATAGTTCAACGCAATTTAAATGTTGATTTTAGGACAATATTAAGTTTTGTGATTTTTGGTACAAATTAATAGAAAGAAGTTTGTTTTCTTTACTAAAATTCAAATGCCATTGTCAGCATGTAAGTACGTTAAATTAGGCATTGGATTTGCAACATAGTGAAATATTTATTTTAGACTGTAATATTTTTAATAAATTATTACTATAGTTTTATTGGTTTCATAAACTTCAGATAGATGAAAAAGTTTAGTTATACATGAAATTATATTTGAATTTTTGTATTAAACTTAGTGTTTATGCAAATACAACTATTGGCTTCTCATTACAACGGGACCGCTGTATATAATCTATCCACCCATATAAATCTTTTAATCAAACTACAGGTCGCAATTTTTAAAATAATTTGATGAGATTATTTTAATAAAATATAAATCTCTGTGCCGAATTTCATGAAGATCATATCATAGTTGACCATAGCTCCCTTGTTCCAATGTGGATATTCGTGTCAAATTTCATTAAAATATCTTTAAAATTCACAAAGTTTCATGAACAGCCAGCCGACCAGATGGAGGAACAAACAACGTTAAATCGACCCAGAATGTGATTTTGTCGTGTGGGTCTGAAGTTCTTTTCTTTGCCTTACAAAATTCAGCACAAACGTTTAATACACCAAACACCTATGATGGAGTAAGGCATAGATTAAAATAGATATGAAGCTCCGTTTCTAAAACCTAAATCGGTTGTCAAAAAACCTAAGTCTAAGAATGTGTTAGTAAAAGATTTAATTAAAAACAAATTGCAATACGTATGCTTTTTTGAGTATTTTTTTTATAATTGAGTTTTTTTAAAGCTTCATATCTGTGTTAATAATCTATGGTGTAAATATAAATAGATATATTATCAAGTTCTTTAAAAATGTTTTTAAGTCGAACTTGATTTGTAGAAATTACAATTTTATAAAACTTTTTCATACTCGAAATGGTTTACTTTGACAGGGTGACTACAAAATGATTTTTCTGTAAGTTTAGATCCATCTCTATAACTGTTCCATATATTTCTGAGCAATATTTAACACATTTTGAACCACTGTTGCGTTTTCGCATCAGTAACTTTTACTTCCCCTTATTAAATTGTTATGCAATTTTTTACAATTATTGTTAGATTAATGTGTTGTCTTAAAGATGAGAGAAAAAAAATCAAGTTTTTTTTACAAATAGTGTATCTAAAATTGGGTGTTAAAGCTACTTCCGAGAAAGTGTTTTTGTGCTATAGGTAAATAACTATAAATTTCAGCTAAAAGGGTCCTAAATTGGACGATTTCTGAAATTGTCGATTAAAAATTAATATTCATTATTAAGTTTTTAAAATTTTATTTTTAATGGTTTTCTATTCTGTATTGACTTTAAAATGTGCATTATATTGATCAAAACTCTGACATCATGTTAGTATTCGCTTCTTAATGATGATGAATTATTGATTCGCACGTTATCCCTGCACAACGTTTAAGTCTCCCCGATTTTTTTTATAATCTTGTCTTTTGATTATGTAGAGAAGCTGTTTTTAAAGTAGTTTGATAGATTAAGCTTCTTTTACCCAGTGATTATCTTATAGAGCAAATATTTTCCTAACCTTTTTTTTTTGATAAATAATTAAAACTTTAATAATTTAATTAGTAATTAAAAATTTATTTGACGTTTGACAATTTTTCTTTCTGTCGTGATAACGATTCAGATGTGTGTTTAAATCTTAAATAAAATAAGCAAAGATGGTCCTGATTGTCTGACAAGTACTTGCACAATGCCAATTAATCGATTTTAATTTTGTATCCGTTCATATGAACAACGCAAAAATAACAATCATCGTTTTTTCGCCAGATAGTTACGGTTCCACATTTAAATATACTTCCTATTTAACTTTTTCTTCAGTATTCAATACATGATTTAAAAATGATATTATGATCCAAATAGTTTTATTCCAACATTTAGCAAAAATATATTTTATGAAACTTAAAAATATTCATTTACAGAATTTTTTTTTATATGGTTTTCATATACAGTAGGTACATATGAAGAATTTCAAACATTTTGAAAATTTTAAGTAAAAATATTTTCAAAAATTTCTTATATTGTTGTAGTTTTATTAACGACTATTTATGCATAATAAATTTGTTCGCGTTAATTATTAATTTTTGCGCTCTAAACTGGTGGAGGTTTGTATTAAAAACTTTGAAAAGAAAAACGTCTTAAAAATAAAGCTTTGGCTTTATCAAAATCAAAACAATGTGATTTTAAGTTGCTATTAGCATTATTACAGAATCTTCAATATTTGTCGAAATTTGTGTTTATAAACCGGTTAACCGGTTAACCGAACAACCGTTTTTTTTCTTCAAATTTCGGTTTTTTGCGAACCGGTTAATTTGAAATATTCAATTTCGGTTAACCGGTTTATTCGGTTTTTTTGTGTCGGTTAACCGGTTTTAAAAATTTGCAAAAAATATCACTAAATTTCCTCCTTGTGTTACTTTTTCTGAATTTAAAATATAAGAAAATTTTTGGAAACAACTGAAAATACTTGCTGTTTGAGTAAACAAGTAGTAAGGAAATATATTTACTTGTTGGAAGTTCAATATATTTTAAAACTGTATAATAAAACTGTATGTATAATAAAATTAGATCTATAATAAAGCATTCTATTTACAAAAACTTTAATTCATGCGGATGAAATTTTCCAAAAGAAGAAAATAACATTACACTTACTAATGTATAGCTTAAGAGAAAAATAAGATTTTATATAGGATAATAGGAAAAAGAAAAACTTCAAAAGTAGAACTAAATAATTGCAGAAAATGTACTTTTAAATGATTAATAATTCTTATAAAAATTAAAAACAAGTCTCTCTTTAGCAGAAAAAAGGTTAATTGTTTTTCCAATTTTATACAGATATTTATTAATAACATTATATAAACATTTCTTTAAAAAACTTCAAAAGCGGTGAATATAAACCATAATGTAAAGTACATTTTTCTAAGCCTGAAGCTTCCTTTTCGTTGAGGTGCTTTAAAATTTCTATAATTCAATTTTATTTTTAAATTACAGAAATTGAAAAAAGCTATAGCTTTTTTATTATAATATAATATAATATATATAATATAATATAATTATAATATTATAATATTAAAAAAACATTATAGAACAATTTTAAATCATTATAAAGCTTCAAAAGCTGTGCTAAAAGATGCCAGAAAAATTATTTTTATAAATTATATTAACACTAGTCTAAAGGCTGAAAAGACGTATTATAAACTTTCGATGTAAATCAGTCTCTATTTACAAAGAACAGTGTTTATTATTTGGTACATGATTAAACCTATAAGCTAAAAAACACTTATTTTAACCAAAAATATTTTTATTAATCTTCAACTTAGAGCAATTATTTAAATGTCGATTAACCGGTTTAACCGGTTCTTAAGTAGACGGTTAACCGAAAAACCGGTTTTTAAATTTTACCCAATTTTCGATTAACCGTCAAACCGGTTTTTTGAATAGTCGGTTTTTTTATAAACACTAGTCGAAATACATTGAAAAGAGAATTTTTCATTTTATTTTTTGCACAATTTCGTAAATAGCTAAAATAAAATATTGATTTAAAATTTCGCAAAAATAATGAGTAATAATAAATACTTTTTGGGATAATTTGCTAAACAAACTAAGTATGTAAATATCGGTACTAGTTTAGAAAATATAGTCGTTTAAACATTACTACTCTTGATAGTATTTCTAACAAAGAGCGCGATTTTAATTTTTTCAAAAGTGAATTTTATTAAAATTTTTATCTTATTTTATGATAAATTTTACATTGAAAATAGATTTTATTATATCAAAACTTGATAGCTGTCAGAAAGTGAAATGCGTTTGGAGATGAGTGCTGCTGATATAATTGACGTTTCATTATATCAATTTTAACAATAAAGATTATTCTTTACAGATATTTTTCGATGTTCTAAAGTCATATCTCATGTTGAAAAAATTCGGAAAAAGGTTTGGAAATTTGGTGATGGCATCTCATGCCCGATTTGCGGACATCTACACTGAACCAAAAAAGAGCAGTAAATACGGTAAAATGGGGTGTAGAATTGACGAAAAGTAGGTTAAATATCAACCAACAAAATCGTTATTCATTTCAAAAGAAATTTTTGTTAATTTTACATAAATTAGTTAAATGGACGAATATTCGTCAATATGACTAATTCAATTAGTTAATTAAAGTAGTAGTTAATTTAACAAATTTTTAGTCAAATTGAAGAAAATATTATTCAAATTATATAAATTTGTTATCCATATTGAAGAATTTATAATCAACTTAACTAAATTATATTATTTAATTTTACTAAATTTTAGTTGAATTGAATAAAAAATTTATTCAAATTAACTATTTTCTTTCTTTAAATCGAAGAATGTTTATTCATTTTAACATTTGAATTTTATTCAATTTGACAAAATTTTGTCAATTCTAAAATTATGTTTAAACCCCTGTTGGAAAATTTACTATAAGTTACTATTATAAAAAATAAAAAAATAAGATATTTTAAATACTTTAATAATATTAATTGTGTAAAAAATATAGTTTATATTAGAAAAAAAAAATTCCTTTTGTAAATAAAATAAGTAACGTCAATTCTTGTAAAAGATTAAAAATAAATTAAATATATCTAATTAATTAATATAAAAATATTTTTTAATTAAATTTAGTTAAAACATACGTAGCGAAAGTTTTAATTATAAGTAATTTTATGATTGAAATTTACGTTTTGAATAAGATAAAATAAACCGTTTGAAATTTAAAAAAAAAAAATATTTAAGAAATAAGAAATTATGTTATTTTATAATTAAGTTGTAATGTATTACTTTCAGGTATATTCTCCATTTGTTTTATATTTTGTAATTGAGATGATGATGACGTGGTCTAGCAGTTGATTAATTTAATTTGTTTATACATATTTGCTATCAAAATGATTTATAAAATAAGTTAATATACCTAAAATATTAAAAGCTTAAAATGTTTTAACATTACCGTGAAAAATGTGAAAAAGTCTTCCAAAAGTCCATACATTTAACAATGCTTTAATTCTATGGTTGCATTTTGTGCCATCCATGGATTTGCACATAAATTAACATTTTTGTAAGGTAAATTTGTAGGAATGGTAATAATATTTTTTATGGCAATATTAATAGATTTAAGTGTAAATAAAGCGAAAGTGCAGAAAAACAATAAGTATTATATAATAAGAAAGCTCCAAGTATAACTAATGTATTTCATTTACTAAACCCAATTTTCTTTGAGTACATTTTTTCCACTCTCATAAACACAATTATATTTATAGACATTGACATCCCTAATTTAGAGTGTACGTAATCATAGAGTTCTCAGACTATAAATCACATCCTTTGAATTGGTTCTAGTTTTCAACAGAAATTTTATTTAATATCACCAAGAGTATTTAGTTTGTAGAAGTAACTTGGAGGTAAATCGAATTATATATTTTTGGTATTTTATTAACCCTGCAAGGCTACACTTTTGTCGTTTTTTTGTTATTGTTAAAAAACATTATTTTGAAATCAAAACATCAAAACAGACAGAATACAAAGTAAATCATTCAAAATGTTTTAATTTTCCATTTTTCTTAATTAAATTATCTTTATTATTATTTTAAAAATAGACGATTCGATGATAGCCACGATGATGTGGCTTTTTCCTTATAAAAATAAGTGTAGCCTTTCAGTAGTGTTTCAGATTTAAAAGAAATTAGTCAATCCCTTCATGAGATAAAGACTAAACACGAAAAAATTTGTGCATGTAATTCAGCTTATAAAAATGAAACTAATGAGTAAATGTTTTTTGAAATTTGATATTGTTAAAGATTCAAGTATTAAATTTGAAAGTAAAAATGTTTTTTTTTTTTATTAGTTTTCACTAAAGTATTTAATATTTTCTGGAATACTTAAATATAAACTTTATTGCATTATCGGTTACTTTTTTGTCGGAATGGGTCCACTTCTTTTAAAACTCTATTTTATTTTTTACTCAGCTATATATACTCCAATATATTTTAAATGGACTGAATTTTGTGCAGTTTTGTGGATTGGTCTTAATTTGTATATATTGGCACTATTTGTTTGATACCACTCAGCTACTTTTTTGGAAATAATTCTGTAGCTCTAGAACTGCTGTATGTATTTGAATGAAATTCACATGGACAATCCCTAGGTGTATGCCAATTGATTTGGAGGAGCACTAGTTTTTAGGTGGTCTATGGACAGAAGAAGAACCTGTGAAAGTTGTCAACTCCTTTAATTATTTACTTTCGGAGGTCTTCCCCCAGCTCGCAGAGCAGCTAGAAACTTGTGCTTCTCCAAATCAGTTGAAAAATACCTCAGCAATAACTATGTATATATATAAAAATTTCCTTAAAAGAAAGGTATAAATAGATTCCCATTTTTTTATTTGGAAATACATAAAATTCCAGTTCGGGGAAAGCTTTGTTCGACAATATTGATTTTTTTACGATATTTATCTGCTTCATTTCCCACAACATCTGTGATATAGAATTCCTGACCAGAATGTTAAAAAAAGTTCGAAAGTACATCTTTGTATTGCCCTTTAGACGCATTCATATTTTTGAAAAAAAAAAAAATAAATAAATAAATAAATAAATAATCCCAATAACCTTCGTCCTCTTCTTAGCCTTCATATTTTTTTCTACCGTTTCTATTAGCAACTTTTTTCACTTCCCCCCTCACCAGCACTGCTAGAAATTATTTTGTTTGGTCAATATGTATTTTGACTATAAATTTCAGTTATGCGTTTTCATGAACTTTGTTAAATTTTAATTATAAGAAATAATAATGCTATTACAATAAAATTTTGCAAATATGTAGTTAATGAGATCAATAACAAATGTAAATAAATATATTGTTTCTTTTACGTATACAAAAGTTATAAGCCTTAAAGCGTGCATGGATTTTTTCGTGCGCAGTCCATATATATTGCAAACTGATTAAAGTTCTATATGACGGTTTATCTCGAGAACTATAGTTAATTCCAAACAAGTGGTTTATAAACATACAATTCCATTATAACGTATACCTAACGTGACCAGACATCCCGCTTATGGCGGGATTATCCCGCTTTTTAAACTTCGATCCCGCCTAAAATATTTTTCCCGCTTTTTATGAAGAAATCCCGCTTTTTCAACTCTAACAATTACTTTAAGTGAAACTAAAAGTATTTTTTTACACTGGATAGTTTTTACAAACCGTTTTTGACAATTAAAAGTTTTAAGCTTTTTGTTACCATCCTCTCCACTGACTAATCATAATTGTACTTTGTTTGTATATTTTGATCATTTCGATGTAAGAAGACCTCCCAAACTATGCGCATTAAGCTGAATATGGACACAATTTTTAAACATTGTTTAACATATCTTCAGATCTTTAGCAGTAATTGAAAAATCTGAAGTCTTATATATTTTGGCCAAAAAAGTTTCGAGTTTTTTCCAGAAATAGAAAACAGAAAAAAAAAAAATTGTTTTAAGAATGCTAGGATAAAGTATAAATAAATTTTTAGAGGAAGAAATTTTGTTCTTTCAGAGAGTTTTTTTAGATTTAAAAATTCTTTCCGTATAACATTTGTATGGGAGCTATTTAAATAATTTTTACCAATTTTATTTACCAAAAAGTCTCATTTCAAAAAGATGTTTTGACCCGAATTTTAATCACAAGGTTAACATGGATATTATAGTATTATACTTTTAATAAATAGTTGTAACCATATAAATGATGTGCCTTTGTTTCGGATTGGATAGACTTTTTATTTTAGTTTTGTATAAACTTAAAGTTAAAAAAATAACTGTAACAATTTTCTCGATTAAAATTAATTAAAATTACACAGAAAAATGTTTACCATATATTTTTCAATTAACACAGTTGTTTAATTTCGCAACAAAATTTAATAAATATATTAAAATAAAACTAAAATAAGAATAAAATTTAAGTAAGATTTTATTTCTCACCAAAATGTTTAATTCATTTAATTGATTTAATAAATTTATTAATTGTAAATTTCTGTTTTTAATTTTTTACATGTTTTTAGTAATTGATATAATTATTTTGGTGAGAGGTGCAAATTTAAAAAAGCTGTTATTTCCTAACATATTTGGTGATATTGATTTGATTTTTTCTATGTAGTGCTAATGAGAACGTTGTGTTAATGGTTTTATTTAACTTTTTGTTTTAACTTTTAATTTGTAGTTATTGTTTATTTGTTAACGGGCCAGAGAATTATTTAGGAAAAACTATTGCTATCAAATTGAAAAAGTATCACTTTTTTATCAATCCAAAATTTAACTTGAGTTTTTTTTAAATCATTTCGAGAAATACGTTAAAATTATAATTTTTAATATTTCAGTTTGTAAGGATATATTTATTTAATTCGATCGGTAGTTCTCAATTTGTAACGTCTGAAGTGGGTCGGAGAACCAAGAGCTTGTGAGAACAACTGATTTATATTTATAATTAAGATATAGAAAGAAAATCCCTCTTTTTTTTTAAAAAATGTTTATAATCCCGCTTTTTCCATATAATTTTGTTCAGAATCACGCTTTTCAATTGTTCGGATCCCGCTTTTTGACAAAAAACCTCTGTTCACGTTACGTATACCTAAATCGACTGCGAAATCCCTTGCCACAGAATCAATGTTGCTCTGTGTAATACGATTATTTAAGTAAATTATACTTGTATTTTCTTTTCCATTTATCAATATTAATTTTAAAAAAATGCATATGACCTGCTCTTAAATTGTAGAGGATTTCTAGATAGTTCCTACTACTCGATGGTAAAACAAAACTATACGAATAAAAATAACCAACATCAACATCAGATCATCAGTTGGCAACGAGCCAATGGTAAAAAAATGTGTGACTGTGTGACAATAATCCCCATTTCAACCAACAAAATAGAAAAATGAGAAAAAAAACTACATACATACATACATGTTTGTTTCTTCATTATTAATACAAAATACATAGCTGTAGAAGAGAGTGAAGTAGTGTAATTTGCCACCAGTATTCATACGGAATATAAAAGTATATTTGAGTAGAAAGCCACTTGTTCCAATAACCATTTTATATAAAAAAAATTGAATGTAACACACAAAAGGAAGAAACAATATCTAAAGCTGACATTTAAACGTTGTTTTCGTAACTTTTGTAAAACATACCAAAACTTTGTGTTCAAATATGTTGGATATTCGAAAATTTGCTGACGTACGAGAATATTTTTACACAAACTGTGGTGTATGCTGCTGCAACTGCAGTCCAATGCAATTATTTTCTGGACTTATGTTTTTAGATTTTTGCCTAATTTTCGACTATTTCTTTGTCGTCAACACTCTTGTCACTGTTGAAACATAAAAAGCTATTGTCCTGATTTCGTTCTATTTTATTACATAGTGATTATATGGTCAGGTTGGTTCTTTGTGGATTACATATTTTTCCTTTTGGACAACGGAGTAAGAATGAAATGTTTTTTTTAAGATGGTTGCAAGTGTTAGATTTAGACAAAGGATGTAAAAATATATGTATACGATACTGAAAAGAAGATAGAAAGAATGTTTTAATCTGTTAAGCTTGACCATATGGTACCCCTGCAGCATTTATTGTGCACTTAAAAAACATGTTTGAAAATCTTTCTGGAATTCTTTTTTTCTAGGTCGTAGAACTTGAAAGTTTGATCTGTTAAATTTCATTAGTAAATTCTTTTTTAATTATTCTATTCGTTTTGAAATTCTTGGTTGTTTTGCAAAGAAATCCTAAAGCATATATCTTAAGAACGCATTTTTTACAATTATTTATCTTTAGTACACTGTAACTTTAATATTTTCAATAGATAAATGAAAAAACTTGAAACATTTAATACAAAATCCGAAATATGGAAATTTTTTTAAAACACACAAAAATTTTGTTCAGAATCCAGCTTTTTAGTCGTTCGGGTCCCGCTTTTTCACAAAAACCCTCTGGTCACGTTATGCATATCTAATATTATTCTCGATTATTTGTTTAGCTTGACAAAATAGCGAAAAAGAATTTTTTTTTAGAAAGAAGGATTTTATTTTTATATCTCAATTAAAAATCTAAATCAGCTGTTCCCTCAGAATCACTTGGTTCACGACCCAATTGAGACGTTACAAATTGTGAACGACTCATCAAATTTTTGAAACATCGAAATAAGTAAATATATCCCTACAAACTGAAACATTAAAAATTATAATTTTAACGTGTTGCTCGAAATATTTTCATTATTTTCAAGATTGAATTCAAATACGGATTGATAAAAAAATTTATACTTTTTGAATTTGATAACAATAGTTTTTCTTAAATAATTCTTAGACCCGTTAACAATAAAACAAACAAAAAACCATTCAACTTACGGCAGTCAAGTACAAAACCGTTACCGAAATAGTTCGAAATACCGATAACGCTAAAATACCGTTAGCGTTATTTTTGGGTTTAAAACATATTATTATTATTATTATTATTATTAATAAAGTAATATTTTATGGTTCTGAACCAATGCTTCGAAATTTCTGAAACAACAGCTACCCATAAAATACCATTACTGAAATTACTCGAAATACCGGTAACGCTAAATACCGTTATCGAAATAACTAAAAATATCGTTACCTCTAAAAAACCGTTATCAAAATAATCCGATATACTGTTACCTTCACCTTTTTGAATCGGCATCCAACAAGTTAAACACTAATATTCGGTTACAACAAAAAAATTAAAATAAAATCATTAACACAAAGTTTTCGTAAGCATTAACTTTAAGTTCATTTAATGGAAAAAATTCTTCCAGATATTTCTATAACTTTCAGTTTATACAAAAATAAAAAAAGTATCCAATCCGAAGCAAAGGCACATCGTTTATATGGTTCCAGATATTTATTAAAGGTACAATATGAAAATATCCATGTTAACCTTGAGATCAAAATTCATGTCAAATCATGTTTTTGAAATGGCACATTTTGGTAAATAAAATTGGTAAAAATTATTTAAGTAGCACTTACACAAATGTTCTCACGAAATGAGTTTTTAAAATCTAAAAATCTCTCTGAAAGAACAAAATTTCTTCCTCCAAAAATTTATTTATATTTTATTCTAACATTCTTAAAATAATTAAAATTTAAACCAAATTCTGGAAAAAATTTCAAAATTTTTTGGGGCAAAATATATCACACTTGAGATTTTTCATTCACTTGTAGAGAACTAAAGATATTTTAAAAAATTTGTAAATATTTTAACAAGCTTAATAATGCGTATCTTTTGAGAGGTCTTCCTACATCGAAGTAATCAAAAAATACACACAAAGTACATATAAGATTAGTCAGTAGTGAAGTTGATCAGCGTAACAAAATATTTAAAACTTAATTATCAAAAAAGATTTGTAAAAAATCATCAACTTTTCTGTGGAAAAAATTATTTTTAGTTGAACTTAAATATTGGTAAGAATGTTATAGAAAACGTAAATAAAGAAATCGAATAAGTAATTGTTAAAGTTAGAAAAGCGTGATTTCTTAATAAAAATCGGGAAAAAATATTTTAGGCGGGATCGAAGTTTAAAAAGTGGGATAATCCCGCCAAAAGCAGGACGTCTGGTCACGTTAGATATGCATTATCCGAAAAAGTATATTAATATTAAAGATTCCATGCAGCAAAAACCATGTCTCGATTATTAATATTATTTTTATATTATTTTACCTTTATATTTATTTTAACTTTCGAAGTTGTAGTGGGTCTTCCATAGCAATGTCAAAAGAGGGTCGCGAAGCAAAATCTTGTGAGAACTCCTGGTACACGCAAAGAAAAAATATGGTTCCAGTGACCATAAACTAAGAGCAACATACTATGATTGTAATATATGATTTCAGGTTACAATAAGTATATTTATACGTAATCATTACTGTGATTCCAATTTATAATTTATTAGTAAGGTTCATAACCTTATTAATAACTTTTACTAAGTTTTATAACCTTTTCTTAAGTATTGCTTTCAATTTCATCACGTTTTTATCATTTAATAATCCCATGTTATCATATATATAAAATAATTTCATTATATATATAATTCCATTTTAACATATATACACTCCCCGAAATATTTATAAGACCAAAATAGTTTTTTACATTTCTATGGAACTACAAATATAATCCCAGAAATATTTGGTACACATATGAAGACAAGTAACGCAGTTTTTTTATATGTAAGAAAAGTTGGTTCCGTTACTCCTGTGCAAAAATAACGGCACATTTACTTGAGTTTCGAACGAAATATTTATAAGACCAAATATGAAGAATTATTTTAAATATTTAAAAAAATGGAATATACTTTAAAAATTTTTAAATTTTTCGTTCGTATTATTAATAAAGGCTGTACAAAGTTAGATCAGAGTTCATTTTTGGTACAGTGGGACATATATATTTTTATGATGTAATCAATAAAAAGAAAAAAATAAGTCCAAGGGCTCAATTAAGTTATATTTTTGTTTATATATAGAAAACATCTGAAGAAGAAATGGTGTTTATTATTGTTTTTGTAATTTTTGACTAGAGTAAGATGAAAATATGTAACATTATTTTATTTGTCTACTTAAAAAATTTATTTATAACCTTACATTTTGAGATATGGAATGTCTTGTTGAGAATAAATCAGGAAATATTAATCATATTTCAATACGCATTGGACAGTTTGTTAATCGCAATATATTTTATAATTATTAATAGCCAATTTGATTCTACAAATCTAGTAAACTTATTTTAGTAGTTCAGAAAACAGGCGCAATTTAATGAATTCCATAGTAGGAATTTTACTTATTGTTATTGGATTTTTATCTCATTTATATTCTAATGAATACCCTTGATTATGAGTATTTACGCAATTTCTGATACAAACATTATAAATTGTGTATAATTTATTTCAAAATAACCATAAATAAAGGCTAGATATTGTATTGCGTATATGCAATAAGTTTCGGTGCTATTAAAGCCACAAAAAAAGTATTTTTACAATATATATTTACTAAATATCTTTACTATAGTTAGCAATTATTTTAATCTAGCTTATAATACCATAATTCTGGTCAATTTTTATTAACATATGATAAATATTTTCTGATTTATTCTGAATCAGACATTCCATATCTCAAAAATTTAAGGCTATAAATAGATTATATAAATAGTAATAGTAATATAAATAGTAATTCCATCATAAATATAATTCCATTTTATCATATATATATTCATATTTATATTCATTTGTACCACGATATGTGGTACATTCATTATACAGAATAAAAACAAACCTTGTCAATTTATATTTGTTCATATATAAACTAAATGCATAAAAATGTGTATTCAAAAGGCATTAAAAGTTAATGGCTTAATGGTTGTAGAATTAACCAAATTTGTAAAATGAACTGAATGGTTGTAAAATTAACTAAATAGTTGTAGAATTGACTAAATGATTGGATTTATCATAAATATGATTTCATATAAACATATTTAATACATGCTATAATTCATTGAACCATATTAAAATTTTGATTATGGGTAATCAGTAAATGATTAAACAGAATCATAAACGTTTGCCATCATGAACACAGTATTATTTAAATCAATGAAAAACGGCTATATAAACATTGAATAGTTGTGGTGATCATGCTGTAACCATGTTTTTTCTCTGCGTGTATAAATCATATTATTTTCAAATATTTTTATTATTTGAAGTTTTTGTAAATTAAAAAAAAACATTTCTTATTTTTCTCCAAACTAAATAAAGCTGTAAATTTTAAAAATTCATATAAACAATTTTTAAGTTTCTTAATTAAAAATTTTATTTAGAAATATACACATACATACATGTTTTTAAATGAACCCCCACGCACAATAATTAATTTTTCAAATCTCTGTTTTTCCTTCTGTCTCTCGCACATTCACCCATTAAATTAGAAAAACGACATGAGAATTATTTTAATTTAATTTTCACAGTAAAAAGGTTTTTTCTGAACCCAAATAAATAAACATTATATTTCTTTCCTAACCAACCACACGTTTAACATTGTGCGTATGTGTATAAATTTGTCTTTTATACAAATGAATTTGTGACCGTTATGTCGAAGACATAAAAAAAGATTAGCATACTTTTAGGAGGGGTAAAAATAAAGATACAAATTATCAAGTATGTGATTTAAAGTTTAAATACGTGTAGAAAAAAGAAAACAACTTGGAAAAAGGGGACAACTAAATACATAGTACTACATACACTATTCCTATTTACAGGAAGGAAAAAAACATAAATGTGGTTAAATTATTTAACAGCAGTGAGTGTGAGTTTGTATGTTTGTATATGCATACATATGTCAATGTACGTTTAAGTATACTAATACTTAAGTACTTATATAAAAGTACAAGTATGTTAAGTTGAAATAAAACAATAATAACGGAAATAAATATAAAAATAAATGCTCACACGCATTCCAAACGCACATTTAAACATAAAACATTAATTTTCATATAAAATAAATCTGCAAAAACAGCAAAAAGGATGAGAAAGTAGCAGGACAAGACTTTTTAAATCACTTACAAAAACATAAAACATGTTTTTCTCCCGCCACCAGAAAGGAAACCACAAATGCATGATAAAAAAAAAAAAAAAGTCACCGACATGAAACAAATGCCAAATTGTTGAAACAAGTCCTGACCACGTAAATGATATTAAAAACATTTTTGTAAGAATGTATTTAAACTTTATGCTCGTCTCTTTGCTCTTTTGGATGTGAGTGAATAAGTGAATATACATATGTACATATGTATGTAATGTTGACGTGTATTTTTGGTTGGTTGGTTGGTTGGTTGGTTGGTTGGTTGGTGTTTCCATTTGTTATGTTTATGAGTGTACGTGTAAATGACATGTTGTTCTCAAAAAACAGTTAGAAAAAATTATAATGGCTACAAAAAGTGACAAGGTTTTTAAAATAAATTAATAGCAAATCTGTTGAGGAACAAAAAAATTGTGTTTGTGTGGTATTTGATAGTGAGAAAGGTTTGCAATTAAAAAAATAATAGTAAAAGAAAAAAATTTATCTTGAAGTAAAGAGGATTAGAGTTGGGTGTAGTGCATTAAATTGTGAGTACACTCAGCTTTTCACTAAATCGTACTATAGTGTGATTACCAGGGAAATCACAATATGCTCTAAAAAATGGGTTTTATGCTCATTAAATATGCAGTAAAAAACTAAAAAATATGCACTTAAAAAACAAAGATTTTGTATAATTTTTTAAGAAAATTATGATTTTCATTAAAACAAAGGAATTTTATTAATATTTCAACGTCATAAAATAAGGCAAAACTGAAATTTATCAACCGCGACGAAATTTGATTCCCAATTCTTTACTGTATCTCATAAAAACGTTATTGATCTTCTATTTTCTTACCCATCTAATTCTAGACACTATTATTAGTTCAGAAATTATCAAAATTATCATATCGATCACTGACCGCCAAAATATCATAACCGACAACATTTTCGAAATTCGTGTTTTGATGAAAATCTATAATTTAGAATCATTTAGATCATTTGTCAAAATTTCATCGACATATCAAGTATCATTTCAGATTTATAGCGAAAATAATTTTATCGTAAGTCACATTTTTCATACATATAACAACCCTAGAATAAAGAGAACTGGTTCAAAACAATAGTCACGTGACAGGTTCTCAGGGCTAGTGACCGGTCCCAGTTCCGGAACTTTATATGAGAAGAACCTGTCACTTTTACATGGGGTTGTCATTGGAGGTGGCTAATTAGCCCCTTGGGACAGGTCACAGGATAGGTCCTAGGACAGGTCCAAGAGGACAGGTTCAGTAACGATTATTGTAATAAAAATTTTATAAAAATTCGGTAATTGTTTACTTTTTAAACATTATTTTTATTATTATCTTTATTAAATTATGTTTATTTTAATTTTATAATTTTTCGATAGCGGCACCCCGGCTCGAACCCATGTTCATCTGACGTATGTTATGTTTTATAGTCTTCAACGCTTACCACTCAGCCACTGATTGTTATTGCGCGCGAGTTGCTATTTGCGCACTTAACGAGCATGTTAATAGTGAGTGTGTTTGTGTCAACTGGTTCTCAATTGGAACTTTGGTGACGAGTTAGGTGTCAATTGGTCCATTACTGCAATGTGGTAATTGTGGTAAACGCAGGGAATGTTTAAAATATCTTAAAAAAATTCTTAAAATCTGAAAATTGCATTTCTACAATCTTAAGTTTAATTTTATTTGTTTTAAAATTTTTCAAATAATTAACGAGTGACAAAATACTATGAATTTCTAAACGTTTCAGATATTTGTCTAAAGCACAGTGAACGCAATCGACTTCTTAGATTTGTGAATGACCAGGCTCAGAAAATTTCTGAATAATACTTTTGACCTGTAAATGTTCTGACAAAAATTTTAAAATTGCTGTGGACATCATTTGATTTTTATTTTGGGCAACGCACGAATCACTCCAATCACACTATATTTTGAATAGTTGGATGTTATATTTTGTATGTACAACTACTTATTTCGTTACCTCCACGACTGTTATTAAATTCATTCCAAACGCAACAATAAGTAAATTTTTCCTTATTGGGAAAAATAATTGTAGCGGTCATATAAACATTTATTTTTCGCTTATAATAAAATGACGATGCAAAACCTTTAGGAACGTTGAAAACGCTTTGCAAATCAAATCCCTTGTTTTGTTTAAAAGTTATTTAAAAAATAGTAATTTAACTCATTAAAATTCATTAAATATTCAAAGCGACTTTTTTGGATTATGCCGCTCTTGTATTAAATGAGCGGTATGTATTTATTTAGTTTTGGTTGTAAGATACAACAGTATTCTATACAATAGGAAGAACTCCTAATAATTCCTTATAACAAAAAAATATATTGAAAAATATTTGCATTCAACAATTTTAACTCCATGTAGAGCAAAATGTCCAGCACAAATCAATTTCAAGATTTTGTATTGAAATGACACAAAAAAGTTCAGTTTTGAAGGATATAGAGCAAAATGGACACGATTTATCTCAGCAACCAGATGAGATAGCCGAAAACGGATTGCAGATTTGAAAAATTTGGGGTCGAAAACCTATGGTGGCGTCCTTAACTCAAAATTGTCAAAATGGCGTATAGAGCACTTAAATCCCCGGGCGACGACGCTGCAAATAATTTTTTTTTCACTAAACATAAATATGATTTTTTTTACTAAACATAAACATTAAATGTTTCCAATCAATCACGACTCACTGAACTAACTTTAGAGAGCTATGATGGTAATTATCAAATTTATAATCGTATTAAAACAACACTACATAATTTAGAATTTTTTTTAGTCCCACAGCCCGAACGCCTAAATTTAGAGAGAAGAAATTTGGACCGTATGTTGGTCTCCCACCAAATATACGAAGGGATTTTTGGAAATTCGAATATTTAAGATACAATATTTGTACACAATATATGTATGTTTTAAAATACATTTTAAAATTAAAATTGCTTGGTGAAAATGGGAGCTAGTCTTTATTTAGTGCATGGAGTTTTAAGAATATTTACACTAACATTAGTGGAGTATTGTTTTTTACACTAAAGTGTTTAGTGAAGAAAAATTTTTTGCAAAAAAATAAATAAATAATAATAATACTATCATTAATAATTTTTAGGGGACAATTTTATTTGTTCACTGCCACTATGCTTAGTGAGGCTGATATTTTTCAACACACTACTGAAAAGTAAAGACTGTAGTTAAATATGTCGCACTATCACTAAGTATTAGTGGAAACTGCAAATTTATATAAACTTCATTAACAATAGAAAATATTTATGAATATAATTAAAAAAAAAAAAACTTATCATAAATGACATAAAATCACTTCAACAGATTAGATAACTTTTCATATAAAAAATTACTCAAATATGTATTGGAATTTTGTGGGCGATTTGCCATTTGCAGCCGTTCTATATTCTATTTGTAAATTTATTGCAATATCTTTAAAATTAAGAGCTAATGTGGGAAAAATTAAAAAAACATTAAGAATTTTCTGGCTTTATTTCTTGGGGCATTTAGTTTATTTAAAGTCCAATTTACCCTATTTTTTTCTTACCTCCTGGCAATGTATGTAGAAATATATACGTATAAGTAACATGCATCGATATAATTGTTTGTTACATACATATACGCACAAATTTGTGCCTTTATATGCACTAAGTACTCTAATATAATAACTTTTACAAGCTTTTGAAAAATCTCCAAAAAATCTTTGTTCAAGTTCAATGATGAAATTAAAGGAAGGATATCCTAAAGAAATTTTTGGTAGTTGCTCATTTTATCAATTGAAATGATGAAGTCAAAACAAATTTAAGATTTTTTTTAAAAGGAGTCCAGATATTCCTAAAAAACCTGATGAAAATCCAAAAAAAGAGCATATAGGCTAAATTCAAAATTTTGATACAAAATAGGTTAAATTCGGCAGGGTCTGTACTCCCATCCCTAGCACCGCTGCTCTTAAATTTAAATTTTAAATCTAACTAGCCGATTAGAAGTTATAAATTTATTTCCAAAAATTTTCGATTCGGCCCCACTGTGATAAATATAGTAAGATGTGTATAGAAATTAATAGAAGGTTATTTTAAATTTAATTACAATCCTACTATAGAATTGTGATCTTCTTCAGAAAATAATACAATTAAATTGAGCAGGGAAGATATGGAAGAAAGAATTAGTAGTTAAGTCATTCTCTAAGTCCATTAACCTATTAAAAGAAAACGCAAAAATTTCAGTTTTATAAAGAATATGTATGTTAATATTTAAATAAAAATTTATTTCACTTAAGATTGTGATAAAGAAAATAAACTGACATTATATTTACAATAATTTTTGGTCCATCGTTGGATTTGGGGTTTTAGCAATTTTTTCCACTCTGTTTGAATGAGATTATGGCTATAAACTATTATTGATATAATGCATTTTTTTAATTCTTGTACACTTTGTTGTTGTAAAGTTAAACAGTGCCAACTATTCATGTTTCATATTTGTTATTGTTATTTTTATAGGTAAAAAAAAACAAGTAAACTATTTTGCCATGTTATTGCAAAATATACAGAAAAAAGAAAAACAAAGTTAAACAAACAAAGAGGTTGGACAAATATTTAACACACGTTAAATTTAAAAAATAAAAAAATAAGTACTACAAGCTATTGTTGGCCAAGAATGAAATAAAAACAGAACAAGAGGCTGTTTACAACAAACAACCATGTCGTTGTTGTTACTACAACTAGTTCTGCTACTGCTGTTGTTATTGTTAAACAACCTGAGATCTGGAAAAATAAAATATCTTGGCATAAATTTTATCAAGCACTAAATTTTTACAGGAGTTTTAAAAAAGACTATAAGTTTAACATGCTTTTTAATACATTTTGTTCTAGTACTTTTTGTTGTTTTCTGTGTTATTTTTGCCAACAACTTTAACAACAAACTCAGCAAAAAGATTACATGACATATACACATACACACATTGACTTACTTATACACGTGTAAAAAATAAAGTTTCAGTACTAGTAAAGAAAAGATGAAAACGAAACAATTTGTACATTTGTATTCGTACTCGTAAACTCCTTGTAAAACGAAAGCTGTTTTTTTTGTTTGTTCACCCAAAAAATATATACGAATAAAAACAATAATATGTAATAGCAACAACAAAAACAATGTTTTTGATTTTGTTAAACAATTCACCAACATGTTACAATACACTTGTATACAGATGCATTTCTATATGCACAGGGAAAACAGATTCGTTGTGGCAACTGAATTTATTGTCAATTGAAATTAGACGGTTACAATTACTGCATGTATTCGATACACGTAACTGCCTTTAATAACAGTGCTAGTAGTTAAAAAAAAATATCTATACTACTATTGTGAATGATTAGTCAATTCTTTAACCTTTTTTTAGTTAATATACAATAAGTTTTGTAATATGTTTCTTACCTTTTATTTAAACACATTCTGCAATAAGTGCAATCAGGTATCGATATGCAAGATGATGCATCAATGAATTATACAGTTATTAATACAAAATTGTCATAACATCCGAAATAAGTTAAATTATTTTCCAGCGAATTTATTGAATAGATTCAAAAATATGATATCGACTATGTGAGGGAGGTTGTTAACGATTTTACATTCTTACCTTTCGTAGGTTGTTATTCTGGTTGATTTGAATGGTATTCCGTTGATCCGCTACGCTAGTGACATCAATAGTATATTGGATGTGAATGTTGCTGTTGAAGAACTTCTTAAATTTATATTTTTGTAATCATTTTCGCTTTTTTCTGTGTGTGGGAATGACAATTTTGATATCATATAGTTTACGGGTAAAATGTGGTTTAATAATAATAATAGTATGAATAAAAGTCTTTGAACAATTTGTACGAAATTTCATTGATTTTTCACCTTATATGGGAGTTGGGCGTTCCACGGCCATTTATAGTTTCCGACTTTAAATTTATCCTTTAACTATTTCGTTGATGTACACGTTTTTTTTTTTGTAAAAGATACCGGCGGAAAACTATTTGTTTAGGAAACGATTTTTGTAATTTTCAATACCAAACAGACCTTGTATAAGGCAAATAATTCAGCCAAATTTCGTCCACCTAGGAAGTCCGCTCCGAGCCCTATCCTTTTTTCAACATACGGACAGACGAATAGAGGGACGGACATCATCAGATTGTCTTCGATTTTTATGGGGACCCAGAATATATATACTTTATGAGATCTTAAACGATTATATCGACATGTTACACATGGAATGACAAACCCAATATATATTGGTATAAAAAGTACTGTAACATGGAGTTTTGTTTTTTGAAAATAAATGTCATTGTGACTGTGGATATATACATATATTGCAGTATAAGACTTTTTCTTTGACCCTACAATAGTGTTTCGTACAAATTAAACTTAATGCCACAACAAGAAGTGATACAAATCCAACTGAAATTTAATGATAACGATTAAAACCAGGTGATTTATTTGTACCGACTTAAGTTTTTTATCTTTCTGCATAATTTGGGAATATGTATTAAACAGTATGTATGACGTTGCACAGTAGGTTCAAAACGCTTTTTTTTTTGGGAAATAATTCTGTGTTTTAATCCGTTTAAGATATTTAAATAAAATTAAACATGGCTAGAGCTGAACTGCTTAAAAAGCCGCCATTTAAAAAAGGGCTAAAAAAGTGGACAGGTGGTTGAAACGGAAACACTGCTGTACTCTAATATGAGGCTATTAATTCGGTATAACAAATAGTTAATAAACATATTAAAGTCTAAACTAGCAATACTAATAAATATGAAAAAAAAAAAAAAATCCCAAGAGTTTTATTGGATGTATCCGATCTATTGGCTTTTGCGTGGCCGTAGTTTTTACCAAACAATCATATGATTTTTTTACATTTCCTTGACCTAGGTATAAATGAAGCTTAGTAAACGATCATATTTTAGTAAACGATTAAACTGACTCTATTTTAGAGTTCTTGGTAATTGTAGGATCTGAATAGTCTTCCATGTTTTACAAGAAATTTATAAGTAAATAAGTGTCAATTGACCCAAGTAATTGGTCTTTGCCATCATAACTGTAAGAATAGACTTTTATGTACCCAAATTAATGCAATTACATGTTTGTATATACAGTGCAAGCTCGGTATTCGTATTTTTTTATGTAATTTTATACAAATGTATGTAGTAAAGCTGCAATTAAATGTAACTTTTTTTAATTTAACTATAAAAGAAGCTGGATAAGAATATAAATATTTAAATGTTAATAAAACCATATAAAAGTAAACGAAAAATTGTGACTTTAGTTTACGGTTCAAAGTGTACAAGACTAAAGATGTGGTATTTACCTAAAAGAGAATATGAAACAAAATGTCAAAGGAGTTAAAGATTTTTTTTTTTTTTTTTGTAAACAACGAGGGTTATTTCGTTGCAATGTAAATGAATCCCAATTCAAAAATTTATTGAAAAAAAAATATTAGTCAAAAAACATTTTTTTTTTTTTAACATAAAAAATAAAAAGATTTACTATAGCTCAGCATAAATATTCTATATTATTTTATCTACAGCACGATCCTCGCATATTTTAGTGGAAAATTTTTAAATAGCATAATACATACATATTTACATGAGTATATGCATATAATAGGGTGGCCTCAATATAAAAGGTACCGGTATTCCTAGCTCAAATAAAAATTTGGTTCATTTCTAAATTGTTGTGCTGACATTATCCTTTCGTGAGCTGAATAAAAATGAATAAAGTTTTTTTTTTCGGGTTTTTGGATTCTTATTTTTTTTTTTATTTTTGCCAAAGCAACAATATAAAATTTTCTATTGTAAAAATTGACATAAATAAAATTTTAGACCGGGTCCACATGTGTCCGAAATTTTGTTATTTTTTTACATAAGGTTTAGATATTAAAATTTTGAAAACATGATGATATGTAGAATTTATACCGAAATAATACATTATAACTCTCTAGTAGTTATACCGAAACAATTTCATTCGTTTTCTTAAATTTGGACCTGTATGAATTAGTACGCATTTGTTCGAGAGGAAACGGCTTTGGTATAAAATTACGCTAATTACTAAGCATTAAAATAATATGTAACACTTCAACTTCTATGAAGAATGAATGAAATTAAGTGTAAGGAATTAAGTTTTAGTTAAATACCTAAAAAATTTGTTAAAAAATAAAAAAAAAAAAATAAAATAAAATTGGAAAAAGTTAAATTTGTTCATTTTGTTTCAACGTACGAAAATATATTTTTAAGAAACGTTATTTTAAAAGGTATTTTAAATTTTTATTTGTACTGGCAACAAAGTCCTTATTTCCCTTCCATACAAACGGGCCACCTAATATATTAATATAAACTATGCACAGCTAAATATATATTCATACATACACATGTATATTAGGGCTATAACTTTTTCACATTTTTTGCAAATATCAAAATGGCCCTAGCCATTTTAAAAATGGTATTACTTTTTCGCAGTTGTCAAAAAAGTTCACCCATAAAACGTGGTAAATTTCGAAAATTAATAATCCCAATGCAACAGCGAAGCAATATATGCACACAACATGGTATTAAAGTAGTACAGAATATTTATCCATTATGCAAAAAAAAATTTTATTTTAAATGTATGTACATTTTTTGGGGAGATTTTAAAAAATTGTTTTTGTGGGTGAGGTTTTTATTCTAAAATGACCAGAAAAAATTGTTTTCGTAAATAACACAACATTCGAAATGGCGTGGTGCTAAGGCATAGATGCCCACGCATACTAACACAACACATGTAGTTGTGTTAGTAAAAAAAAAAAAAAAATGCACTAAAAGAAAAAATGGGAGAATTAAATAAAATATGTCATCAACTTTAATGGTTAAAAAATAAATACTAAACAATCAGAAAATAACACAAATAATATTTATTGAAACTTCATTGCTAAATTTAAAAAATAAGGAAATAAATAATGTTATTTTTATATTTAATATAACAAAATATAATGTAAGTAAAAACCTTATATTATTTGGAAGGCTTAATTATAAACATGTATTGTTAAAATATTTTTCCTTGTCCAGTCATTTATATCTAATGTGTTGAAAATCTTATACAATTTTATAAAAACAATGGTTAACTGGAAAGATTCAAAAATGTTTTCATACATAATGTAAAATTTTTTTCAGTGCATTTGTGTACTCATCGCTCTCTCAGCGAAGAATAAATGAAAGAGAATAAGAATATGTGTAAAGCTCTCAGCACAAATGTGCTTGAAGTGGGCATCTATGTGCTAAGGCCAAAATTTGGTTATATCCCTAATGTACATACATAAGTTAAAGTTTTGTGCGTTTGCCCCTGTTACATATGCAACATTTTATGCCATTTTGTTAGTCCTTGTATGTATGTGTACAGTGTACGTAAAGTCCTCACTCTGATGAAAGTTTTTGTGTTATTTCTTCTTCTATTTTTTCTGTTTATTTGGTTGCAATTTTGTTTTAAAATTAAAGTTTCAGTTACGTGTTGTTGACTTTAATTTAATTTTAGTAGTTTTATTTTTCTCGTGTATTATTAAAACAGAAAATAAATGAATAAATAAAACTATTTTTTAATTTATTTCCTTTTGCAGACATTTTATTGGAACTTTATTAAAGTTTGTAATAATTGAGATTTTTGAAGCAAGAGTTCAATACTGAAGATAAATTAAAAAATTATGAATAAATTGTTATAAATGTTTAAAGGTATCATCATATAGATTGTGTCATCAGGCTGTTTGTTATAGGAGCTGAAGACGGGTCATTGAAAGAGTTTTGATTGAAAATAAATACTGTTCGCAGGAGTGTCTAATGAATTAACACACATATTTAGAGTTATATTATGGGTACTATGATGTACTTGTTAGTTTTGCAGCCACCAATGTATTAAATGTTTTTGAAAGGTAACATTTCAGGTAATATTTTTTTTTTGGTGAAGGCAGTTCTTTAATTCGTTTTCCTTATAAAAAGTTATACTGATTTGAAAATTAGTGAAATATCTTTAGCCTTTTTTGATTTTTTTACTACACTGAACCAAAAAAAAAAGCAATAAATACGGTCAAATGGGGTGTAGAATTGAAGAAAATTAGGTTAAATATCAACAAACAAAATCGTTATTCAATTCACCAGAATTTTTTTTTAATTTTTCGTAAATTAGTTACATCGACGAAAATTAGTTAATGAAAAGGTAGTTAATTAGACAAATTTTTAGTCAAATTGAAGAAAATATTATTCAAATTAACAAAATTTATTATTAATATTGAAGAATTTTTATTCAATTTAACTAAATTATTTTATTTAATTCTACTAAATTTTTGTTGAATTGAATAAAAAGTTTATTCAAATTAACTAATTTTTTCTTTAAATTGAAAAATGTTTATTCATTTTAACATTGAATTTTATTCAATTTGACAAAATTTTGTCAATTCTAAAATGCTGTTTAAACCCTTGTAAGAAAATTAGTTATAAGTTGCTATCATCAGAAATAAAACAAATAAGAAATTTTAAAAAGTTAAATAATATTTATTGTATAAAAAATATGCTCCATATTATAAATAAGTATTTAAAAATATATAGAAAACTATTTAATTAAATTTAGTACAAACTTACATAGCGAAGGTTTAAATTATAAATAATTTTATGATAAAGTGTCTAATATGTTTTCAATAAGGTGAAATAAACCAAATAAACTACCGTCTGAAATATGAAAAAATATATTTGAGAAATAAGAAATGCTTTTATTTTATAAATAAATTGTAATATATTGCCTTCAGGTATAATCTCTATTTGTTTCATATTTTGTTACAAAAGTTTGTTTGTTGGATCCTTGATATGATCTTTAATCATTTGAATGGAAACAGCCCACATTTAAGTACAAGTCTTTAATCGATATCGACCTGAGAAAATAAAAAATATACATTTATTATAAAATTTACTTAACTTAACAAACTATTTTGTACCATTTATTAAGAACATTAGATGTGCACTCAGTGATTACTGCAGTGATGCACTGCACTGGTTGTCGATCAATTAAATTTTTTTGAACTCAATATTTTTAACGTTTACTTCTGGATGATCTATAGCAACGTATAAAAAATGTCAAAAAAGGAAAATATAAGTAGAAAAGTGTATGTACATTACCCTCTAGAAATGAAGATTAGTATGTTCTTATATGATTCTTAAAATATTATATCTCAATGTTAAAAATTACGTGAGCTGGACCATTTGCAAAACACCTTTAAAATTACGTATTTCTTTCAATATCATTATCAAAATTTTAGTTATAAGAAAATAAACTTCAAATTATAATAGAGGCTTACCACGAACTTGAATATTCATTTAAATAATTATTATATTTCTTTTCAGTCGCAGAATATTAAGATTTTACTAAAATTCTTTATCATATTTTCATTGTTCAGACATGTAATTTTATATATTTCGGACATTTTTCAAAATATATTAGGTTTTAATGTACCATAGGAATGGTCTATCCTGCTGCTATTGAAGATAACACGTAATTAACCCTTTAAGAGCTAGAGGGTCAATTTTATGCTTTTAGTTCCCAAAAGATTAAATTAGCAATTTTTGTAAATAAGTCGCATGGAAGTGCTCATTACACTTAAATATTGATAAATTTTTGAAAAAAAAAAAAATATAACTAATTCATTTAAAACCGCGATAATAATCGAGTAAAAAGGAGTTTTTGAAATTTAGCAGCTAATTTGCACAAATTTACAGCTTTTTTGATCAATTTACGCTTTCGGGGACATTTATATCCTTAACTGTCCATTTATTTGCCGTTAAAATTAACCAATTATGGACTGGAAATCGCAAAATTTTATATGTGCAACTAAAGGGTTAAGTGAATCCATATATCAATAGTATTTAATGAGACCTTTCTAAAATAGAATTTAAGATGGAAAATGTCCAATATATTCAAACTTTAATAAAATACTGTTTAAAATAAAATCATTAAAAATTTTACTATAATTTTAATTTCGCGAGAATGAAAACAAATTTTAAAATATTTTTTGCTCAATTTGTATTAGACGTCGTTTTTCTATCATATGTTGTAATTTTTTTGACAAAAAGTTAAAAATTGTGTATACTGTTGATCGAAAACCAAATTTTTGGATGTTTTTAAAAATGGTCCAGCTCACGTAAATAAAGTAATTGAACCAAAATATTTTGGGAATGAGTTAAAAACATATTTAATTTTAGGGGGCACATTTGCAACTTTTTTTATCCACAAACAAATCAAGGCACTGCAATATACATAGTACAAAAAATATTTAACTACATTTGCAAATCGTTTGTGGTCACTTGTAGTAGGTTTGTTTTTACGTTTTTCAAGGAAATTTTTGTCGTGCAGTTCTCCATATTCCAAAACGGCTCCGTGAGATAATGATGGCCGTGATCTAGCAGTTGATTAATTAAATTTGTTTATATTTGCTATCGAAATGAATTATAAATTAATAAATAAATATACCTTAAATATTAAGAACTTAAAATCAGCGGTACCGTTTGGCGACTTTAGTCGCCATTTGCCCCTTTTTCCACCACCTGGCCACTTTTTTGGCCCCTTTTTTAAATGGCGACTAAATGGTGACTTTTTAAGACTATGTTCTAAATTACGATAAACTAAGTTGTTTGAAATATATCGACTCATTATGTATTAATTTCAACAAATAAATTAATAATTTTGGGACTGTCTTAGAGTATAGTGATATAAAAAACCGCGGAGTATTTATAAATGAACTGAAGCTGTTAATAATTAAAAATAATAATAAAGTTTATGAACAGCTATTTATATCATCATATGCCAATTTTTTTGGACTGGATTGAAAAATTAAAAAAAAGATTCGATGAATTTTAACATTGTGTTGTCATTGGATAGAAGTACTTAGTGGTGAAAAAGAGCTGCAGAACTACTTTTTTTTACCACATGGTTGTCATTGTTAGGATGTTATTCTTTTATACTTCTTTTTCATTGCTTTTGAATTACTTCTCTTAAAACTATGTTTATACAGTTTTTTGATAAAAATTCTGTTTTTGCCCTATTCAATTATAATAAAAATGCTTTAAAATTTTTTTTCAATTTAAATTTTGTTAGAAATTATTGCCATTTTTTCCGGCTAAAAATGTATTTATTTTCACTTTTTTGGAAGTAATTATTAAGAACTTCCAAAGAAGTTGTGAAAATGTTCTTTGTTTGGAAGAACTTCATCGATTTTTGCTGGGAAATTATCAAAAACAAGAAATAGTTTATCTAACAGACTTATAGCAATACTTGAGAATTCATGCGTTCTGTTATGGATACACAACCCATACACACTAGTAAACTCCCGTTTGCCTAAATTAATAAACTACTGATTAAGACTTTTAAGTCAGCATAAATGCATTGAAATATAAAAACAAAAAGAAGTATGCATGCATAAAAATCATTTATAAACAAACTACTCATATTTCTGTAAAACTGCTGACTGAATGTCTACCACAGTTTTTATTGATAAACAATTCTTAATAATCTTAAGCTTATAAGAATATTGTAAAATAATTTAAGTTTTAGTTTCATAAGAACCTCAAGACAATAAAGTCAAATTATTAAATAAACGTTTTTTTAACGATTTAACTGGCGCAGTCGGTAGGATACTCGGGTATCCTTGTGTATATTTCGTATGCTGAGAAGCAAGAGATATTAAGTGTTTCAACATTTTTTACTGAGTATTCGAAAAAAAAAAAAAAAAATAATATATATTTATAAAAAGTTTTCACACGGATTCCATTTTACGTGTTCCTTTAAAGTTGTGAAAACATGGCAGTAAACCAACCAAACCCAATCCTAGCTGCAGCAGCACAGCGACCGGGTATACGGACTCTAGATATTAATCCGCTAAAATATCTGGAAAAGATTCAAACCTTTGACGGAAGGAAGGAAGATTTGTGCACTTTTTGCACCAACGTTGATGATATAATTCCTACCCTAATGTTGTATAATGAACAAGCACAAAGGATGTGCATCAACATAATAAAAAGTAAACTGATGGGTAAGGCTCGAAGAGCAATGGAAATACATCCACACTTAAATAATTGGAGTGAAATAAAGGCAATGTTGGAAACCAATTTCGGAGGTTTTCAAACAGCTGATCAGTTATATGAAGAATTGCGAGCGGCGCAATACAGAGGAAGTACAATAAACTTCCACAACTATATATTACAAAAGTTGGCAATTTTGAACCAAAAAAGCAGGCAAGAAGGAAATATGCAGGACGTTGAACGGAACATACAAACTGCACTAAAGGTGTTTACAACAAGATTACCCGTACACATGAGAACGGTTCTTTGTTCTCTAAAACCTCGAACCATGGAGGAAGCTATGCACGAGTTGGCCCAATCAGGGTTCTTGAATGAAGAAAAGGGCACCGACAAGAAAGAAGGAAGAAATAATTGGCAGCCTAAGACCAATTATAACAAACAACAGGACAACAAACAACACAACAACAGGCAACAAAACAACAGATGGCAACAAAACAATAGATGTCTACAAAATAACGATCAACATAACAATTGGCAACCTAAGTTTTACACACCAACAACACAGCAACAACCGGAACCGATGGACGTTTCAACAATTCAGACGAGAAGACAAAACCATCATGGTCAGCAGTCCAGAGAAGCGGAATGTAATTGTAAGTGTTTGAATTTTGATTATAAAAATTATGTTGGACAGAACAGACAGAATTACGAAACTCATGAACCAGGAAATTTTCCTGTAATGGCCTCTCAGCCAAAAGACCCGGGAGACTCGGACTCCCATATATCCTATTTAGAGGAAAATCAAGGTCCTTGCGACTATTAATTGACACAGGATCGACTGAAAACTTTTTAAATATTGACCACTGTCCCCCACAATTTATCAAAAGGTTAGAAAAACCCATATCGATTAAAACAGCTTCAGGAACTTTTAATATTTCCCACGAAGGTACTATACCAAAAGACAGTATGCAAATACCATTGGTTTCAGATACCACTTTCGGTTTATACAAATTTCATGATTTTTTCCATGGACTTTTAGGACATTTGACTTTAAGATTAAACAAAGCAACAATTAGTTACGAAGAAAAAACTTTAAAAATAAATGGAAGGACATTAAAGTTATATTATGAAGGAGATGACGAGGAGACGACAGTTTCAGATGATATAAATCGGTTACCAGAATTTTATAGTATTGAGCAATTAGGTAATACTAATGATCCTTTACGTTTATACCATTTGAATTCCGAAGAATCAAAAGCTATTCGTATCTTGATTCAGAAACACGAAGATGTTTTCTATCATAAAGGTGATGATTTGACCTTTACAAATGAAGTAAAACATAAAATTGATACAGGACTGACAGGTCCCATATATTCTAAAACATATAGATATCCTAGTATTCATACAGAAGAAGTAGAAAAACAAATGAATGAAATGATAGAACAGGGAATCATAAAACATTCAAATTCACCATATAACGCACCCATATGGATTGTCCCTAAAAAATAGGACAAAGTAGGTAACAAAGAATGGCGTATAGTCATAGATTACCGCAAATTGAATCAGGTTACTATCCTATACCACGAATAGATGATATATTAGACAAACTAGGTAGAGCGAATTATTTTTCGACATAGAACCTGAAGACCGCGAAAAAACAGCTTTCTCTACACATAATGGTCATTTTGAGTTCATTCGAATGCCTTTTGGACTTAAGAATGCTCCATCGACTTTTCAGCGCATGATGAACAATGTTCTTAGGGAACATGTTAATAAAATCTGTGTTATTTACATGGACGACATCTTAGTATTTTCGACTTCCTTACAAGAACACATTAGTAACTTAGAAAAAATATTTACTACATTGAGGAAAGCAAACTTAAAAGTATCTTTGAATAAAAGCGAGTTCTTGAAAAAAGAAACTGAATTTCTGGGACATATAGTTACGAACGAAGGCATAAGGCCAAATCCTAATAAAATAGAAGCTATTAAAAAACAACCCATTCCAAAAACGGTTAAGGAAATACAAAGTTTCTTAGGAATGAGCGGTTATTATAGAAAGTTTATACCAAATTATTCCAAAATTGCAAAACCTTTAACGATCCGTCTTAAAAAGGACGCAGTTATTAACGTAAATGATAAGGATTATAGGGAGAGTTTTGAGAAATTAAAAAATATTCTAATGTCAGATATGATATTAAAGTATCCTGACTTTAATCAGAAATTTATATTGACAACGGATGCAAGTAATTATGCCTTAGGCGCAGTACTTTCACAAAAGAAAGGGCCAATAGCATTTGCATCAAGAACGCTAAATAAACATGAATGTAATTATTCAACTATCGAGAAAGAATTGCTGTCAATAGTATGGGCAGTAAAACAATTTAGACATTACCTTTACGGAAGAAGATTTGATTTACATACAGATCACAAACCTTTAATATGGTTAGCAAACTTAAAAGATCCCAATTCTAAACTTATTCGATGGAAAATCAAGCTCAATGAATATGAGTTCGATATATCGCATGTACAAGGTAAAGAAAACAAAGTAGCGGATGCACTTTCAAGAATTAGAGAAACTAACGTAAACCAAAAATACTATTCACAATGCCAAATATGTGGTAAAAATAACAGAGATAAAACTAGCGAAAATCAACATATGTTGATGCATGAGGGAAAAACAAATTGCCCTTTATGTGGAAAAATTTATGCAACAATAAGTGCATTAAATAAACATTTAAGAGAAATACACTCTAGGGAAGATCTTGTGAAAAACCCAGGAAACCCTTATAGTAAAAGACAAACAACTAGTAGAGTAGACATTTTAGAAAGCATTCCAGTCATTGAAGATGACAATCAAACTGTACATTCTGCTGAAGAAGACAGTCCAGACTTGTTTAAGGTTACAGAAAAACCTTTTCAAAGTTTTAAAAATCAAATTATCTTTAAAAAAGGAGAGATATGTAGAATTGACGAAGATATAATATTTTCTAATAATAGAATAGTATATAATTATACAGAACTTGATTCTGATCTAGTAGCGCAAATATTAGACAAAATCATACTATTTAAAACAGTGGCATTATATTGTCCTGACAAAGAGGATTTAATAAAACTTCAAAATGAATTCAAAAACAGAAAATCTAACCCTAATAATATTATTGAAGCTGAAGTATTCTTAACTAATCATATTATTGAAGACAAGAATATTGAAGAAATATTAGAAATAATAGCTAAACATCATAGGTTTGATAATAATCACCCTGGAATAAACAAAACTTATGAAGATCTAAAACAATCATATTACTATCCAAACCTGAAAAAAGAAATAACTAAATTTATTAACAATTGCCACATTTGTAACTTTAAACATGAAAGAAACCCTATTAAGCTACCTTTGGAGAAAACAGAAACTCCAACAGGACCTTTTCAAATATATCATTCAGATATATGGTATATAAATAACAATCAAATGTACGTAACAATGATAGACAAATTTACAAAATACGCAATGATTGAAGAAATTCCTGAAAGAACAACTTTGACATTGATTAAAGCTTATTTAAAACTGTTTCTTTTGATGAAAAAACCGAATAAAATTATATTGGATAATGAAGGCGGTTTTAGGTCGCCATTGTTTACAGATTTTTTGGAAAAACAAAATATTGAATATCATTTTACTACTCCAAATAGACACACAGGTAATTCTGATGTCGAAAGACTTCATGGAACCTTGAATGAACAGATAAGAATTTTGAAGATTAGAGAACAGGAAAATGACATTAACTTTAATATTGATTTACCCATACAAGCCTTAAGTGCTTATAACAATTTGATACATTCAACTACTGGCAAAAAGCCAATAGATTTACATTTTTCAAATAGAGTTGACACAAAAGAAATATATGAGAGAATGGACAATAAAAAACAAAAAACTTTAGATTACATAAATAGAAATAGACACGATGATAGAATCAATACTAAATATGCCAAAAACGTAGGAAAAGATGGAAAATTGGATAAAAAAATTAAGAAAGTTAAGGCAAAACAAATTAATCCTAGAAAGTATATTCATAAGCAAAATCTTTATCATAAAGATCAGTTTATTAAAGAGAAAAAATATATTTCTAGATCTTTGGAGGTTCTTGTTGACGATACTGACGATCAACCTGGCCCTAGCACAAAAACTACTGACAACTGATTTGAGTTATGGAAATGGATTTACTTTGATACAAACAGGAGAAGTAGCTCTTATTGAAAATTATTCTAAAATACTACATATATTCAACACAGAAAAATATTCCGAATATGTGAAGAAATTGAAGTTTAAAATAGAACCATTAAAGAACGAATATTTAAATCATCAAATTACACATATTGAAAATCAATTATATTCGATTATACCAAGACATAGACAGATTAGAGGACTAGTAAACGTACTTGGAACGGGACTTAAATGGATATCAGGTGTTATGGATGATAACGACCGAATTGAAATAGAAACTAAGTTAAATATCATAACAGAAAATAACAAAAACATTATCGAACAAGTTAATAAACAAGTTACAATAAACGAACATTTTGAAAATCAACTTACAAAACTGGCTAACTTGGGAAATTTACAAACTTTATCTATTATACAAAATAAACAATTAATCAATGAAACTCTAACACAAATTAAAAAATTTGAATTACAATACGAATTAGATCACATAGAAAAAATAATCGAACAAGTCAGAGAATTATTATTGGCTTCTAAATTAAGGACTCTTAATAGAGACATACTTACCGATCAAGAGATTAACGACTTTAACATTACAATAGACAAACTTGAAAACATCGAATTGGATGTTGCATTGCATGATAAAAACATAATTTTTGTAATTAGGATTCCTAATATGGAAACTGAAACCTATAAAGAAATTGTAATCCAACCAATTCCAAACAAAAATAAAAAACAAATTGTATTAGATAATAAGAACTATATTGTTAAGCAAAACACTGTTTATGAAAAAACTAACAAAAAGTCAGATTTAAAGAAAATTCAAGATAACTGTATTCAAAATATATTTAATCAAAATCAAATGATATGTAATTATGAAATTAACACTTTAACGGAGGTGATAGAGATTGGAATTAATGTTATTGTAGTAATTAACGGAAACTTTGATGTAAATCATACTTGTAATAAGTTCCCACTTACCTTAAATGGAAACTATTTAATTTATATTGAAAATTGTCAAATTTATTTATATAAATGGTATAATAAGAAAAATTATCAAGACACTATTATTGTTCCAAATCCTATTAGAAATATAACCACTAGTGAATCAATAACTTTGGAAGAATTACATTACAAACATATTGAAAATATCAAAATTATCAAAGAATTAAAATATCATGAAAAAATACAGTATGTATCTATTACCACTGTTATAATAATAATTATTGTTGTCTTATGTATCTATACCTATATTAAGATTAAAGGAAATAAGAAAACTCAAGTTACAGTGAACTTACCCATAATTCCTTTGGAAAATGGGCAAGTATCTTCGTCCGGGGGTGTTATGGATACACAACCCATACACACTAGTAAACTCCCGTTTGCCTAAATTAATAAACTACTGATTAAGACTTTTAAGTCAGCATAAATGCATTGAAATATAAAAACAAAAAGAAGTATGCATGCATAAAAATCATTTATAAACAAACTACTCATATTTCTGTAAAACTGCTGACTGAATGTCTACCACAGTTTTTATTGATAAACAATTCTTAATAATCTTAAGCTTATAAGAATATTGTAAAATAATTTAAGTTTTAGTTTCATAAGAACCTCAAGACAATAAAGTCAAATTATTAAATAAACGTTTTTTTAACGATTTAACTGTTCCATCCTAAATTTGAAAGTCTAGAGTGTGAAGAACTCCTACAAAAGTACAGGAGTTTAACTAATTAAAAGAGGATTGTGTGCTAAATATTTTTGTGAATAAATCTTTATTTTTGCAATAATAAAAATTGTTGTAAAATAATAATAAATTATTTTGTTATTAATAGAATTGAATTTTGTAGTTTTTCTTAAAATACAATAATTTGTTGTTATCAAATAAACAAATTTTAAGGAGTTTTTTAGGTTTTAAAGTAGTTGGCCCCTTTTTTTTAAAAAATCCCCTTTTTTTGGCGACTTTTTATTTTGAAATCCTCTTTTTTGGACACTTTTTAAAAATTCTCAACGGTAATGCTGCTTAAAATGTTTAACATTACCGTGAAAAGTATGAAAAAGTCTTCCAAATGTCCATACTCTTAACAGTGCAGAATTATATATTGATCGAAACTTGCTTGTTCTTGAAGTATACCTGATTTAACACATTTGAGTAAAATAAAATTGTTAATTTTAACAAAATTTCTTCAATTTTACATGTTTTTAGTAAAATTTAGTAAATTTTTTAATAATATTGAAGAATTTTTATTTATTTTTACTATATTTTTTTTTTAATTTAATTTTAGTTAAAGTACATTTGTTTATGTATTAGTATATCTTATCAAATTTTATTTTTTATCGTTAGTATAGTCATCAATTTCTAGTAAGAATTAAATAAATAATATAATTATAAGAAATGTATCGAGAGCTTATATTCAAATCGGCCCTCATGCAGATTTACATTTTTTTTTTTCCGTCAGACTCTTCAGTTTTCTATTTTTTATATATTGTGTTAATTTTGGAGTCAAAAGTTAATTCTAACACTTTGTTTTTCACTTTTTGATTTTGGGCTATCTACAAACAGTATATTTTTTTAAGGCAAAAAGGGCTATCTGCAAGTTTTTGTTTGATTTTCAAAGAAATGTAAAAATAAAACTTGATAAATAATGGAAATCTTCTTTGCAATTTGAACTTTTTTTTTAAACGTTTTGAATTAGATTCTTAATATATCTCACAAAAATTTTGTTATCTCAATGCAGTCTGAAGAAAAAAGCCATTGATGTTAGATTTTTAACCTTTTTTAGATGCTTATAGATCATACGCGGATACACCTATCAACATTTTATGAAGTGTAATGTACACCAGCACAAAGTCTGGTTACAGATGCCAGGTTACTCTATATAAATAAATAATTACATAAATAGTAAAGTTTTTAAATGCATCGAGAATATTGATCTGAAGAGGACTGCGGGAGCCTTTTATTTGCTAGCTTAGCAGCCGGGTGGGGGTTCGGGTTCTTTCCTATCAATATCTATTTTGGTACAATATGTCTATTATTATAGACTCCCTTTTTATCAAGTTACAATATTAATAATAAAAGTTACTAGTGGTCCAGGATAACTAGATAAAACAAATGAATAAACAAAGCCCCTGATATCTAGTCATTGTTGAAATTTAAAGCAAATGAATAAGTTATTATGATAGCCTAAAATTTTGAAGTCACCCTGATGTAAATGGGGACTAATGCCTCAGAACCCTCTCCTACCATTGCTCTAGTGGCATATGTCAGTTTGTATCTAGAGCCCCAAACACGATTTATTCTATCCACATCATATCACATTAAAGAAAACCACTGAAATTTAATTTACAATTTCATTATTTGTAATTTATTATATTCAGGAAAATAACATTTTAGTATTTAGAAGTCTTGAATGACTTGAAGAAAAATATAGTTCTCTTTAACATATGTTATGGAAAACAAAATTTATTTTAATTAGAATTAAAAAAAATATAACTACATAGATTTCATAAATTTAAAATTCTACAACTTATAATAATTTCGAATTTGCATTTAAAAGAGAAACATATATTTATATATTCTACATTTAATAGAAATTCAAAAAAATCACATACAAATGTTTATGTAGATTGCAATAAGGTTTTTTTTTTTTTTTTTTTTTTTTTTTTTTTTTTTGAATAGCTGTTTTAAATTTTGATTATAATTTGAAAGCACCGACCGATGGTGCAATTTGATTTTACGCAAATAAAAAACAATTAAACATATGTTTTGAAAAGTAAATAGGAGCAAAATTTTCAATGTCAAGGTTATATATTACTTTAGTAAAAAAAAAAATAAATAAATGAGAGTAGAGTTATTTTTTTATTTTTTTATTTTATTTTTTTAAACATCATACAAAGAGTATGAAACGAACGAAAATTGAACATTAATTGGAGCAAATCTCTTCTTAGTTATTGTTTTAATTGTTCTTCATTTTGCTTCTATTTAAAAATTATAAATATGCAAGAATAAATAATAAGAAAAAATGTGGTACTTTTGTTGTTTCACTTACCAACTTGTATCGGGATCTTGTAGAAGGCCTTCTGCATTGAACTCGATCATGTTGTTAAACAGGGTATTTTATATGTTGCTAAAAATTATTTATGTTCTTGCATAGGTACATATGTTGCTTTAGATTAGATGTTTTGGGAAATTTATTTTTGGTAATGTTTAGATGTTTTTTTGTTTTTTCTATCTTTGTAGTGAAATTTGTCTCTGTGATTTTTTTTTTGTGATATTTTAGGTTAAGTAGATAATTTTTAATTTAGAAAAAAAAATAGATTTTTTTAATTTTAATTTGTAATTTTTATAATTATTTTGCATGGTTAAAAATAGTTAAATGTTTTTTTCATTCATTAATTTTTTTTTTTTTTTTAACTTCTTTAGGAGAAAGTAAAAGATCAAATAAGCGTTTTGTTTGTTACACTAAAATCATTTCAACGATTTTTCTGAGATGCTTTTGATAACTTTGGTTGTTTTTTTTTTTGTTTGGGAATCACTGCACTTATATTCTGTTGGTTTAATTGTTAAGTTATTCCTTCTTTTTCTGTTATTTCTACGTGGATCTATTCTGCTTGTTTTGTATTTTTATACTGGGTACCTATGCTCCGAACTAAGGTATGTGTAGATGTGTAAATGTTGATCAGTGGGTAATTTGAAGAGAATGATAACATTTACAGCTGGGAGGAACATAGAGTTTTATTCATCTTTCGGAACTGTTAGTGCCCAGAGGCATTAACATTTAGGGGTTCTGAATTACAAAAGTCTGCAGCTTCTCTTGTGATCCGCAGCTATTTGATTGGAAACGTATATTTTCTGGAGGGATAATTTTAAAGTTGAAGATAGTTGAGAAGCGAAAATCGGGTTCCAAAATTCTTCACTTTACACGCTTTGTTATTAAAGACCGTGCCTTTGTCTGAGCTTTTATAGAAACGCCGCTTGTATTTATCAAAAGTAGGTTTTAAAAATCGCGTGGCTAGTATCAAGCCACATAGAAAAAAGGAACTTGGTCACAAATTAGGTAAGGATGTAGCTTTCTCATGTATGTTATCACTTGTCGGAATAACCGAAAGGATTCTCTGAATTCAAAATACACAGTTTTAATAAAAATTATGCAAAATTAGGCACAAAAATTACCTTGGAAGTATAGATGCTTTGATTTAGTTCAATATGGATTATATTTTTGGGTACTACAAATTAGGATGTTTGAAAGTTTAAACGATTTAAAATTTTTTAATTGTTCAAGCTTTTCTTTGAAAGTCAAAGTTATCTTGACCACGTTTAGATTAAAAAGGAAGTTTCTACTCAGTCAACTACAGCAAGTAAGTTATGACATTTCAGTCTTTTGGAAGTGTTCGAATTATGAGGTAGAATTGCAATAATTAACTAAAATTAAAGTTGCCACTTACTTACTCCTGAAATCAAATTGTGTGTTCATAATATCGATAGCAGATATACAAGAGATCCATACGATTACCCAAGATGCAAACCCTCTGTTACTTACAGATACTTATTAATTTATGATATTGTACCAAAATAAAAAAAAAAGATCAAAACAAGCAATGCAAAAACATATGATCAATACTTGAAATAAAGGGGAATATAAACAGTTCATATTAAAAAAAATTAATAAGTAATAAATTAACTAAAAAAATTCAATAAAATTATAAAATAAAGTGAGCAGGTAACCATATAAATTGCCTCCAATATTAATTAAGTGTTTAATTTGTTCGCAATATTCTGTTTCCAGATAATTCATACTTGCTAATTATTAACACTCAAGGTATTAAAAGGTATTTGAGAAAACCTTGGAATGGGAGCGAAATCTTTATTAAATTAAAATATAATAGAAAATATAGTTATTACAGCTAGAAATAAGAGTTCAACTTAATAAAAAAAAAACAAAAAAAAATATAAAATGCAATTAAGCAAAATTATGTGGTAGTAACGTTCACTACAGAAGCTATACCATAGATTTGAAGACAGGAATGAAAAAAAATTTAATTAAATTGGTGATTATAAACAAAATATCTTAGATACCAAAAGCAGTTTCTTAAAAAAATTATATTTAAATAAAAAGTCCAATAAACATCGTCTTTAAAGGCTTTAATCATTTTTGAGTTGTTGATATGCAATTTAATACAATTTTAATTGGTTCAAAAATATTTTTTGCATTTTTTTTCGCATGCAATTTTTTTTTCAAAATTTAATTTATAATTTTAATTTTGAACACATTTTCGTCCTTTTAGTAAACATTCCTGTTATTTGAAATTTCTAACGATTAAAAATGGTCCAGCCAATCACAAAATTTCGCTTTTTTTATCTCCTGATTGGTATGATATCATAAATTTAACATATTGTCAATTTTTTTTCCCCAGAAATATTATGTTTTACTTCTATAATTTCCAATAAAAAAACGGGCTATATGAACATTTTATAACAAATATTAAAAATAATTAAGACAAAACGGGCTATCTACCATAACTTCGCGAATAATGGGGTTAAAAGATTTATTTTTCAGTGTGAGGTTTAGTAGACGTAATATTAATAACTCGTAGAAGAACGGATTGCAAAATGTTGGAAAATGAGGGAAATAAACTGTTTTTATGTTCTCCTGGACAATGGTGCTTTGTATGAGGCCCGTTTTGAATATAGGCCCTCGATATATTTTAATATTTTTTACATATTATCAAAAAACTGTAATTTTATTTATTAACCTCAACAAAAATACAATCTAAAAAAATATTAGTCAATTTTAAAATTTACGAAAAATATTAGTTAAATTAACAGATAATTTATTCAAATTAACTTCTTTTTGGGATGTTAAATTGAACAAAATTGTGTGTTGTTTTTCTTACTGCCAACTGTTTAAGAGTTACTGCCAATTTAACTAAATTTTCGTTGATTTAACAGATTTTTCGTAAATTTTTTAACGAAATTTTATTGAACGCATTTTACAAAAAAATATTTTTGACGAACATTATTTAGTAGATTTGAAGAAAATTTGTCGATTGGAAGAAAAATTCTATTGATTTGAAGAAAAGAAACTGTTAATTTAAATATTTTTTTTTCGTTAAAATTCTACGAAAATGTTTCGTCAATATTACCTACGAGATTTGGTTCAGTGTACTACTCTCTTAGATAATTAAGATTTACCTATTTAAAACTTCACATATCGCTGATGATAACATATTTTTGGACTTATTTCAATAGAAAATTTCTTGCAGTGGTTGCCCTAAAATTTATTTTTATATAAATTAAAGGATTTAATAATAAACAAGTTTAAGTATTCGTATTCGTTAATTATTTGTATCTGATTATTTCTGGGTCCCTTCATCTTGTCATATTAAGAACATATATGTTTATATTTATGCTTGCTTCACTAAATAAACTATCAATTATGGAACGTGTTGCACAAATGCACACGAATACACCTGACTAGAAAATTGTGCTAAACATTAACCTCATTTTTATTAAAAAAAAAAAAAAAAATGCAATGCAATGTGCAACTACTTTGAAGAGGCTGTATCAATCGTTAATGTTGACAAGGAGTGTTATGTACATAAATACATCATGCATGGTCAACGCTGCTATGATTAAAATCGAACATACATACAAACAGCGTATAAGTAACATTTAATTCTCTTGCTTTCTCTTCAATTTTTCAAAAAATGTTACGTATACGCTGATAAAAATTGTATCTGTATATTTTTTAGGTTTCTGTATCCACATTGATGTACTTACTCATGCATCCATTATATGCATAGTATTTAACACGTGTAACAAAAATATTTTATTAAAAAAAAAAAGAAATGCTCATGGAAAAACAAATATTTGTGTAACCGTTTTTGTTTTTTTTTTCTTTTTCTTTAAATCAAATATCTAACTACAAGAAGAAAAAAACAAACGCATACATACTATACAACAAAATAAATTAAAAAAATAAAAATGAACTGAAAGAAAAACATAAATAAATACATGCACATATACACAAACATAAATATGTATGTACATATACGCCCCCCAACATATGCAAGGTTTTAGTAGTGTTTGTATAAGTAAGTTTTAAGCTACAGAGAATCTAAAAATAAAAAAAATAAAAATAAAAAAAATAGAAAAGCAACCGACTGACACAGAATTCTATTTTGTTTTTTTTTTTATTTTATTTCATTGTATGTTGTGCAACTCTTATATGTTGATGTTGTTATAAATGTTGGCAACATAGATGGCAACGTAAACAACAAAAGCAATTGTTAAAAAGTAGGACTGAGAAAAAAACAAATCTACTCAATGAATAAAAAAAAAAAATATGGAAGGAATGTTTCGTTTCAGAAGAAATGAAAAAAATTGCTAGTGAAGTACCAAAAGAAATCAAAAAGCAACAAAGACTGAACAACAATTTAAGCAAAGCAAAACAAAACTCTCAGTCAAAGACCTTTTTTTTATGTTTTTTTTTTTTTTTTTTAAGAACTAAGAAGAAAATATAAATATTATATTTAGTGGGAGTGCATTTGTGTTGGTATTATTTTTATTACTAGATCAGTAATAGGAAAAGTTTCTAAACTTTGGAATTTAATTGAACTTGGGTATGTAGTAAATTAATCTTGTTATCTTATGTGTTAAAGCTTTAAAAAAATATCGATAATCATAATAATTTTAAGCGAGATCTTCGCATAGAATTTTCAAAATCCAAAATATAATTTTTGTGACCTTTAACTGTGAATATCTTATCTAGCTGTTAGTATGAGAAAAGCTTAAATTGAGTTAAAGGATTCTTTACAGATTTATTATAAATTAAAGGATATACATTAGTTTGCACCAAAATTTACCAACTTTCGAAATTTGACCTTTGACCTTTCTTTGGGTTGCAAAAACGTAATGTGTGAAATATTAGTGAAATCGGGTTTCGTTGACCCGTTCTGCATCGGACCTGAAGTTTGTAGGGCGAGTTTATATGGGAAAAAGTTGGGCTTTTTTTATCACTTTTAGACAAATTATGCTATTAAATACTTTGTTTTGCAACTATATATTAAAGACCGTAATTTGCACATAATTATCTATCAAATAAGATATAAAAAGGGAAATCGTTTGAAAAATGTTAAAGTTATTAAGAATTGTCCAGACCATTAATGTGTTTTACAACATTTATGTAAGGATTGTAAAACGAAATTTTTAACTTTATATAAAAATCTTTTTTAAATTAAATTTTAACCATAAGTACTTAAAAATACCTCAGTGCCTCACGAAAAAAAGTTGCAAATGTTATATGATTCCCAAAATATTACATCTCAAGTTTACATTTACGTGAGCTGGAGCATTTTTAAATCACCTCTGAAATTACGTATTTATTTCAATATTATTATCAAAATTTTAGTTATAAGAAAATTAACTTCAAATTATAATAGAGGCATACTACGACCATCAATATTCAAGAGCTACTATAGTAGAAAAATTAAACCTTGCTTAAAACATATCCCCCATTTGCAACCTTTTTTGTCCCCATACAAATCAAGGCACTGTAATATATATATATATATATATATATATATATATATATATATATATATATATATATATATATATATATATATATATATATATATATATATATATATATATATATATATATATATTAGGGTGGCCCTCTTTTATATGAAAGAAAATAAAGGTATTTATATTTTCAGATAACCCAAAAACTATAAAATATAAAGTTTTAGACTGATTCGAACCAATTTAGAAGTGGCTCAAAGCGATTGAAATATTAAAAATTTTAGTTTTTTTATTCTGTTCAACCATGAATAATTCATTAGAACTTAAATTTTACTCGTTTTCATTTTTCTTTTTTTGGAATTTCTCAGTTTATTACCTTTCTAAAATTACCAAAATGAAGAAAATTGAACAACTAATAATATCATAGTTGAGTCATTCCATTTAAAACATACAAATATCTTTCGAAGTATTTATTATATAAGATTTATTGAGATGTCATATTAAAGGTATCAAAATTACCATTAATATGACGTATAACATAACTTTTTTCTCAACATCAAAATGGTCCATATCTCGCGATTTTTCGTTCGCGGATAAATATCTCGAAAAGTGGTCTTTTTAAAAACTTTAAAAAATATATGTTAATGATGAAAATGTTTTCTTAAACCGTGGAAAGTGGCATTCTGGGACTCGCAATATTTTAGGAGTTATTACAACAAATGTCATAATAAATACGAATTATTTATTGCAATTTGTATTTTGTTTGTAATAAAATATAAAAATCAATTTCTTCCAAAAATCATCCGAATGTAATAAAATTCGGCAAGAATATTAATATTGACGCTGGTAATGCAAATGCCGAGTTTAAGTTTGATTTACGCGATAGTTCGCGATTTATAATATTTTGTTTGTAATAAAATATAAAAATCAATTTCTTCCAAAAATCATCCGAATGTAATAAAATTCGGCAAGAATATTAATATTGACGCTGGTAATGCAAATGCCGAGTTTAAGTTTGATTTACGCGATAGTTCGCGATTTATAATATCTCAAAAATGAGGAAAATTGTCTTTTTAAAAATACAAATATATTTTAAAATATTTACGCTACAACGTTCATTTGACATTTTTGTTCGTATCGTTCGAAATACAGAAACTCAATTTTGTATGAAAACAATTACGTTTTCGTTCGACTTATCTTTCGACTCATTGTTCGCATAGAAGTGAGTTAGAGAAACCCAAATCAGTTTTCGTTCGCTTAGAAGGCGAAAGAAGGCATTCGTTCGACATAGAGAAACAGGTTATTAGTTCTTAAGGTTTTTTAATTATTAATAAAATCATTGCCTTATAAGCATTCACATAAGAGTGACCTACAATCACTCTTAAGCAAAAATAGTTTTGTTATTAAATAATAATTTTTGCAGCTAGGCTATATAATTTTTGATCGTATTGATTAGGGCTAGAACATTATTAAATTAGCCAATTCTATTGTGATTTTATACTTTGCGGCCTTAGCCAACTATTGTATGTCATTTTATTCCAAATTTTAATGCATACGAATAGTTATTAAACTTTTTGTTTTTAAAATTTGTATATTTAGAGCAGCAAAAATAATGTAACCCCTAAAAAATCAATATTGTCAACAATAGTTTGGTAGTATTACCACCAACTACTACCAATATATAAAAATTTAAGTTAATTTTAACTACAAAGGAAAAAAAAATAAACAGAAAAAAATTTGTACAGAAATATACAAATTTAGTTGCATTGATTTTAGTTCTTAATATTTAAGAATAATTTCTTAAATATGAATCAAAAGTCAAGAAGACTTAAACAAATTGTTTAAATGTTATTTAATATTTTCTTTTGTAACGAAATGTTTAAAATTTTCTTCAGAAAATTTTTAGTTTTTAATTATTTTTAGCTACATATTGGGATCATCCAACAGAATAGAGGCGCTTTTTAATAAAATTATGTGTATATGTGCTGCATATTGGCATAAAATTCGTGCAAATTGTTTTTAGAATTTTTTAGCAATTTGTTTTTTGAAAATTACCATTTGTTGCTAATATTTTATATTTTAACTATTTTTATTTAGCATTTTCATTTAGCATTTTCATTAGAATCTTTATAAATAATTCAAAACTTAAGCAAAATTTTTGCAAAATTTCTAAAATTTTCGTAAAGAACAATTTAAAAATATCTATGAACCAAATTTTATTTTTTATGAAAAAAAGTTGGAAAAAAGTCATGTTCGATTCATAATATTTATAAACAAAATTTTTAAATATATGTACTATTTTTCTGTGTGTACTTTTTAAGAATTTTAGAATATTTTTGAATAACATTCTGATAATGGAACTAAAATAATATTAATATCTAGTTTTAATATGAAGATTCATAAAAATTATCTTAAAGAAACAATATTGAAACGATCCTGCCTGTTACAATAGATACAAGTCATGTAACAGTAGATATTTGATATTATCCGAATGAACACATTTGGCAATTTAAAGCTACTATTGCCAGCAATCGTTGATTTAATAATGTAAATATGGTAACTGGTTAGCCTTTTAACATAAAATAAAATCAAACTATCACCTTCACTTTTAGAAGCAGGTCCTTTATTATTTTTACGGGTACTGTATAATGGAAATGAGAGCCTATTACGATAACTTGAATTAATTTTAGGCTAAACGCATATTTTTAAATTTCAGTATACAAAAACTATTAATTTCCAATAGTAAACAAGTGCGGTAGTCCAATAATCACGAAGGATGTAATTTAAGTTATTTCTCGTAATATATGAAGAGTATATTTCTTAACTGTCTTTCCTTGTGTTAGAATTTGTTCCACAACCAAAATCAAGGGATATAATAGTGATACCGGGCATTCGATAATGTCATATCATTGCGAAAAAAATATACTAAGCTGTTGATTCCATCACAATAACAATATAAACTGATTGCGTTATTTCGGTCGAAAGCTCTTACTCAATTATAAATTACAAAGTTAAGCCAAACTCCCATGAAAATTTGATCGCTTTTTTATAGAAAATTTTTGATAGTTTTAAAATAAATAATAATTCCAAAAATATCAATCCATTGAACATTTTCCAAAATTGTTCAGAAAAAGATCAAAAATTAATAGAAATTGGAATTTATTGCTAATATTTATATTATTTGTAGATTTCACATATTTTAGTTTATATGCAAGAGTATAAAATCATGTTTTTAACAATACTACAGTTTCCAACCTTTTCAAATAAACATTTTTGTCAAAATTTTAAAAATCATGTTGATTTGTTTTTGCTCTCTCAAATTTAAAACTGCTTTTACTAAACTTTCAATAATTTTCCTTACGTACAAAAATATTCGACAAAATTATATACAATAGGTGTCTATAACCACAAATAATAAAACTATAGTAGTACTGTTACATTAGGTCTTGCTATAAGCAAAAGATATGCGAACGAAAATCACATGCTCGCTACTGTATATGAGTAATAAATTTATGGTTCAGCTTGGGTTAAAATTTAGTAAATTGTATTTTTATTTTATTTTAAATCATATTTATTGCAATTTATATTTACACGTGCTTATTTTTATTATATTTCGATATTACTTTTACCTTACGCAAACCTTTAAAAAATCATTTTATAATTCTCCCTCCGGAACGATTATCAAACGATAAACTAAAAATTTTAAATTTTCCGTTTAAACCACCACTGTACTATACCACTATCTCATGTATTATGAAAAAAGCGGTTTAAACTTTGAATAACATATATTGTATATACATATGTATGTATATCAACGAACACATGTAAAATAATACATACATATGCATATATTTATATAATAAATAGGTAAATTTGTAAATGTACTGATAAAAATATATACTCACACAAACAAATGGCGAATGGTTTACTCAACCACTAAATGTCAAATCAAGTGTAGTGGTGTCCATTGAGCTTAAAATTATGTGCATGCGTGTGTGTGTGTGTATCTAGTCTGTGTGTGTTCTTCATTTAAAAACAAAAACAAAAAATCATGATTATGTTTACCCAAACACACTCAGATACAAATACAACTAAATATTTTATAGCTGTTGTTGTTTAGTGTGCAAATGTTTGTGCAGTCGTATGAGTACAATTGTTAACATAGCAGCTGTCAGTGATTTCTGACAAATTGATTTGACAAGAGCTTCGTACAAAAAGATTTAACGAAAAAAATAAAATCACTGAATATAAGCAAAATAATCACAGAAAAAAAGAGAGAATGAGTGACGGAGAGTTAGAACTATAGATAGAGAGAGTTTGTATATATTAAGAAAATAACTACTCCAAACTTTAATAAATAATAATTTATTTGGATTTTTTTTTATTATACCAGTACTTTTTAATGGGTCGTGTATTTGCAAAATTCTCAATCCACGAAATAGAAAATATAGAGAGAAAGAGAGAGTAAAAAAAGTAGAATGAGTATAAATTATAGCTTTTTCACAATTTTTCGTTAAAATGAGTACACTCGAGATTAAAGCTTTGATATGAAACATGTGTAGGTGATTTGTTGTTATTTTCATTTATATGTGTGTATGTTTGTCTGTCGTATTTATTTCATTTATTTAATTTAATTCAATTCTTTGTTTTTATTTGTATTTTTGTTTGCTGTTTATTACTGTAGTCGTTATTATTGTTATTTAAGTATCCACTGAAATCATAAGTAGCAGTTGCTTGCTATTTATTTATTCATTAATATTTTAATTTGGTGTGAGTATGTTTTAATTATTATTGACATCTTTGGTAAGAGAATTTTGACATAATTAAAATCGTTTGAAGGAAATTGTTTGATATTAAGTTATTAAATAATAATGGTAGAATTCCTGAATCCTTTGCTAAGAAACTTTTTTTGGCGAATGACTTAAAAATTTTAAATTGTTGTGAATTGTTCAATTATGTTTGCAAAATGTTTCTAAATGTTCTTTAACTTTTTTTTTTTAACATTTGATTTTGTGATAGTCGTCGTATGATTAATATTAAATATTGTATATTAATATTACTTATACGTTGTATACTGGAGCCAATTTAAAAAGAAACAAGCGAGAATGTTATATTCGGCTTGGCAGAATCTATATATCCACCATCAACTTTCTCAAATTTTACGTTATATGGGAGGTGGGTGGTAAAGTGGGCGGACCACGCCCATTTTTATTCCCGAGTTTAAATTGGTCCATGAACTATTTGTACAAAATTTCATTGACGTTTCACCTTATATGAAAGGTGGGCGTTAAAGTGGGCGTATCACGCCAATTTTTGGTTTTCGAGGTTATATCGACACCCTAACTATCTGTACAAAATAGTCATATGTCTCTTTATCAGCAGAAAAGTATGAAATGAAGCTACAACGGACACCCTATATTTCTAGTATTTGGCCCATAGCTCTTTTGTTTATTAACAGATTTTGCCCATTTTCAATACCAAACAAGCCTTATATAAGATAAATAAAGGATATAAAGATGGGTATAAAGATGGTAATAAATAACGAAAGTTGTAGATTTCAAAAAGCGATCTTATAGTCAACATGTTATCATATACAAAAAGGCTGTTCTATCGTTAACAAAATACTTTTAATTAAAAAAAATATAATTTCGTTAATGATATAACAGCCTTTTTGTGTATGATAATTTTTTGGCTTTTTTGGAAAATTAAGAAAAACCCTTTATTTCTTAAAAAACAGACGTCTTTGGAAGATTTTTTCAAAGGAAATTTCACTTGCTTAATAAAAGATGTAGAAAATAATATTTATAAATGATTTTTTAATGTTGTAAGCATTGTTGGATTTTCCTAATAGGGAAAGTGTTCCCTATATTATTTGTATTTAATAATTTTCTAAAAGTAATCCAAAATTATATGATAAATTTCAACTTAAATTTAACGGATTAAAAAGTGCATGTTTCAATAATTCTTTTAAAATGGTAGTTTATTCAATTATATTAAAATTATACTAAATGAAATTGAAAAAAGATTCGGCTGTGCCGAATCTTTGATACCCTTCACCATATTACCATCTTATCGACATCATATTACCGCCAATTAATAAAATTTTCGCCTTAACGTATGCTTGCATATTTTCTAAATCTAAATTTTTTTCAAACTACGAAAATTTGAATATGAAAAAAAAAAAACAATCATAGCAGGCTTTGCTTTTAAAAAATAAACAACAACAATTCCATATTTATTTATTTTTTATGTGTGTATATACAAACTGACTGCATATACAAAGAACAACAACATCACTGTTATCCATTATATTACTGCTGTTGCTAACTAAACTACTTGTCTTATAGGCAAAAACGTCACTAATAGTCATTACAATGGTTTATATACATGTTTGTGTATGTATTTATGTATATTCTTAACAGATATGTTTTAGTTTTTAAAAATAAACAACAACAATTCCATATCTATTTATTTTTGTACAGACTTCATATACAAAGAACAACAACACTGTTATTCATTATATTACTGCTGTTGATAACTAAACTACTTGTCTATACAAAAAAACAAAAAACGTCACTAATAGTAATTAAAATGCTTAACATACATGTTTGTGTGTGTATTTATATTCTTAACAGATTTGTTTTTGGGCCATAACTCTGTTGATTATGAACGAATTTGGTTTATTAAAAAAACCGAAATTTTACAAAAATATTTATGACTGATCTATATAAAAATAAAGTTCTGTAGCTTGAACAAGGGCTTCAAAAATAAAAAACTCGTTTTCCCCGATATCTCAGTTATTACTGAACCGATTTATTTCAGTTTTTCAGAACAAAAATTCAGAAAATAATTTCCGAGCCCCCTTTTAAAATTCGAAGTCCCTGGTATATGCAGAGGCTTCAGAAACTGAAAAGCCGGTTCTAAAAACCGGTTTTTAATACATATCTCCTCCATTTATAAACCGATCTTGCTAATTAAAAAAACTGAAATTTTATAAAAATGTTTGTGACCGATCTGTATAAAAATAAAAATCTATAGCTTAAACCAGGGCTTCAAAAAATAAAAAATGCGTTTTGTCCGATATCTCAGTTATTATTGAACCGATTTATTTCATTTTTTGAGAACAAAAATTCAGAAAAAAATGTCCGAGAATTCTTTGTAAAAACAAAGTCTCTAGAATATACAGAGGCTTCAGAAACTGGAAAACCGGTTCTAAAAACCGGTTTTTTAACATATCTCCGCATTGTATGAACTGATCTTGCTGAATTCCAATAGCAAAATTTTCGAAAGCATTTCCGATCGTTTGACATATATATTATATATGTCAGTTATCGGTGGGCTTCATAAACGCCATTTCAACCGACACACGGACGGACGGACATGGTCCTATCGTCATCATTTCTTACAAGGATCCCGAAAATCTAAACTTTTTTACTCTCCGACGAAAATTGTGGAAATTACAAACGGAATGACAAACTTATATATACCCTTTACACCTGTGGTGAAGGGTATAAAAAGATGTTTTAATTTTTCAAAATATATTAGGTTTTAATATACCGTAGGAATAGTCTATCCTGCTATTATTGAAGATAACACGTTATAAGCCCATTAAGAGCCAGAGGGTTAATTTGATGCATTTAGTTCCCAAAAGGTTAAATTAGCAATTTTTGCAAATGAGAATCATGGAAGTACTTATTACATTTAAATATTGATAAATTTGTGATAAAGATAATAAGTTCATTTAAAATCGAATAAATAATAGTATTTGAAATTTATCTGCCATTTTACACCAATTCGCCACTTTCTTGATAAATTTTTGCTTTTGAAGTCATTTATATTCTTAACTAACCATTTATTTGCCGTTAAAATTAACTTAACCAATTATGGACCGGAAATCCAAAGATATTATTTATGCAACTGAAGGGTTAAATGAATGTACATATCAATAGTACTGAATGAGACCTCTCCAATGATACCCTAAAATATAATTTACTATGGAAAATGTCCAAAATATTCAAACTTTAATAAAACACTATTTAAAATAAAGTCATTGAACATTTTACTACAATTTAAATTTCGCGAGAATGAAAACAATTATTAAAATACTTTTTGCTCAATATGTATTAGACGTCATTTTTCTATCATATGTTGTAATTTTTTTGACAAAAAGTTAAAGATTGAAAACCATATTTTCAGAGGTCTTTTAAAAATGGTCCAGCTCACGTATATGAAATAGTTGAACCGAAATATTTAGGGAATGAGTTAAAAACATATCAATCTTTAGTTTTATTGGTATTCTATTCATTTAGAGCTATAGAAAAAGTTATCTCTTCTGTTCAATTCTTTGTATCAGCAACTAAGATTCTTCTCTATTCTACCTGTGCCAGACATGATGGAATTACTTTAACAAGGTGTATGCATGAAGGCAAAAACTACAACAATGCAATAATAACAGCCATTTTTTTCGTTGGAAATGAGACTGAAACGTCAAACAAAAGAAAAGAAGAAAAACACGTGCAAATTGTAAACAATGATTGCTGAAATTGAAAATTAATAAGAATAAATTGTATTTTATTGTTTTTTTTTTTTTTTGGTACAATAAGATATGTTACATCTCCATTTTATACTTCTTTTTTGTAAATAGCATTTTTCTTTATAAATATTACAAATTTCACCACCGAAAATATTTGCTTTTGATTGTAAACAAACCAACACATTCAAACGTAAAAAAAATTGACATTTCAGTCTTACACCACAAAATTAAGCAAAAAATAGTCAGATGATCTTACAATTTCTCCTTGTACTCATTCCACCATGGTGCCAGATATTGCCGTTGTCACAGAAAAAATATTATTACTACCTTCATGAAAAATATTCATTAAAATGACCATAAACCCGAATAAATCGAACAAAAATTTTTATATTTTTTTATTTTTCCTTTTATTTGATTTTCAATTATTTAAACAAACTTCATTTTTTGTTTTTGTTTTCCAAAAACATTTATTACCAATTAACAAATGATTGAATCAATTTCTCATTTGATTAAGTTATAAAAGAAAATCAAATAACAGGGCTAATCGAAAAATTTTTGGGCAATAATTTTTCCTGTGATCCTCAACAGGCCCTATATACTACGAGAGATATGTCGTTTCTCAATTGATTTTTCACTGTACTAGAGTAATAATTTTATTTATCTAAAAAAAAATCTGTGAAGACAATTATTGATGTCAAGATCTACAAAGTTTAGTCTTTCTTGCCTTTCAGATTATTCGTCTTAATATACTTTTATTTTATATGAAATTCTTAAAATAATAAAATCATTCAAAATTAATATAAAAAGGAATAGGAATTTTATATTATTGTATTCATTAAAAAAAGTAAAATAATAAGCTTTTTCGCAATAAAAATAAAAAAAAAATTTTCAAAAGTAAAAAAAACTAATCCCCCACCCCCAAAAGCTTCGGTTGGATCAGCGCCTGTTCCAACATAAGTTTCAATCAAGTCCTAAATTTTTGGTTATTTTTCCTATTAAACGAGTCATTGTGAAGCGTTTCGAAGTTTTTGAAAACTATTATGAAATTTTCTCAAGAAGATCTACAGCCCATAGTAGGGCCAATTGCAAAATTAATAGTAATAAGTCTGGATTAAGCTTTCAAAATATTGTTGGCTGGTCTGTGTTGCTGGAGCACTGACGGCGCTGCAGTGGGTCAAAGTTGACCACCTCAAGAGTAAAAAACATATCTATCTTATAACTTTTACTAATATGAACCGATTTTGAATATTTTAAAATGTTTGAATTCTTCTATGAAATACAAAGAAAAAATTAAATAAAATATTTATGAAAGATCTGTACAAGAACGAAACCCGTAGCTTATATAGCAGCTTTAAAAGGTCTAAAATTGCACTTTGACCGATATCTCGAATATTGATTTTGTTCATTTCTTCAAAAAAATTTGAAGAATATTCTGATTTTTCACTGTTAGAACGAAGACTCTAGCTGACAACAAAAAAAATTCGGTTTTTATTAACCTGTTTTATTTATTTTTATTAACATTCTTTTAAGGAATATTCCCTACAATTTGATTTGGTAAAACATATACATCAGATGATTTTAACAGACAGACGCACATTCATCGTTATATCGATATCCCTATCATTAGGACTCCGAATATGTATATTTTTTGGGGTCTTAGGTGATTATTGTAGAAATTAGAAAAACGGAATGATGAAGGGTATAAAAATGCAATTTTGTAGCCGCGTTATCCTGTTAAATGTAAATTTCAAATATCTTTCATGTTTACACAATGTACTTTTTGTGGTAATGAAAATGCCATGTAATTTATTTTATTAAAATTTTAATTCATGTTACAGTAACTCATGGGAATTAATTAACACGTTTTTAAAAAAGGAAATATTATTTATATTACTACACACCAATATAAAAAACGCTTAATTAAATTTTATAACTTTTATTCATAAAAAAAGTCATCAATTTATTTGTTATATAAAAATATGAGCCATTATTCATGCTGTGAAATTTAATTGCATTTTATTCCATATATTTTTTATAAACATTTTTTTTTTTTTTTGATGTAAAAAATCGGTTAAAAAAAAAAAAACAAAATGAAAAAAAAAAACTTGAAATAATATCTGCTACATTTTACGAAAAAAAAAAAAATAACACTGAAATTAATTTACGCTGCAAAAACTAAAACATTCTATTAAAAATCATTCATTTTTAATTATAAACAACGAGAAGGGAATATTTACTTCACACTTCTGTTTACTTTGGTCTCCCGCTGTACTGTTATTTTTTACTATGTTTACATTTGTATTGAATGTTAACGGTTGTTGGTTGTAAATTTAGAAACGGAAATGCATTTATTTTAAGTTTAAAAGGAAATTTCTGCTGAAGAAATGTAATTCAGTTTTACAGAAAAACTGCAGTAACAAATTGAAAGTAATAACTCTGAGAATACTTAAGACTAAGTAATAAATACTTTTTGATAAATATAGATTGGTAAAGTTTTTTTCTTAGTATATTAAGATAATTAGTTGCTGATAAACATTTCTTGAAATTAAAATAATTCAAATTTTACAGACAAACTATATTATATGAATTATTATTAACAAAAGAATCGTAATTATACTTTAAAGTGTTCATATTTATGTATTTAGTAGATTTTTTATTTAAGTATTTTTATTACTGCCATATGATTTTTTCTATTTATAAAAAATCAACTAAACAAATATTTATTTTATTTGCAACAATTTCTTTTTTTATTATACCCTACACCATAGGTGGTTGGCGTATTATGTGTTTGTGCAGGAATTGTTACGCAGAGAAAAAATCTTCTGAATCTCACCTTAAAGTATACCGTTCAACTCAGAATTACTTCCTAGGTCGATTTAACAATGTCCCTCCTTCCGTCTGGCTGTCTGTCCATGTAAAGCTTGTGCGCAAAGTACAGGTCGCAATTTTGAAGATAACTTGATGATATTTGGTACATGTGACTTTTTTACACAAGGACGAAGTCTATTGAATTTGATTATGATCGGCCCATTATTTCACCTAGTCCCCATACAAATGTCCTCCCGGAATAGAGTTTTATTACTTATATATGCCTTAAAAATAAGAATATTTTAATGAAATTTATTTTTTTTATAAATACAAATCCGCTTGCCAAATTTCATGAAGATCGGTCCTAAACTGACCATAGCTCCCAATAAACCCCTCTCCCGAAAATCACTTTAACGTGCATAAAACCGACAGAAATAATTAATAATACGTAAAGTAAAAACAAAGATATGTGAATCGAAATTGTATAGGGTATCATATGGTCGGTCTTGACCGACTATACCTTTCTCGTCTCTTATTGAGTTTGGTCTATTTTACAAAAATTTAAGATTTACAAAGATGATAATGATGACGACTACAGCCATGACGTTGACAAGAATATACAGTGTCTAACATAAGTTAGTGAATTTTAATTTTTAAACAAAAATATGAGTTACTTTTAGTTATTAAATTAGGTACATAAAAAATAATATTTTTTTTTTATGAATGGGATTTTTTTTGCCTGAGTTGTCTTCTACCAAATGCTGCAAAAAGCAGCACAAAATGTTGAATCGTTTCCGAAAAATTAAGAAAAATAACACGTGCAGTCATTTCAGGTGCCTCACAAAAGTATTTGAACTTTTTAATTTTTTATATTTGAAGATATTCAAAAAAAAAAAGATATGTTTTTTTATATTAATTGTTATTAAATATTAGTGTTAAGCGTTTACTAATTCTTTTTATAAATTTGGGGGTAACATTTTAGGGAAATTAAGCAAAGTTCCCTTAGGTGTATCTTACAAAAGGGAAAATTGGAATAATCGGGTAATTTTTCCCAAAATATTTGTTAAATTTAATTTGTTTTATTTGGAAATATAAATGGACTTTGTCATGTCTTCGATAAATAATTTTCACTGCAAAAGTTCTAAATATTGACATTCCAAGCGGCGTACAAATTTTCATTATGTTGTTAAGAACTAAAAATCTTTAACATTGAGCCTATTTTACTGAAGTATTGGTCCACATATTTTAACAAAACTTTCAGATTGTGTTTCTGTAGGTATTAGCTGTTATTAAATGGGAGATTTGGATACAAAGAAATTGGTGCCATAGTATAAAACGCGATAAGAGGTATATTTTAAGCTACATAACTATATGACTTTCAAGCTATGTTGATGAAAATAAAGTTGAAAATTTTTCGCTCCAACATTTCTGGAGTGCAAGTTATTGATCCAAAAGTAATATGGCTAAGTACTTAGAAAAATAAACCCAAGTACAATTATTTCGGGGTGTATTTTGGAGCTATTCATAAAGTCAGGTATTTTAGTCTATAAATTTATAATTGGCTATATATCGGGAAGATATTCCCCAACATTTTGAAATAAATTTTTGATATGTAGGGTACCAAAGTGGGCTTGATATTTAAGGTATTCTATTTTTAATGGTGCAATGTCTCATAATTAACGACTTGGACCCTTCGTATATGGCGTTTTAACAAAAAACTTATAAGGAACTAAAACCTTATTATTATTTTTTTTTTTTTACTATAATGATAAAAAAAAAAAATATTGTATTTGTCATTTATAGAAGAAAAATAGGCGTGTTCTTCCTAAATCAACCTTCTAAGTCCATTAAATATAAAATTGGACCAAAAATTCCCCAAAATTTTACTCCAAATTGGGGAAATAAATTAGTAAACATTTAATTGTGATACCTATGACCTATTATTAATAAAAAAAATACATGAATTTCTCCAAATTTTATTTTGTTTGACATTTTTAAATACAAAGGTGATAAAAATTCGAATACTTTTGTGAGGTAAATTCGATAAATTTTCATACTATTTCTGTAATAACTTGGATACTAAACATCTGCATCAATTCATTTGTAACTCATTTTTAATGATTCCCTTTCTTTTCAATTGTTGACTGTTATTGTTTTTTAAACTTAAAATCAATTCGCTGTGTGTGCGTACGTATTTAAAAGACAAAGAAAACAAAACAAAAACAAACAAAATCATTTGTGCAGGGAGTCATAAAAACAATTTAGCAACAAATCATTTGCAACTGAATTGAATTGAATTAAATATAAAATGCAATACTGTCATTTGTTTGTTTTTTGTTTACAAAATTTGAAGTGAAGGAAATATTAAATGAAAAAATTTAAATAATATAGGTTTGTAATTAAAAGTAAATAAAAATATCATAAATAAAATTAATTTTATTTCATTTAAGATATAATTAATTATAATTGAAATAAAAAATAATTAAATTTTCTGAGCAAAAAAATTTAAAGCAAACGTTATCATAATCTATTTTTTTATTTAAAAATAAATAATTGTTACTTTCCATGCATTTTTTCATATTAAAGTAAGGGAATGACAGTAATTCACAGTTTTGATTTTATGTTTTTTATTAAACATTACTGTTTTTGAAAAAAATTTCTTATGACAAACAATTTCTCAAAGAGAACATAACATGATTTGTTTTTGTTTTATCATTTCAATTCAACTCAATTCAAATAATATTTTTTTGCGTGGTTTGTTTTGTATTGTTTTGTTTTTTATTTTAGCAGTAATGTGAGAGCATGTATTAAAAAACATTACTGTGAGTTGAAAAGCAAATGATTTGATGCAGATGTTTATTGGATACAATTCAATATTTTTGATTGCAGTTTTTTGCATTATAAAGTTAACAAATAGACAAACACAACTCAGTTAATAAATCTAGAATCATTTTTTTTTAAAATCACGTAATTAAACCGTTTTAATTATTAATTTAAAAAATTCAAATACTTTAGTGAGACACTGTATGTATGAGTATAAAAAATTTACTTTGGCACTTGCCAATTACAGCTAGAATTTAAAAGTAAAAAACATAAAAAGAAAATTGAAAAATACGGTTTGTTGAAATGATTTCCTAGAAGAATCAACAACCAATATTTTTTACGTTTTTCCTTTATTTTTACTTATTTTTTAAACATACAAGAAAAATGAGAAACACTTTAAAATAAACGATTCAAAGTGAATTGTAAAATTGTTGTTACTTAAGTATTACACACCCTTAGAAAAATAGAAAAAAAAAAAAAAAAAAAAACATCAGTGTCGAAGGCAATGACAATAATCATCATCATTTTCTTTGTAACCACCCCATCATTTTGTCAGCTAACTCAAAGCATGAGAAAACGATTTCATAGTCAGATGCTGAATTTTATTTTAGATTTGTTTTTTATTTTTTTTCAGAGCTGCTCGAATTTTTAAATAAATGTTGATGTATTTAGTAACTTAAACAAAAATTTAGTGAGTATAAATGTTTAAATAGAAAAGGAAAATTAACATATTTCAGAGTTGTTTTTCAGCTAAATAAACTAGCAAAATTTTTTACTTTTATAGTAATCAATGCTTTACTTTCTACTTAAACTATTTTTTAACTCCTTAGTATAATAAAAATTAGAAAATGTTTAATAATTTTCTTATTTCACGGACGATGTTAACCTTAATCATTTACAAATTTATATTATTCAACCGTTAAAATAGTTGTTACTGTAATTATCGTAGTTAAAATATTATCTTTTTTCTTATAATAATCTTATTTGGAAAATTTTTAAAAATCTGGGCAATATTTGACTTTGATTGTAGCCTTACAAATTTTAATAGAAATCTGATCTTTAAAAGTTTTTATAGATTTAAAACACCCCCTAAAAATATGCTACCTTAAATTTGTTGGTTGTACGAGAAGCGAAAATATTTCAACACATTTAATTATGTTGGGAAAATCAACAGTTAACATCCTTTCTAACACTTTGATTAAATTTTGCTTATCTACATCACGTTACTTTAATATACGAAGGTTGTTTGACAATAGTCTGGCAAAACTCAAAGTTTGATGTTGTTGGATAATAACCAAATAAAAAACACTTCTTAATATTTTCCATTTAATTATTATAGTTCTTTATTTTCTTAAAAGTGTGGACTGTATTATTGTTTTATGAGATCTGTTTCGTGTGGTGCATAAAGGAAGACTAAAACTTAAACATATTGCGCATAATAATAAGGGTTGAATTCAATAACATAAAATGAGCAAATGAGAGTAAGCTTTAACAAAATAAAAATAATACATTCCATTGTGTGTGTGTAGAGTGTGAAATACAAATAAATAAACCAAAATAAATGTTACATATAAACATGGGAACGGTTCCTCAACAGATGTGATAAAGTCTTGCATCTGAAATCAAAAATAACACAGAGAAGTACAATTAATCTCATTTTCTCAGAATTATCATCAAAATAATTTAGCTGCGATAAATGAAATATTCATAATTTTAATATTGTTCTAACAATTGCGATTCACTCTTAATAAGTTCACAATTTATTTATTGGAGGCAGTTCGTTGGTTGCTTAAGCTAGCTCATCAGGAAACCTTTCCCAATTTCTTCTGAATAACTAATAATATAATAGAGTATAAACTTTATAAATTCAATGAGAATTAAAAGTTCTACTCATAGATTATAACATAGATATGAAGTTCAGTTTTCAAAAACCTAAGTCGGTTGTCAAAAAAACCTAAGTCTAAAAATGTGTTAGTAAAATTTTTCATTGAAAACAAAAACAATTATAGTACGTGTGCCTTTTTGAGTAAATTTTTTTCAATTGAGTTTTTTTAAGCTTCATATCTATGTTATAATCTATGGTTCTACTCTAAAGCTTAAACAAAGCCCAATAAAAAATTATGTTTGTCAGTAAAACAAATTTATTTATTATATAGATTTAATAAATTTTCAAATTTAAAATCGATTGTTTTTGTACTCGTAGGATATGTCGACTTCGCTTATAAGGGATAAGGCACCTTTTTTAAATATTTAATTGTACGCTCCTCTCTACGCTAATATAAAATTCAATATAAATTAAACCAGCAGATTAGAAATTACGGATTTATTAAAAAAAAAAAAAAAAATGATTCTGCCCCACTGTGCAATATAGTGATCGATTTATTTTAAATAGACCCAGGAGTAAAATACAAAATAATGAGAATCTACTTATTGGGATATTCAGTCAATTAAAAGTCATTCGGTTATCCGATTAATTTTTGTCGATTAACTGTTCGAATAACTTAAAATTGTCTATAAATAATAAATAATTAGAGTTTTTCACGGGAAATCCCGGGACGAGAATTCCCGGGAATCCCGCCAAATTTTCACTCCCGTAATCCCGGGAAATCAAGCGGGAATTCCCGGGATTTCTTGTGTATGCAAAATGTTTATATTTAACAACTAATATATGGATATTTTAGTATATAATGTGTTTTTACATTTGTTTCTATTTATTTAATTTGATTTGTTATTAGTTTAAATATTTTTAAGGAAATTTCTCAATTTGTTTGATATTTTTCGTATAACAGTCTGAAAACAAAATATCGTTTTCTTTTTTGCTGAATAATTTAAAAAAAAATTTGATTTTCAATTTTTTTCATTGTGGTCAAAAATAATATTTTTAAAATTCGATATTTAAGAAGTATATTTATTAAACGATTTGAAGATGCAATTTGCACGCATGTGCAAGTTGTAAGAGGAATCTTTTTAAAATGTCTGGAAACCTCAAACAACAACTTACATTTTTATTGCCCCAACGAAAACGTGAGACTAAAAGTATTCAAACTGTAAAATTCCCTGAGGTTTTCTTAACAACAAGTTTACTTCCGTATAAATATTTAGAGATTTTTCCAAATAGGGTAAATGAAAATCAAGGTATTGATTCGACTTTCGTATGAGTTGTTATATAATAAAAAGTATTCATTCAATATTGAATATTTCAAAAAGAATTAGTTTATAATTATACCCTTCACCAAAGGTGTAAAGGGTATATATAAGTTTGTCATTCCGTTTGTAATTCCCACAATTTTCGTCGGAGAGCAAAAAAGTTGACATTTTCGGGATCCTTGTAAGAAATGATGACGATAGGACCATGTCCGTCCGTCCGTCCGTCCGTCCGACCGTCCGTCCGTCCGTCCGTCCGTGTGTCGGTTGAAATGGCGTTTATGAAGCCCACCGATAACTGACATATATAATATATATATCAAACGATCGGAAATGCTTTCGAGAATTTTGCTATTGGAATTCAGCAAGATCGGTTCATACAATGCGGAGATATGTTAAAAAAACCGGTTTTTAGAACCGGTTTTCCAGTTTCTGAAGCCTCTGTATATACTAGGGACTTCGTTTTTACAAAGAAGTCTCGGACATTTTTTTCTGAATTTTTGTTCTGAAAAAATGAAATAAATCGGTTCAATAATAACTGAGATATCGGACAAAACGCATTTTTGATTTTTTAAAGCCCTGGTTTAAGCTATGGATTTTTATTTTTATACAAATCGGTCACAAATATTTTTTTAAAATTTTGGTTTTTTGAATCAGCAGGATCGGTTTGTAAATGGCGGAGATATGCTTTAAAAACCGGTTTTTGGAACCGGTTTTTCAGTTTCTGAAGCCTCTGCATATACCAGGGACTTCGAATTTTTAAAGGGGGCTCGGAAATTATTTTCTGAATTTTTGTTCTGAAAAAATGAAATAAATCGGTTCAGTAATAACTGAGATATCGGGGAAAACGATATTTTAATTTTTGAAGCCCTTGTTCAAGCTACAGATTTTTATTTTTATATAGATCAGTCATAAATATTTTTATAAAATTTCGGTTTTTTTAATAAACCAAATTCGTTCAGAATCAACAGAGTTATGGACCAAAAACAAATCTGTTAAGAATATAAATACACACACAAACATGTATATTAAGCATTGTAATGACTATTAGTGACGTTTTTTGTTTTTTGTATAGACAAGTAGTTTAGTTATCAACAGCAGTAATATGATGAATAACAGTGTTGTTGTTGTTGTTCTTTGTATATGCAGTCTGTACAAAAATAAATAGATATGGAATTGTAGTTGTTTATTTTTAAAAACTAAAACATATCTGTTAAGAATATACATAAATACATACACAAACATGTATATTAAGCATTGTAATGACTATTAGTGACGTTTTTTGTTTTTTGTATAGACAAGTAGTTTAGTTAGCAACAGCAGTAATATAATGAATAACAGTGTTGTTGTTGTTCTTTGTGTATTCAGTCAGTTTGTACATACAAAAATAAATATATATGGAATTGTTGTTGCTTCTTTTTTAAAAGCAAAGCCTGTTATGATTGTTTTTTTTTTTTTTCATATTCAAATTTTCGTAGTTTGAAAAAAATTTAGATTTAGAAAATATGCAAGCATACGTTAAGGCGAAAATTTTATTAATTGTCGGTAATATGGTAATATGATGTCGATAAGATGGTAATATGGTGAAGGGTATCAAAGATTCGGCACAGCCGAATCTTTTTTCAATTTCATTTTATGATTAATTAGTTTATTTTAATATTTTTATACCCTTCACCACAGGTGTAAAGGGTATATATAAGTTTGTCATTCCGTTTGTAATTCCCACAATTTTCGTCGGAGAGCAAAAAAGTTTAGATTTTCGGGATCCTTGTAAGAAATGATGACGATAGGACCATGTCCGTCCGTCCGTCCGTGTGTCGGTTGAAATGGCGTTTATGAAGCCCACCGATAACTGACATATATAATATATATATCAAACGATCGGAAATGCTTTCGAGAATTTTGCTATTGGAATTCAGCAAGATCGGTTCATACAATGCGGAGATATGTTAAAAAACCGGTTTTTAGAACCGGTTTTCCAGTTTCTGAAGCCTCTGTATATACTAGGGACTTCGTTTTTACAAAGAAGTCTCGGACATTTTTTTCTGAATTTTTGTTCTGAAAAAATGAAATAAATCGGTTCAATAATAACTGAGATATCGGACAAAACGCATTTTTGATTTTTTAAAGCCCTGGTTTAAGCTATGGATTTTTATTTTTATACAAATCGGTCGCAAATATTTTTATAAAATTTCGGTTTTTTGAATCAGCAGGATTAGTTTATAAATGGCGGAGATATGCTTTAAAAACCGGTTTTTGAAACCGGTTTTTCTGTTTCTGAAGCCTCTGCATATACCAGGGACTTCGAATTTTTAAAGGGGGCTCGGAAATTATTTTCTGAATTTTTGTTCTGAAAAAATGAAATAAATCGGTTCAGTAATAACTGAGATATCGGGGAAAACGAATTTTTTATTTTTGAAGCCCTTGTTCAAGCTACAGATTTTTATTTTTATATAGATCAGTCATAAATGTTTTTATAAAATTTCGTTTTTTTTAATAAACCAAATTCGTTTATAATCAACAGAGTTATGGTCCAAAAACAAATCTGTTAAGAATATAAATACACATACAAACATGTATATTAAGTATTGTAATGACTATTAGTGACGTTTTTTGTTTTTTGTATAGACAAGTAGTTTAGTTAGAAACAGCAGTAATATAATATATAACAGTGTTGTTGTTGTTCTTTGTATATGCAGTCTGTACAAAAATAAATATATATGGAATTGTTGTTGTTTATTTTTAAAAACTAAAACATATCTGTTAAGAATATACATAAATACATACACAAACTTGTATATTAAGCATTGTAATGACTATTAGTGACGTTTTTGCTTGTAAGACAAGTAGTTTAGTTAGCAACAGAAGTAATATAATGAATAACAGTGTTGTTGTTGTTCTTTGTATATGCAGTCAGTTTGTATATACACACATAAAAAAATAAATAAATATAGAATTGTTGTTGTTTATTTTTTAAAAGCAAAGCCTGCTATGATTGTATTTTTTTATATATTCAAATTTTCGTAGTTTGAAAAAAATTTAGATTTATATATGTGAAAATATGAAAGCATACGTTAAGGCGAAAATTTATTTATTTGTCGGTAATATGGTAATATGATGTCGATAAGATAGTAAGATGGTAATATGGTGAAGGGTATCAAAGATTCATTTATCTTTTATTTGACTGAATATTAAAATTTTTAATTATTTATTTTCGGCGGGAATTCCCGGGATCCCGGGAAATTTAAAAATCAATCCCGATTTCCCGGGAGCGGAAAAAGTCCGGGAAAAGAAAAACTCTATAAATAACCCAAATAATTTGTGTCAAATAACCGATTAATCGAAATTTGTATTCTTGGAGTTAAGCGCCCCATAGACACATACTGCATTAGCTCCTACAATATGTATGTATTAGTAAAATTGAGAGAGCTTTTGAATGTGTGCGTCACACCGACAATGCAGTATGAAAATTCAAAATCGTTTTGATTTCAAAATGAACTCGTACTGCAAACAGATATTGTAAATTAATTTTTGAAGTTTTCTTTTTCATTTATAAAAATTTCAGTTTGACTTTTTAAACTGAAAGAAAAAATAATTAAAATATTTAAAATGGTTTTTTTTATTCGAAATTTTTTCAAAAATAAACAATTGATTGATCAATGTGTAGTGAAATCGTCAATCACACACGTATAGGGGGTTCATCGGCAGTATCTCTCTGCAGTATGTGTCTATGGGCGCCTTTATAAATTTAAAAGATTTTTATTTTTTTTTTTTTTTTAATGTATGTCAGCAAAAGTAAATAAAAGTTATTTTTAGGGCAGTACTCTTTCACTACTTGAAAATTATCAATCAGTGTATGCTTTCTTGTGCTTAAGAAGTAATATTAACAGCATCCATAGGTATTTGTAACTAAAAAAGGAATCAAATAAATAGTTCCGCTACAAAATATTGAGACTCGGTTGTTATTTTGGCAAATACTTGTTTTAAACCAATTAAAAGTAATAATTAACACAAAATGTAGCTGGATGTTGCTAAATCGCGTTCGTTTATTTTAAAAATCTTACAATTGCGAGCAAGAGAGTGACAAAATTTGACAGTTCATTGAAGGGGAAATTGATGAAAGCTGCTGGCTGTTTTTCTTCCATCAACTTTCATCAGCAAAATATACATATGTTGAAAAAACATATGATCATTTGTTTACAAATGTAAAGAAAGAAAATCAAAATATAAAAACTAAAATTTTACGAAAAGTTAGGAAAATAAGTGTAAAAAAATATTACTCAAATACTTACAATTAATATTTGTTAAGATTTAAGGAGTGCGTTCGAAAAAACCTTAACATATATAAAATTCAATAATTTAGAAACAGTTGATCTTAGGGTTTTTATTATTTTTTTACTTAATTGATACTATATTACAGATCACAGAAAAATAAAACTTATATATTTCCAACCACTACTTATGAAATAGTGGATCATTTTTGGTAACCCTTCCATTAGAGATTTGATAGTTTTTTGGAACAGTTTGCACATCTTTTTTTTAAATCTTCTGTATGGGACACTTTTTTCGTGCTCATCAATTCACTTTTCACAAGAGCCCAATATCTCTCTACTGGTCTAAGCTATGGACAATTTGGAGAATTGACCTTTCTTGGTGGACACACTGTGCTCTCTTATGAAAGTAAGATGTCCTTTTTGCAAATATTCTTTAATGTTTATTTTGGTATTTATAGAGCCGAACATAACAAGCTACTTTTTTGTTTTGCCGCAACTACAAAAAACTTGTAAATCAGGATTTTTTTTAGGAAATTTTGTTTGCTTTTGGATCCTAAACTTATCTTTAGCGTTGCCTCGAGTATTAGCAACATAAAAGTTTAGACACAGAAGCTGCGAAAATTCTGCCAGCACATACTTTTCTTTGTCAATTATACATGAGTATTTTTTTATGAAATATGATTTTAATTTCCGTGTCCTATTCTTGGCTTGTAAATTTTTTGCATTATTCCTGTTTGGAACCTTTTGGACTTTATATGTTTTCAACTCCACTTTAGCTCTAACTTTTCGCACCAAATAGACAGAACACTGAGCTAACCAGGCTGCTTTTCTACCATATGTGTTTGGAGTTCTCTTCAATATGCTTTCAATTTTCTGGCCTTTTCAATATCATGTGAACCTATTTTTCTTCCCGAACCAGGTTTCCCATCAATGGTCAAATTTTCTTGATACTGTTTAATAATATTGGAAACAGTTTGACGGCAGAAATTTAATTCTTTGGCCAACTTTTTGTAAGACTTATTTGGATTTTTTTGAAATTTTTTAATAATTTTTTGCACGAACATCTTTTTTGTCACCCATTTTGATCAAAGTCACAACTAATCAACACGGTTATCATTAAAACTAATAACTGACATATTTTTCAATGATAAAACTAGATCAAAGAAAATTTTAATATTTCTTTCGAAAAAAGTTATGAGGCAAAACGTGTGTTAAGATTTTTCTGATCGCACTCCTTAAGTTAAAAAATTATATAAAAATTAATTTATAAAAGATTTTATTTTCTGTTGAAAATCACTTTAAGAGATGCCATGTTAGCGTTTTTTGTTAAGGATTTTTAGCTTTTTTTTATTGTTTTAAGGACTGCGTACGAAAAAATCCGTGCATACTTTTGGGCTTACAACTTTTGATGTGTTGAAAAATAAATAATTCTGTTAACTGGTTTTCATTTGTCATTATGCTCACTAGCCATGTGCTAAGTTTCATAGTAATAGCAAAACTAGTTTTTTTAAAATGGAAATTGAACAAAAAACACCTAAACCCATAATTAAAATTTTTCATGAAATCTTACATCGGCCATATAAAACAATTGCTAGGAAGGCTGTTGCGTCACATATATTATACAAAGAAGTCATGATCACTGAATGGTAACCTGGTAATGGAAGACAAATAGTATCTTCAGGCTGTAGGACTCAGACAAAATAGAAAGGATTTTGAGAGAAAATCACTTCATCTCTGGAAGAAAAGTGTCACAAAAAGTTAATTGCTTTGAATCTTTATCAGAAAATTTGAAAGGAAATTAAGCCTGATGACGTATAAAGTAAGAAAAAAATCCTAATAGAAATGCAAGCAAGAATCTGGAGGTAAAAAATAACATGAAAGTTCCTCAGACGAATTTTTTCAGAAATTTTGTTTCTGTATAGTAGACGATGAAACGTTCGTACAGGGTGACTTTTTTCAACTTCCTAACCAGGAATTCTATGTCGCAGATGCTAGAGGGATTGTTGCAGAAAAATTTCGTGTATCAAAGAAATCAAAATTCCCTTTGAATTTGGAAAAGACTTCTCCCTTTCCTAAGAAAATTTAGTGTATCCTCTCTTTTCTGGCCTGTTTCCGCTTCTTCTCATTACAACAACAAAACAATGGAGTTGTAACAAAAAAATTGTAAGAGTTTGTACCAAAAGAGGCTAATCCATCAAATTGTTCGAAACTCCGTGAAATTGAAAGATATTGGGCTCTATTAAAAAATAATTTAAAGAACATTAAAAGCTATGCTTAAAATGAAACGGAGTTTAAAAATAAGTCGACTTATTTGAGCAAAAAAGGACCGAAACACAATAAAACCTTTAATTAGAATAATTCTGGAAAAGATCAGATATTTCCTTAAAAACCAACATGTTTAGAACTTGAACATAACAGTCATTAATAAAAATATCACTTTAAAAAAATTCGCCCATTGGTTTAGTTTCTATAAGCAGATTTGTATGCAGGGATTTTTTCGTGCGCAGTCCTTAGTTAAAAATTATATTTTAATAAATCTTATTTAATGTTATTAACAAATAATATTTAATATTAATAACATTTTACTTTTATTTTGTTAACAAAAAAGAACAAAATTACTATGTTTTTATTTTTATACATAGATTAGCGTTTTTTTAATTTAATGAAGGGACATTATTTTTTGTTGTTTATAAACAAAAACCTGCAAATATTTGCAAAATGTTGTTCGCGTACTTTTTTTAATATATTTTAATTTGAGAATAAATTGGTTTTTGCTCTCTCAAAAAAATTGTTGGATAAATCTTGCTGGAAAGTGCGCAAACACACCTAATATTAAGCAAAATTATTTTGTAAGAAAATGGTTGGTTTCAAGGTTTAAATATGCAGTTCTAGCTAAAAAATTTTCACTTACGACTTGGCAATAAATATACAAATGTTTCATTTATGCAATACACAACAACTAGAAATATCCACACTATAACATCGTTATACTACTAAATTTGTGACTCGTCTGTGCAATTTGCAGGTTTGCAAAAGCAAACCATTGCACACGAAGTAAAATATATTTCCCATATAGTTGCGCACGCACAATTTTGTTGAACCCATATTGCGCAGTATTATTTATTTTCGTTTTGATTTTACTGCTATAGTACAATGTTTAGCAGCCTTTTTGTTGACAATTTCATTGCTGCTAGACATTCTTGTGTGAAAGATAAAAAAACATACTTACGAACATACACACTACATACAAACGTAAATACCTACATACATATATACATTAGGTTACATTTCAACCCTTATGTGTTTTATTTTACACACAAAGCATCGAAATTGCAAAAACAAGACTGCTAAATTACCTACTATAGCAGAAAAATCAGAGCGCAAATTTTCAAATAGAGAAAAATATCCAGCATAACAAAGAAAACATTGACTGGTGTGTAATATGTTTTCGGCAAAATTCTACGAGCACACTGCAGCACGAGGTTGTAGTTTATATATTTGACAAACAAGTTGAATACTGTTTAAGTATGTTGCTTTAAATTGTAAACAAAAACTGCAATTTTTAGTATACCACATGAAAATAATGCTGCAGTTTGTAGTAGTATGGAACACAAAATGTTAAAGAGTGAATATATTTTTTTTAGTATGGCGTGCTATAGAGCTACTATAGTAGAAAAACGTGCAGTATACCCGCTACTTCGTTAGCGTATATTTTTTTTAATAAAAACCATACTATATTATTAATTCAAATTGTGTTTTAATAAGTTATAATTTCATGACTATTGCACTGATATAAAAGTTTTATTTAAGTAAAAAACAGACTAACAAACGTGATTCACTTTTATATACAGTAGCGAGCATTAAAAATGCAACGCTATGTGATATGATCTTTGTACGCATATATTTTGCTTATAGCAAGTCCTAATGTAACAGTACTAATGTGATTTTATTATTTGTGGTAATAGATACCAGTTGCATATAATTTTGTTGAATATTTTTGTGCGTAACGAAAATTATTGAACGTTTAGTAAAAGCAGTTGAAAATGTGAGCGAGCAAAAAAATACAACTCTAAACAAATAATCATGATTTTTAAAAGTTTTATAAAAATTTCGATTGGAAATGGTTGGAAACTATATTGTTGTTGAAAAACATGATTTTCTATCGTTGCATATTGTCTAAGATACATGAAATTTACAAATAATATAAATATTAGCAATAAATTCCAATTTTATTAAATTTTGATATTTTTCTGAACTGATTTGGACATTTTTCAATAGAGATTGATATTTTTGGAATTATTATTTATTTTGTTAGTTGTTTTAAAACCAACAAACATTTCCTATAAATAAGCGATCAAATATTTATGATAGTTTAGCCTAACTTCATAATTTATAATTGAGTATGACCTTTCGACCGAAATAACGCAATCACTTTCGATCGTTATTGAGATGGAATCAACAGCTTTAAATATTTTTTTCGCAATGATATGACATTATCGAATGCCCGGTATCGCTATAATGTTCAAATATCCCTGGAACAAATTCTAAGACAAGGAAAAACAGTTAAGAAATATACCTATTTTGAACTCATCATATGCTGAAAAATTAAAAGTACATCCTTTGTGATGATTGGACTCTTGAACTTGTTTACTATTGGAAATTAATATTTAAGTAATTATGTCTACCTAAACCGTCTAAAATTTAAATATATGGGTTTAGAGTCAAATTAATTCAAGTTATCGTAATAGGCTCTTATTTCCATTATACAGTACTCGTAAAAATAATAAAGGACCTTTCTCTAAAAGTAAAGGTGGTAGTTTTATTTAAGTAAATAATATGTGTTATGTTAGAAGGATATCCAGTTTCCATATTTACATCATTATATCAACGATTGCTGGCAATAGTAGCATTGAATGACCATATGTAGTCATTTAGATAATATAAAATATCTACTGTTAAATGACTTGTATCAATTGTTACAGGCATGATCGTTTCAATATTGTTTCTTTAAGATAATTTTTAAGAATCTTCATTTTAGAACTACATATTAATATTATTTCACTGCCATTATCAGGATGTTATTCAAAAATATTCGAAAATTCTTAAAAAGTATGGAGAAAAGAGTGTTTTTTTAATATTATTAATATCCTTTGTAGTTAAAATTACCTTAAATTTATATGTATTGGTAGTAATTAGTGGTAATGCTACCAAATCATAGTTTTCAGCATTTTTCAATAATTAGTTTTATCAAAATTTAAAAAAATCCGGTGATTTTTTAGGAGTTGAATATTTTTTGCTCCCTTAAATTTACAACTTAAAAAAAAAATTTATTAACTGTTCGTATGCGTAACAATTTGAAACAAAATGACATGCATACGATCAATACGATCAAAAATCATATAGCCTAGCGTTGCATTTTTTATGCTCGCTACTGTAGATAGCATTTAATGCGATCATGCTGTACTCCTGCATACCTAGAATAAACAAAATGAAAAAACCCGTAAAATTAAACTATAATTTCTAATTCCCGTGAACAATATTGGAGTACTGTCGGCATTAAGAACAATAAACTTTTTAAATATTTTAGTTACCAATTTTTTTACATCTTTAACGTAAGAAATTTCAAAAACGACCAAATTAGTTCTATTATATTTTATATATTTTAGTGTAGAGGAACGTGCTAATAGCGCTTGTGGATTCTCAATACAGAACCATATATCTTTAATTTCATATTTGAAAGTTAATTATTATTACAAGGAATTCAAAGAGTAATACTTTAATAGTGAAATGTATTCTCCCATTAACTTGGACCATATATCTTTAATTTCATGATTTTAGCTTAAATATTATACAAAAAATCAAAAAGTATCATTAGAAGAACAAAAAAGTACCACAAAATCTCCTCTTGTGAATTCTCACTCACTAAGGACTACATGTACTTAAGTTCATGTTTCTAATTTAATGTAATAAAAATGCATTACTTAATTTGAATAAAATTTAATTTCCCGATTTTATCCCCTTTTTTGGTACTTTTTATTCCCCCTGGATGTAACAAAGATTGTATTCCAATATATTTCTAATTTCAATTAGTACAATAATTGAATGCTAAAATATTCATATAGATGTGTCAGTAAAAAAATATTTTGTGAAAAAAGTACCAAAAACAGGTACGATTTTTACCCTTTAAACGTTCGAATTTCCAAAAAGTACCAAACTTATATTTGCCAATTTTCGATAATGTACTAATTTGATGCACATTTTATTTCTATGCTTACTGGAATAAAAGATAGATGACAAAAAAGTACTAAATTAAAATTTTTACCCGTATTCTCCCTAAAGGAGCCGAATTTCAAAAAAGTATCAGATACCTATCCGATTATTTTTTAAAAGAATTAAGATAGCTATTAAATTTTTTTGTATCTCTATTAGTTTAGGAGATATAAAATTACCGACTTTACCCGTTTTTATACTTTTTTACCCCTTAAACATTCGAATTTCCAAAAATCCTGTCTTAGTGCATCTATTCGGTAGGTCAATATTTCATCTTTCCAGCTTTAACCGTTTGGGCTGTGCGACGATGAATCATAAAATAAGTCAGTCAGTCAGTCAGTCAATCACTATGTGCCGTCAATCACTATGTGCCGACCTTCAACCTGAAGTATTTTTTTTTTAACTTCTGATTTTTTTAAACAACTTTTGATGCAATTATGTTAACAACAGGTACCGGTAATCACTCAAAGTCAAAAAATCAAAAAAAAATTTTGAAAATTAAATTTTTTTCTTTCTTTTGATTGCTGTAATCGCGGATTTTACCAGAAGTGTCCAATTCTTCTAATGTAGGTTATAAACGCTTGTAGAAAAAGATCAGCATGGATTTAATTAGCGTGGCATTAACCAGTGTCAAATTGTGTTGTGCAAAAGTCGTGAAACCAAATTTTAAAAATTTTGCAGTTTTTTTTCCTAGGGATTTTACGCCGTTTCGGATATTGCAAAATTCAAAATAGAGCTTAATAGCTCTTGAAATTATGCATCATTTGACATATATTTCCTTAATGTGCCCTCAACAGAAATGTTGTAGGAGCTACTCAAACTTGGAGAGAAAAAACGTGAAAAAAGTGCATTTTTAGCGAGTTACACCCGCAACGTTATTTCAAAGAAGCTAGAGTATCGCGTTATCAAAGAAGTTTTCCAAATTACATTTTAAAATCAATGTGGCATTTTAAAATATTAATTTGCTGAAAGTGTATAGTTATTTTAAAATATTAGAAATTTTGCATATTTTGTTGCAGTAGATTTTGGCATTGTTAATCAATTTTAATCTGAAATAAGTTATTGTAATAAGTTTTACTTACGCAAAAAATATGATTTCACTGAAAATATTCTACAACGATTTTCATGGGCTAAGACAGCGATGTTTTTAGTTTAACATTAATCGTCGAGGCACATCCAAGGCGCTAATTAAAATTGGCGATGATATATGTCAATCTGTAGCTGCTTTAATACCCAATATCAAAATCAATATGGCGTTCGAAAAAAATTACGATTTTGCATTTAAAGCAACTTTAGAGATTTCATTAAGTGCAAATAAAACAAGTTAGAATGCTATATTCGGCTATGCCGAATCTTATATACCCTCCACCACTGAGCTAGTGTTTTCATCAGTTTTTATGTAGGAAAAGCTCTTCGGAAAGTGATGTTTTTCTAATTTACTTATTAATTTTTGGCGTCCATTATAGTGTAGTAGTATAAACTTGTTCTAATAAAGATTTTGTATTGTATATAAGATATTTTAACAAACTATTATGCAAATGATGTGTAAAAAGTAAAAAAAAGGAGGAAAATCTTGATAACTTATTTTTCTTACAAAAAGTCGATTATTTTAGTAAAAAAAATAGAATATTTCATTTTAAATAAAAGTATATTTTTCATTTAGTAAAAAAATTGCATTTTGTAAGAAAGTTAAATAGTAGTGGCAGAGCGAAACGAACGAAAATTTGTTTTTACTATATACTATCTTCACAAAAAAATGCCTTTTTTAGTGAAAACTAAAATTTTATTCTATAAGAAATCTAAGGGCTAGGAGAAATGAAATTATGTGATTTCTTGCATATTTCGCAAAAATTGGAGTTCTTATCAAAAAACCCGATTTTTACAGATTTTTTTGTAGTTTGATTTGTATAAATTATTTTGTTAGTTTTTTTTAATATCTTGTATGTGTTTGTAAAGAATCTGTATTTTTAGTTTTGTTACAATTACAATTATTACCATTTAAATGTAGAAAATGTGTATTTAACCTATTTCCGACCACTACCCGATTCCGTTAAGATAACTACGAAATTTAGCATGAAGTTTTTTTTTTGCGACTGTTATAACAAATTAAAAAGATTTGGACACCTACATATTTTTGATTCCGAAATATAATGCTTCGAGAATTTCAGAAATCGTACCATTTTTAGCTTAAATTTAAAGCTATTTACCTTTGGAATACACCCATAATATAAAAACATATTTTCGAAAAGCAGATCTGAAAATATCGCCTTTTCACTACACCAACCATTTATTTGATACACCTGGCTTTAACACTCAATTCTGGACAGAGTATTTATACAAAAATTTATTTTTTCTCTTATCTTTAAGACAACATATTATCTTATAATAGCTGTGGAAAAATTCATCATCGACTGCATAATTAAATAATTAGGCGATGTTAAAGCTACTGATGCGAAAACGTAGCAGCAGTCGTAAATGGGTTAAGCACACTCGAATAATAAAAACATGACTTTCTTTATTTTTATGCAACTTTTCACCAATTTTTTTGTATTTCTGTGCAAAGTCGATTTAAAGAACGAAAAACTGAAATTTTATTTTGCGTTAAAATTTAAGCTCGATTGGTAAAAACAGATTTATACACCAAATAGGCCATAATTATTCAGAAACATTTTAATATTACCGAATTTAAAACTTATTCTTTTAATCAATATAATAAAATTGATCAATTATTTCTGTAAATCTTCGCTTACCTCAAATTTATATTTAACGATTCGATTAGAGAGCCGTTTCTCTGATGATGTTGGAAAAACTAAATAAGTAAACTAAAGCAAATATAAACTAACTATAAGAGTTTCCCTCTTCGTAATTTGCATTTATATAAATCACCCTAACTGGTCATGAATTAAGAATTTACTGTTGAATTATATTATTTCTGCCCAACGGCGCTCTCAAAATTTTTGAAAAATTATATTTGAAAACTTTTATAAATACTAATCTTTAAGAAAATGATAAAAATTAGCAATGCTTTTTAAAGATAGTTATTTAAATAAATTAAAAAGAGATAAACAAAATTCTAACATAACTAAGTATATTACAGTTTTATTTTTACAATGAAAATTAAAAAAATATCACCACATTTACAAGTTATTAATTATAAACGCACAAAAAACTATAATGAATAAGAAATTATAAAGTAACATAATTATGTATCAGTACTTTTTCTTCAATGTGCTAAATAAAAATCAAAACATTTTCAAAACAATTTCATATTTATGCAATTTATTCCATCAACATTATTTATATCTTTATGTTAGCAGACAAACTTTTAATAAAACCATTACGTATCCTTCTCTACCGATGTGTACAGCACAGTATACATACAGTAGTGTAAGAAAACAGAGACAGAAAGTGTGCACTATTGCCTATCACTCACACAAAATTCTCTAACTTGTTTTTGTTTTGATTATTCATTCTTGATTTTGTCGAGTTTCTTTTATTTTAATTCTACCATTTGGCCACAGAATTAATATAAAATTATCTATTTATTAAATTAAAAGTTATTATTTATGTGCTAAAAACTAATTTGATTTGAGCTATTACGTGTTGAAAACAAATTTCATTTGTGGAAATATTGTTTTATTCCACATAAATGTAAATATTAAAGATTTTCTTGTAAAATAATTTTTTATGTAGAATGTGATTTTTGTTTGTTTTGTTTTGGTTTTCTGCTTCGTTTCAAAATTCCAACCAACATAGCGTATCACTTTTACATTCGTAAATTTTATATTCATGCAACATTTCTATCTCTTTCTCCCGCCATATTCTAAAAAACTGATTTTGGCAAATGTGAAGCCTCGATATGACGACTCTGTTCTACTTTGTGGTGTACAGCTTGAAACACACCGAACTACTAACTAGTTTAATAAACTTATCAACATATGTTGCTAAAAAGTAGCGAACGTACCATATCGTGGTGTGTTCGATGGTGACCACGATCAAACATCAAACTCAACATAGTTGTATGCCTTTGTGTTTATCAACATTCATATTGAGGCGAACATACACATATGCACTCCATATACAAATTATAATAACATGATGTTTAAGAAACACTTATGACGTTGGAATCATAGAAACTGTTCATATTTTTGCCTATAACTTTTCTCCGACTGAACCGATTTAGCCAATTTTTGGCAGTTATCTAAAGTGAATATAGGTAGACATTTGGGCTAAGTTTTATTTAAATCCGTTAATTGCTTGTTGAAATATTATCAGTTCAAGTGTGGTTTGGGGATTCTTTCAGATTTGGATATATAACTTTTTTTCTACTGAACCGATTTGGCTGGTTTGCAATCCCAAACAGCGTCTGGGAACAACAAATAACCTGAGTAATTTTCATTGGAATAGCTCAATCAGTTTAGACGTGAGAATGTTTTCAACAGACGGACAGACGGACAGACGGACATTGCTTAATCGACTCAGAATTTCATATGGTCCAAGAATATATATACTTTATGGGGTCTTAAACGATTCTTTCTAGGTGTTACACACGGAACGACAAACTTAGTATACCCTCTTTCACCACTAGTGGTGGTGGAGGGTATAAAAATTTATATAAATGAAATTGTCTTATGACTTATTAAAAAAATGAATTTTGCAATAAATGGATAAATATGAAGAAGACTACATCACTAAAAAATTTAACATTGCAAATTTTATAAGAAGGTTTAATAATTATTAAATCGCTAATATATCCATGCATACATAATATGTCGCGATATTTTTAATTTGTATTTAAGATATATCATTGTAGATGTGATGAAAAACCTCTTTTGCTATCGGTGGATGGTGGCACGCTGGCGGTAGGTACGGAATTGTTAATATTACTATCACTATTGACCTGATTCCAACTCGAAGACTCATAATATCTGCCTAACCGGATTTTTACAAAAAAAATATGAAATCTCTACACGGTGTTGGCCAAAAAAAAAAAAAAAAAAAAAAAAAAAAAAATATATTTAAATTATATGTACCTATATATACTAATATTTACTTATTTAAAAAAAATCTAAGCAAGAGGAACTTTATTTTATCTTTATACGTATTTTATTCACAAAAAAAAATTTTTGTAACGAAAAGTATTTGTTGAGATCACTAATTTAAAACAAAAATGTTATATATATTTTTTTTTTATAAAATTTGTATATGGAATGTAGAAAAACAAATTATTTTTATTTTCTAGTTGTTAATATAATACTTTTATTTTAGTAATTAATATCATGCAAAAGAAATAATAAAAAAATTAATGTTTTTATTTAAAAAAAAATTGTTAGTTTTAAATATAAATAAGTGTATATATAAGATTTTTTTATTTTTTTTTTTGTTATTTATTAATTATATTTATTAATTTGTTTTTTTATTTATAGATATATAAATTTAGGGTTGAAATTATTTGTAGCTTTAAGTGAAATGTAAAGTGATATATAGAAAGTATAATCGATCCTTATGTTTCATAATCATTATCAATATTTCAAACTCATTTATATTTTCTAAAATTTAATTAGAATATTGAGCCTTATATTTGAGATTGTGAATCTGGGATTTAAAAAAAAAATAGTTTTTATTTACTATAAAAACAATTCAAATCAAAATCATGTCTAAAAATTTCTATCTAGTTGTTGAGTTGTTGTTATTAACTGTTTTCTAAAGTCATATTAACCTAAGACAGGACACTAGACAAACACAACAAAAAGTGAGTCTCGTGGAATCCTCTCTCCTCTCCTTCAAAACAAAAACAAATGAACACTCAGCTTTATAGCCTTTTAGATCATGCTTTTTGTTTTGAAGTCGATTCGATTAGAAACCACTCGACTCTCCAGTATTCAATCTCATTATCAGATGACGTCGCAACTCAGGCATGGTACTTTTATGGTACCTTCCAGGACTTACGTCATCTTCAAAAGAAACTGAATACTGGCTTAAGCATTTTGGAAATGCTTGGTGTTGGATGCCAAAAAGTGTATAAATACACCCCCTAGCCCCACGTTGGGCGCCAAATTGTGATGAAAAACCTCTTTTGCTATCGGTGGATGGTGGCACGCTGGCGGTAGACTGCGGCATTAGCTCGCCGGATGTATGGGTTCGGTTTCCACCTGAGGTCATCACAATTAAAAATATCGTGCCAAAATTTAAAGAAAGCGGTTTCAAAGCAAAATATAACACAAAACATTGAACAAAACAAAAATCGCTAAAGAAAACATTTGCAAGACGGACAGACATATGACTTAGGAAACAATACTCAAAAAAAAAAAAGAAGCAAGACATGATTAGGATCGATTCCTCAGGACCAGATGGTATGTCCTGGACAGGCTGCCCACCCCATAAGACATATTCCAGTCTTCCATGGCATCACTATGGCCTGAATAAACAAAATGATTTTTAAGTAATGCCCCTAAAAGTATACTTCACTTACTCTCTTTCACCTAGCTACATTTCAACCCAATTTTAAATAAATTACCACATATTTTTAAATCGTTATAAAAATTCAAATAGGATATTTATTATGAATAATCCTTAACATTATATAAATATATTAACAATTATATATGTTATAAAAAAAATATAAATTAAAGTTAAATTATAAATAAAATAAACTAAAATAAAAATAAAATAAAGTAAAATAAATTAATAGTATTAAAAAAAATAATTAAATAAATAAAGAAACAAGATCATTTTGTTAAAAATTAAATAAAATATATATTATATTAATTATTTTTATATATATTATTATTATTATCATTTATATTATTTATTATTATAATTTTTTTATCGGTATTAGTATTATTTGTAGTACTTATGATTTAAATAATTTTTTTTTATGATTTTTCTTTTCGTTTATATTTATTTATAATTTAACTTTAATTTATATTTTTATACCCTTCACCAAAGGTGTAAAGGGTATATATAAGTTTGTCATTCCGTTTGTAATTCCCACAATTTTCGTCGGAGAGCAAAAAAGTTGACATTTTCGGGATCCTTGTAAGAAATGATGACGATAGGACCATGTCCGTCCGTCCGTCCGTCCGTCCGACCGTCCGTCCGTCCGTCCGTCCGTGTGTCGGTTGAAATGGCGTTTATGAAGCCCACCGATAACTGACATATATAATATATATATCAAACGATCGGAAATGCTTTCGAGAATTTTGCTATTGGAATTCAGCAAGATCGGTTCATACAATGCGGAGATATGTTAAAAAAACCGGTTTTTAGAACCGGTTTTCCAGTTTCTGAAGCCTCTGTATATACTAGGGACTTCGTTTTTACAAAGAAGTCTCGGACATTTTTTTCTGAATTTTTGTTCTGAAAAAATGAAATAAATCGGTTCAATAATAACTGAGATATCGGACAAAACGCATTTTTGATTTTTTAAAGCCCTGGTTTAAGCTATGGATTTTTATTTTTATACAAATCGGTCACAAATATTTTTTTAAAATTTTGGTTTTTTGAATCAGCAGGATCGGTTTGTAAATGGCGGAGATATGCTTTAAAAACCGGTTTTTGGAACCGGTTTTTCAGTTTCTGAAGCCTCTGCATATACCAGGGACTTCGAATTTTTAAAGGGGGCTCGGAAATTATTTTCTGAATTTTTGTTCTGAAAAAATGAAATAAATCGGTTCAGTAATAACTGAGATATCGGGGAAAACGATATTTTAATTTTTGAAGCCCTTGTTCAAGCTACAGATTTTTATTTTTATATAGATCAGTCATAAATATTTTTATAAAATTTCGGTTTTTTTAATAAACCAAATTCGTTCAGAATCAACAGAGTTATGGACCAAAAACAAATCTGTTAAGAATATAAATACACACACAAACATGTATATTAAGCATTGTAATGACTATTAGTGACGTTTTTTGTTTTTTGTATAGACAAGTAGTTTAGTTATCAACAGCAGTAATATGATGAATAACAGTGTTGTTGTTGTTGTTCTTTGTATATGCAGTCTGTACAAAAATAAATAGATATGGAATTGTAGTTGTTTATTTTTAAAAACTAAAACATATCTGTTAAGAATATACATAAATACATACACAAACATGTATATTAAGCATTGTAATGACTATTAGTGACGTTTTTTGTTTTTTGTATAGACAAGTAGTTTAGTTAGCAACAGCAGTAATATAATGAATAACAGTGTTGTTGTTGTTCTTTGTGTATTCAGTCAGTTTGTACATACAAAAATAAATATATATGGAATTGTTGTTGCTTCTTTTTTAAAAGCAAAGCCTGTTATGATTGTTTTTTTTTTTTTTCATATTCAAATTTTCGTAGTTTGAAAAAAATTTAGATTTAGAAAATATGCAAGCATACGTTAAGGCGAAAATTTTATTAATTGTCGGTAATATGGTAATATGATGTCGATAAGATGGTAATATGGTGAAGGGTATCAAAGATTCGGCACAGCCGAATCTTTTTTCAATTTCATTTTTTATAACATATATAATTGTTAATATATTTATATATATATGTTAAGGATTATTCATAATAAATATCCTATTTGAATTTTTATAACGATTTAAAAATATGTGGTAATTTCTTTAAAATTGGGTTGAAATGTAGCTAGGTGAAAGAGAGTAAGTGAAGTATACTTTTAGGGGCATTACTTAAAAATCGTTTTGTTTATTCAGGCCATAGTGATGCCATGGAAGACTGGAATATGTCTTATGGGGTGGGCAGCCTGTCCAGGACATACCATCTGGTCCTGAGGAATCGATCCTAATCATGTCTTGCTTCTTTTTTTTTTTTTGAGTATTGTTTCCTAAGTCATATGTCTGTCCGTCTTGCAAATGTTTTCTTTAGCGATTTTTGTTTTGTTCAATGTTTTGTGTTTTATTTTGCTTTGAAACCGCTTTCTTTAAATTTTGGCACGATATTTTTAATTGTGATGACCTCAGGTGGAAACCGAACCCATACATCCGGCGAGCTAATGCCGCAGCCTACCGCCAGCGTGCCACCATCCACCGATAGTAAAAGAGGTTTTTCATCACATAGAGTACATAAATGCAATAATTTTTGATTTAGGACTATAAATAGAATTTTGGCAATTTTTTATAAATTTTTATCTTAAATCTCCATAACATTGATACCGTTTGTTTCATTTGTGTTTCATTAAAGCCAGTTAATATTGGTACAAAATTGCGTTGATGTGCTATTCAAAAAAATTTAAAATTAAAAATTTAAAATTTTTTTGAACCCTAAAAGTAAACGAGTTTGAAGAATTTCCCATATAGATTAAAACTAAATTCCTTTCGTCGATTGAAAAAAGTTTGAATCTTAATTACAATTTTGCATGAAATCCTGAACATGATTTTCTTCTCAATGAATAGGTATCAGAAAAGATAACCTTTTCCAATAACAATTCGATGATAAATTCATTGGAAATAATCCGCATTTGAACTACTTCCGCATCTCTCTCTTATTGACTTCTTTGGATGTTCCTTTTTTTTTTTTTTTTTTTTTTTTTGATGGTACAGAATGTTTTATATAATGCGACATGAAAGGACTATAATATTTTAACTTTATAAATACTGAATACTTAGGAAAAAACAAAAAACACAATTTTTTAGAAAAAAAAAAAAAAAAATATCCCAAAGAACTGATAAGATGAACCTTTTGTGAAAGAACATGATCTACATTATGTTTTTACATAACTATTTCAATAGGTTAACTTTTATAATTTGTGTTATATTATAATTTGTGTTATGTATGTTTTACATTGCATTATTATTAAGACTAATCAGTTAACCGAATAATTTGACATTAATAATTATAATTATTTGTCGAATTAACCGATTAAATTAAAAACCCGAATAATTGGATACCATACTACTTATGTAAGTATAGTATATTTTTACACCCACCATAAAAAAGTATGGAGGGAATATTGGGTTTGTCATATAGCACGTAACATTTCGAAATAATCATCTATTTTCTAGGTCATCGTGAAAATCTAAGACGATCGAACGATGTATGTCCGTCTGTCTGTTATAGGTAGGATAAGGTTCGGGGCGGCGAAATTTGGTTCAAATATTTGTCTTATATAAGGTTTGTTTGGTTCGGTTCATAAACAAAAAAGTTGTGGACGAAATGAAACAAAAACATGGTGTTTTTCGTAACTCCATTTAATACTTTCCGGGCAATATCTTTTTGAAAACAGCATGTACATCAACGAAAAATTAATAATTACCAACTTCCAATATATACAGATAGTATATACTGGAAGTAGGGAATTATAAATTATCAATTTATTTTTCTTTTCGTTTTAGATATTTAGATTTTTTACTTTAATACTAAACATATTGGTACACAGAAAAAATTATAGTAAAATTTTTTCTAATGAAATTAGTATTTGGTTAAAATGTTATTTCTATTAAAATAAATATTTGGTTTTATAATTTTATTTTATTGGTTTTTTATAATTTGAGAACATAACAAAAAAAAAAAAAAAAAAAAAAAAAAAAAAAAAAATACAATACAATACAATACAATACTGACAATGTCAATTAAAATAAAATAAATTATTTTTTAAAGTTTAAGACATTCAGAGATAAGATTTTTATTATTATTATTATTTTTCGTACAATATTAGACTTTTATTTAACGGCTGTATAAATTATTTTTTCTTTCATACAGTTATTTGTCATCATATGCAGATCTAAGAAATGCAATATTGAAAGTTCATTATTTTGGCCATAATAGCTTGAATTCGTCAGTAACCGAAAACTTGAGTTTCACCTAGTGAAGTCGCTATTGAAGTCAGTAATATTAATATTGTCTTGGTTTTTCACAATTAAGTTTTATATACATATTTTAAAACTTTGCCAAAATCGGATCAAAGTTTATCATTGATCTCTAATATATTTATCAATTTATCCAAATATAGCTTTAATTTACTGCTTACTCCCTGCAGTTTATAAATATATAACTTTCTTACTTGATTTTGCATCGGCATGGAGATTGTGAACAAGGAAGCATAACTCAGTCCATTTAAATGGTATGTAAAATTCAATTACTTTTTGATTTTTTCTTAATATTGTTTTTTTTTTTTTTTTTTTTTCATATAGACTTCTTATTTAGTACTCCTAATTTACGGATAATTGCTTGTGAGTGACAACGATGCTGTTAATAATAATTTATTTGTATAGTCCTAAGTAGATTTTATTCTTATTCATTAAATAACATAAGGATGAAATAATGTATCCATGTTATATGTTATATTACGATTGTAATACATTTTATTTTATAATATCAATATTTATTTCATATATCTTTTTTTGTATTATAGCTTAAAAAATATATTTTATTAATATTTTAAATAAATCAAAAATTAATATTGTTTGAATATCTAAAAAAATCCAAATATTATTTTGTTAGTTTCATTAAAAAAAAATTATTGAAATTATTGAAAAAATTCAAACACTATACTTTATAAATAGTATATTATTTTAATAAAGAAAAAACAAATTTTTTTTCAATAAAATTTTTACGAATTTAAATATTTGAATTTACAAAATTTCGTGATAGGTCCGATTTCATTTAAAAATATTATTGAGTTTAAGAATTTAGTAATACAATTTGAAATTTAATTTTTTTTTGTGTACATAATGTTTTAATTTCTATTTTAAACTATTTAAACAAGTTTTCAATCGTAAATTACTTTTTTGTCTCTGTATGGCGGTATCAAAGCAAAGTTTGTGGACTATATTTAGACTAAACTTTATTCACAAATTCTTCGTATATGCTAAGACAAAATGTATTTTAATTGATATTTGATATGAAATCTATAACAATTTTTAGTCAGCGTTTAAATATTATGCGCCGGCAAAATTTCTTCTTATGACTATGCAATAAATATTAAACCGTTTCATTTTTACTACACACGGCAACTAAAATTATTATAAATTGCCTTCGAATTTTTAGTAACAATGTAAATCGTCTTTGCAATTTTTATCAGCAAACAGAAAATATTACTCATCAAAAAAACTAAAACTTCGTGTTTTAGACTTTTACACATAATTTTTCGGACACATATAGCACACGAACAATTTTTCTTCGTGTGCTGCAAAATATTTTTAGCAAATTTTCTTTGCTTTGATTTTGCAACTATAGTTTTTTTTTAGTATTTTTATTTAAGCAATTTTGTTGCTACTAAAATTTCTTCTATGAAGAATAAAACACATGTATATTGAAGTATGTATGTTAAGGGGAAGGCATGTATTTGTTGTTATACATACACACATACATACATACTCCGATATACATGTATTTTATTCTTCATAGAAGAAATTTTAGTAGCAACAAAATTTCTTAAATAAAAATACTAAAAAAAACTATAGTTGCAAAATCAAAACAAAGAAAATTTGCTAAAATTTTTTTGCAGCACACGAAGAAAAATTGTTCGTGTGCTATATGTGTCCGAAAAAATTATGTATACAAGACTAAAACACGAAGTATTATTTTTCTATGTTAATTTATTTATTTATGCTACAAGAAATTGTAAATAAACGCTCTAATTTTTATTGACAATACTGCAAAATAGAAAAAAAATTTTAGTTGCAATTATAAACAAAAATGAAACGGTAAAAATATTTTTAGTATTTTTTTGCTAGCAGCAGATATTTATTGCAAAATGTGATAAATATAATATTAAAACCAAACCCTGGTTTTAGTAAGTTATTCCAGATAAAATTGAATAGGTTCTGCAGTTATAGTCTGATTTTTAAAAGCTAAATGTTGTTATATTTACAATAAAAATATATTATTGTAATTTAAACCTAATTGAGAATATTTAAAGTTTATTAAAATTTGGATTTTTTCGCGCTTAATTCTCAAATCTAATTTTTAAAAATCTTTAAAAATTTTAATATTTTAAAAATTTTAATTTATTGTTGTGGGGATAAGCTGGTTTCTATGCGCATTTCACTGGTTGTTCACATAGAAAACAACTAGAACTCCAACTTGCTCACAAAAAACCTAACTCAATTGTCAAAAAAACCTAACTCTTTGTATGTGTTAGTCAAATTTTCTACAGAACAAATTTATACGTGTGAAGAGAGTAATTTTTTGTTTCTGAGCGAATGAAACGAGTTGGAATTCTAGTTGTTTTCTATGGTTGTTCATGCCAGATCTCAGGAAACCTTTCCCAGTTTTTAGAAAAGCTAAAGTTGTTTATACATATAAAAACTTGTATAAACTCAATGAGAGTTCATAAAAGCTAAATGTACGAAACAACAAAGCTTTAACAAAGCACAATAAATTAAGATTTTTATTTTTCTTTACATTATTATACTCACCATCAAAAAGATTGGGGGTATATTGATTTTGTCATTCCTTATATAAAATGTCGAAGGAATCGTTTAAGACCCCACAAAGTATATATTTTCTGGGTCCTGGTTCTGAGTCGATCTAGCTATGTCCGTCCGTTCGTCTGTCTGTTGAAAGCAGGATAGGGCTCGAATGGGACAACCTAGGGCGACGAAATTTGGCTCAAATATTTATCTTATATAAGGTTTGTTTTGTATTGAAAATGTTTTGTATTGAAAATCGGTTAATAAACAAAAAAGTTATGGCCAAATTACTAGAAACAGGATGTCAGTTGTAGCTTCATTTCACAGTTTTCTGCTGATATCTCTCAAACAAATGAAATTTTGTACAGATAGTTCGAGGGTCGAAATAAACTTAGAAACCAAAAATGGGCGTGGTCCGCTTACTTTACCGCCCACCTCCCATATAAGGTGAAACGTCAACGAAATTTTATACAAATAGTTTAAGGGCCAATGTAAATTCGGAAACAAAAAATGATCGTGGTCCGCACACTTTACCGCCCACCTCTCATATAACGTAAAATTTGAAAAAGTTGATTGTGGGTAATAGATTCGGCCGAGCCGAATATAGCATTCGCGCTTGTTTTTACATTAGGTCAGAGTTCTTCTGACATCCAAATGTAATGGTAAAAGGAGTAAATATAAGTTTTTGTTATTGGCTCGTGCACTGGCTAATTGTTATTGTTTCCTGATGATCTGGCATGAGCAACCAGTGAAATTCGCATAGAAACCAGCTTATCCTCACAACAATAAAATAAAATTTTTAAAATATTCTAATTTTTAAAGATTTTTAAAATATTCTAATTTTTAAAGATTTTTAAAAATTAGGTTTGATAATTAAGCACGAAAAAAATCCAACTTTTAATAAAAATATATTTTAAAACCATGGCAAGTTTAAATATGCACGAAAAAAAAAAAAAAATAAAATAAAATGTGCGCTCGAAAAATCACGAAAATATTGTATAATATGCACAGAAATATGCAAAAATAGCATGAATATGCTTATAAAAACCAACGAATTTATGCATTCTTATGTATTTATATGTGAACAAATATGCATTTTTTAACTTTCAATCTTTGATAGTTTTCGATTCTTATAAAAATATAACTATTTTAATTTTAGATGTCATGTTTGATGCGTCTGTATTTTTTTTTTTCTTTACAATTTTTACAATGTATCCAAAATAGTCACAAAAAAATTTTAGAAATCATTTGATTGAAATCAAAAAATCACTAAAAAATATCCTTTTAAAAAAACAAATTTTTGTATCCATTATATCTAAATTTATGCAAAAATTTAAAAAAACAAGCATTTTTGTGAAATACTTTTGAAATATGCAAATGCTTACTTTCAAAGCTTAAAAAGCTTGAAAAACTTGCCCTGTTTAAAACTAGTGTGGAAAAATTTATTTTTTAATGTTTAAAAATTTATTTTCAACTTATTTCCTAATAGAGGACCAAATACTTTTTAAGATATACAAATTTATAAATTGTTTGAAAGTATTTCTATACATGTTTTGCTATTATGGAACTAACTTAACGGTAAATTTATTTCACAATTAAGTCAGAATTTGGATAACTAGTAATATTATTTCTTAAAGTTAAAATTGCTATTTCACTAGGATCAACTTATCAATGAGTATCAAATGACAATTCCTAGTGTAAAAGATAACTGAAAAAATACACATTTTCTGGGTAATAAAAGCGTAAAAGGTTTGCGAACTAGAAAAATATATTAAAAATCTAACACGTGTACTTATACGTGTATACGTTCAGAGACTCTTCAGTTCCATTTAGTATCCATTTGAATAATTTTATTAATAAAAAATCATAGAGCCCTCGTACATTAAACACAAAAATTCCCAATTCGCCCATCTAGTTAAATTTCCAACATCACAGCCTCTTTCTTGAAAACTTGATTTAAATTATGCGCTTTAAAACGGAAGTTCACATCTACCACCACTACAAGAATAACTATTTACAACACTATAAAGAACAAACACAAAAAGGAAGTTGCTGCTTCTACTGTAAATTGAATAGAATTTATTTAAATTACTACAATCACACTACTACTCACTACCACTGCTATTACATCTTCTCTGGCTTTTTTTTTCTACGGATGATGATGAGTTTATGTATGTATCTATGTACGCATGTATGTGTGTATATATGTATGTTTGGTTGTATTTTTGCACTTTTTATTATTTGCGTTTACTTGTAAACACAAGATGTTTATGATAATGTTGTTAATAATGATGTTTATTTTGTTTCGTTTTATTATTTTTGTTGTTTTTGCTAACGTTATTTTTCTTGTATTTTAAGGATATGCCAATGATGATAACGGTAGTCATTGTAGTCCTTTGTAGTTGCCAGTAAAGATAAATTTTATATTGATGGCATCATGTTATCAAAATAAAAAATAATAAAAAAGAAACAAGCCAGAAAGTAAGTGTTGTTGGGTCTGTCCCTAATTTTTAACTTTTAAAGTGTTTTTATTTTTAAATTTTACTCACATTTTTTATTTTTTGCTTTTTGTTTTGTTGCTTTCTCCACCAAAGCAGATATTTGGGTCATTTAACTGCCATATGTTGGAATGAATATTTGCAAGTGGGTGATGAATTATTTAAATTTCATTTATATTTATTACAAATTATATTATTTAAAAATTTAAATGTTAAATGTGTATTCAAGATACTGTTATGAGTTTTAAATTAAAAATCCTCCCCCAAAGACAAATAGTTGGACTTAGTGGATTTTGATGTGCTAAACATGAATCTGCTTTCAGTTTTTTTTCCATTAGGTCTGGATTTTGTTTTATGGGCGTGTCTAATATTTCGCCCATAGTAAGGCGTTCTTGAGTTAAAAGGAAATATACTCTAGTATATTTGACCATAACTCAAGAATGGTGTGAAAAATTGACATAAGTGATACACAAAAAGATGAGGACTTAATATATATTTAAGCCACCCTAACCTAATTTTTTATGTGCTCAATAGTTTTGGAGTTATTTTGAAATTAGTGTTCGAAGAACAAAAAAAAAAAAAAAAAAAATTCATGCAAAATTTTAAATTTTGTTTACTAAAATTTCCTTTGATAAATTAAAAAATTAAAAATGTTTCAACATATAATTTTTATTTCAATGCTGCGAATAAAATAAGGCATGTATCACCAAAATTGATGGACAAATCTTGATATTATTCACAGTTAAGTAAAAACACCCATGTATACGTATAATTAAGTAGGAATACAGTGATGGGAAAACAATTTTTCAGCGTTCACACTAAAAAACTCGAGAATGGTTTGTCCAATTTATATTAGAATTCAAGAACCGTTTTTCAAGATTTTGATAAATGATACACCAAGAGAAGAAACTTGTCTTTAGGTAAACATTATTTTTTATTCGCTCAATAATTTCAGAAAAAAGTGAAAGCAGATTCTTGATTTGCACGTTTTTATTTAAGACAAAAAAAAAAAAAAAAAAATTTACCCACCAGTGTATTTCCACTTAATTGTAAGTAGACATGGGTATTTTCAATTTACTGTTTATGAAATCAAGATTTGTGCATCAATGTGGAAGATACGTGGCTTATTTTACTAAACTAAAACATTTTTAATGTTTTCACTTTTCAAAAGAAATTCCGCATATTTTGATGTATGATTTATATAAAAAGTTCTCGAGTTATAGTGAAATATACTCCAGTAATCGACTTATTTAGCGCGTAATATTAGACACTCCCATAAAAAATATTCACCTGATGGGAAAAAACTGAAGGCGGATTCGTGTTTAGCATGTCGAATTGCATCTAGGCCACATTTTTTTTTTTTTTTTATGAAGGACGAACAATTTTTGTTTTTTTTTTGCCGACCAGTGTAATCATGAGATTATCAATAACATAGTTTGCCCGGCTGATAAATGCTCATTAATTAGTATAAGGTATATGTCATAAATAGAACAAAAGGTAAGATAACGACAACTCTAATGGATCGATTATAACCAATTTAAATAACGTTCGTCTTTGGGCGACGGACATTGTTAAACCGACAAGGCTAGTGATTCTAAGCCGGTTTAGCTGGGTCATGAACCTAACACAACTGACTACGTTTCTCTTATATGATATATCATTCAATTAAAGTACGAAAAATACTTTAATTAAATGTTAACTCAAGAGAGTTCTCTGAGGGACATGAGATATAAAATAGAGAAGAGTTTAAAATTATTATTATTTGCCGGACAAAAGTAATTTTTTTAAATATTTCAAAAGCAAATTATTTGTATGGTAATATGTTGACAAGTGTCCAAAGTACATAACGGCATATTTTTTTTCTTTAAATAGCTACACTAGCATTGATATATTGCTTCAAATACAAGTAATTGCTTCATTGCTAAAAAATTAATATCTCAAGTGACATTTAATAGTGCAAGTGAAATTGTCATAAAAAAATAATAAGAACAATTAAAAAAAAAATTTGTTGGTGGAATTAATATAACAAAGGTATGAGTAAAAATTACTGTTTAAATTTTTCATAAAATATGTTTTGTTTAGAAATAAAATGCATTATGTACATGTATGTTTTAAATGTGAAATTTTTGTTTAATGTCCGAATTAAATTAGAATTTCAAATGATAATTTATCGTACTTAAGCTTTAGTTTTTATGATGTCGTCATCTATATATATGTAGCTTTTTAATGTTTAAAAAATTAGCTGCCGGTTTTTGCCCAAACGATTTTTATTTCATTTAGACTTTAACATGTCCATTACAGGGAAAGAGCTGTATAATACTTGGCGTAATGAAAAACAACTAACTAATAAAACTGATGCTGTTGTTAAACACGTTGCTGCTAAGATTGATATTAAGAATGATGAAACGGATAGCTATTACAGAAAAGTAAGGCAATCTGCTCGAATGTTTGTATGCATTTTAACGAAAAAGTGGGCGCAAGCCAGTCGAACAAGGCTGACGTTCGAAAATACAAATAAATATTGGTTAGAAGGTTATTTTAATATTCCACCTAAATTTTCTTCATCATCTCGTGATGAAGGATGCTTGGATGGACCTTCGACCTCTAATTATGGCAGGCCTTCTAAGGAATTCTTATATAAAACTGAGAGAACAAAGCGTAGAAATATTGCTCCTTTATTAGAGACTTGGTCGGCAGAAGAACTGACTTTTGCTGCTGGAACAAGTCTTTATAATTCTGTTTAGTTTTATTAAATATATTAAAATAATTTTAAATAATTCTTTATTAAGTTTCTTCTTTTAATTTAAGTTATAATATATAAAGAGACTAGCTATACATAGCGTGCTTTGCTGCTCTCATTACAATAAAATTAGCTGTTCCCAGATATACAAGTTTTTGTATCCATGTTATATGGAAGGTGCTACGCCTACTATTGCTAGTCCGCCCATTTTTAACCAAAATATTCATATCGACACTAAATTTCATCATACACGATTTGGGGACTTTGACTCTTATAGTTTTCCCAGATATACGAATTTTAGTATTTTATTTATATGGGAGGTGACACGTCCACTGTAGCTAGTTCAACAATTTTTTCTACAAATGTTTATATGAATATCAAAGTTGTCCATGCTGAATTTGAAGACTCTAACTGTTGCAGTTTCCAAGATATAAGACCTTACTTAATTTTTAAGGTAGGTGTGGCATTTCACCAATTTAAACCTTTTCAATAAAAATTAGCCTATAATTCCTTCCACACATACAGAAACACGGTGTGAAAATTTCAGGAAAATCGGCCCAGTCGTTTTGTAGTCTTTAGGCTTCAAACAGACCCCCAAAAAAACAAATTTACAAACAAACTTACATACATACACACACTCATACACACACATATACATTTGATTTTTTATACCCTGGTTCTGGGTCCTGGTTAGATTCTGAGTCGATCTAGCTATGTCCGTCCGTCTGTCTGTCTGTTGAAAGCAGGATAGAGCTCAAACGGGGCAACGTAGGGGGACGAAATTTGGCACAAATATTTATCTTATATAAGGTTTGTTTGGTATTGAAAATGGGCAGTAAACAATCGGTTAGTAAACAAAAAAGTTATGGGCTCAAAACTACAAACACAGGGTGTCCGTTAAATACTTTTCTGCTGATATTTCTTCAATAAAAGCACGTACGATAACGAAATTTTGTACGTATAGTTCGGGGATCGATATAAACTCGGAAACCAAAAATGGGCATGGTCCGCCCACTTTAGCTCCCACCTCCCATATAAGGTGAAAATCAACGAAATTGTGTTTAAATCGTTCAAGGACCAATGTAAAGTCGGAAACGAAAAATGGGCGTGGTCCTTCATATAACGTAAAATTTTAAAAAGTTGATGGTGGGTATATAGATTCGGCCGGGCAGAATATAATCGCGCTTGTTTTTTCTCCAATTGTTTATATTGATGAAATCTATAAACGTACCAAGTTTCATGTCGGTACGGCTTTGCAAAAGCTAGTTATGACTTTTGTCCGGCTAGATTGATCATTTGGATCACAGTGCGCTCTTTTGTTTGAAGCTTATACAAACATATGTATGTGAGTTTTGTATATGTATTAGTAGCAACCGTTACAGTTATAACTTCTAAAATGCTGAATGGATTTTAATAAAATTTATATTTTTTATATTCCCAGGTAAAAACGATCATATATTATTATATATGGTCCATGTGTGAATATATATGAAAATGTATGGATATTTAGTGTAAACGTTAAAGTGATAACAATTATATTAACTATATAGATAAATAGATAGACAGCTTGGACTCAATGACAACAAATTTTATTCTAAATTAATACATGTGAATATTAAGCAGTTTAATTAAGAAATATTACTGTTGTCATACCAAAAAGATTTAATGACCTTTAGTTTAATCTCTCTAAGACAATTTGTTTCATTTCCTGTTTACTTGGCCTTAACACCGATTTTACATGCCACGATTAATTATAAAAACAAAAAACTTAATTTTAAATCCAGGTTGGTATAAAAATCTCGTCATAAATAATTTGCTAAGATAAAAAAGGACAATTTTATTATATATGGGTATTTAGGCAAATTAAAAAAAAAAAAGAAACTGTAAAAAGTTTTTTTTTTTTTTTTTTGAATTTTTGTTTTATTCTAACAACCCGTTATAGATTAAATCCCTTTTTGTAACTGTTTTGTTAAGCTAATAAATTGCTTAAAATATTTTAAAATCCTTTTCTAGTTAACAACCGCACATTGGGGTAAAAGGGCTCGAAAATGGCGATTAATTCAGGGAAAGGTGATATCAATATTTTAATGATCACGTCTTATTTTGTTATTGATTATTAAGTCAAAAAATTCAGTTTTAGAATTTTAATATTTTTTTTTGTCAGAATGGTTTTGCCCGTTCGTCTATACATTAGAGTTAAATGGGTCGAAAATTATGCATAATTTAGGGAAAGGTGATTTCAACAATTTAATGATCACGTTTAATTTTTCTATTTATTATTATTAAGTCAAAAAATGTATTTTAGAATTATAAGATGTTTTTTTGGTTGAATGGTAATGTCCGTCCGTCTATACATTTGAAAATGGCGCTTAATTCAGGAAAAGGTGATATCCGAATTTTGATGATCACGTTCTATTTTTTCTATTTATGAGTTAGTGAAAAAATGCATTTTTAGAATTCTAAAGTATTTTTTTTGGCAGAATGGCAATGTCCGTCCGTTCGTCTATACATTAGGGTTAAATGGGTCGAAAATGGCACTTAATTCAGGGAAAGGTAAGATCAATAGTTTAATATTTAGATTTAGTTTTTATATCGGTCAAAAAGTAAAAAAATAATATACTTTTGAAATTTTAGGACTTTTTTAAAAGAATTTTAATGTCTGTCCTTCCGTCCGTCTGTTTATTAATTTTTGCAAACTTGCCAATTCAAAATCGTTTATTTTTTGACCCAAAAAAGATATCGACTTCAAATTTTCTTTATTCAATAGATAAATTTGTTCTTTAATAAACCGCAAAAATATGATAAGACCTCTTGCAAAGTTGAGATTGTTGAAATTTTAAATGAATATATCTCGAAGAATATATATAAAAATAGTACATGTATGTTTTATAAAGGCTTTATCAAGAACTGTTAGTATCAAGTAAATATTCGACACAAATAAGTTTTATATAAGTAGAAATAAGATTGCCAAATTTTATTAGAATCGGTCCATAATTTATCATAGCTCCCATATAAACCCACTTCCGGGAATCGCCCTAAAGTGTATAAATTCATGTAGATATTAGTATCAACGCACTATTTTATATTTATATATATTTTTTTTCACATTTAGTAAAAGTCTTGGTCTACGATTGGCCACAGGTCTAATATAAGTCCCCTTTCCGAATTTTTTTGCTCATACAAAATGGTGTAGGGTATCATATGGTCGGTCTCGACCGACTATACCTTTTTCGCTCGTTTTTGTATGAAATTTACTGGAGTTTTTTCGAAAAAGAAAAATAATAATTTCTCAAATCGGGCTATATATGCGCACGATTTTTTTTCTTCATAGTATTAAAGTTGACAATATGTACTATTTTTGAGAATTTTTTTAGAACAAACATCCTGTAACGTTTTAGTTACATTCCATGACGATTGAAAATTAGTGTATTATAGGACAATTTTCAAAAAAAAAAAAAAATAACAAAAATATTAGGACAAAATATAATTTACAAATGCTTAAAGAAAAGTATACTTAGATAAGGACTGCGCACGAAAAAATCCGTGCTTCCTCTGGGCTTTTAACTTTTGATGTGGTGAAAAATAAATTGTTCTTTTGCATGCACGGATTTCTTCGTGCGCCGTCCTTATCTGAAGTTGATGGTTCCAATTAAAATTTTTACTTTAAAAGACTTTTTATTTAAAATAAGTACACTGAAATTTGATGAAAATTTAATTTTTTAATTTTTTCAAAAATGTCAAAAAATGTTTTATTTTGACAGCTCTTTATAAGAAAAGAACACAACCCAGCTTAAAGATTTAAATTGACATTGATACATAATTTTGTTTATTTTTCTTCGGTACCTAACTTTATTACAAGATTTTAAATTTCAAAATTCAACTAATAGACACTTTTGACACATGTTACCCCAAAGTGAACCGTTTTCTTTAGTTTATATTGTTTTCAATGGATTCGAATCTAAATGTGTGTGTGTTGGTGGGTATATCTAAGCATAATGTTATTGACCTTTTTCTTTTGCACAAGAAAAACAGCAATGATAGTAAATCTTTTTATACTTTCACGCACACATAAACAAAAACTCATAATTATGAGTACAAAATGTTTTATGACATTGTTGATGATGATAAAGATTTTGATAAAATTTCATTAATATTCTCAAATTTCCAAAAAAAAAAAAACACGTATACGACTAACAACATAAATTGTAAACAATTACAAACAATAGACTAACAAAATCATAAAAAAAATACCTACGAAAAAAAATATTCAATCGATAGAGAATCATTTAAGTCATAACAAAAGGCCAAAAAATATCAAATAAATCTAAAAATATTACAAAGCAGGCATAACGACCATAAAACTCTTGTGACAAAGAAAAATTCCTTTTAATCTCATTTTTCTTAGCTTGCAAATGAAATGGACCTTGTTTGTTTTTTGGGGGAATAATATTTTTTTCTCCTTTTCTTGTGTACAATCATTTAATATGAATATACTCAAATCTCATAAAATTGAAATATTGTTCTTTAACAAGATACATACAGTCATCATTATTTTTACCACCCACTTTGTTTTACCACCACCATAAAAATCTGCAGAACTATTAGAATGGAGTATCCTTAATAAATGTGTAGAATTTCTAGTGAATCTAAGAAAATGATTTAATAACAATACTTTGACACTAGAGCAGCAGCTTCTTTGCTATTTTATTAATAGCAAATGTGTTCTATGTATAAGTTGTTGAGTAATAAATGTGACCAACTAGATAAAAGTAGCATAGAGAGACATTTTTAAAAAGCACATCTTGCATCATTTTCCACATCCAAACGTAATCTAAATTTGGATTTTATGAACTGTAGGACAAAAAAAAAAAAAAAAAAAACTAATTTCACTTAAATATGCGGAAATGAGGAATTTTTTGGTAGAATTTTTGCACATAAATGCACTTGTTGAATTAAAGTTTGCCTTGTTGTTTAATTTTAAAATTGTTTAACGCTTCAAAGAATTTAGAGTTATAAGCAAAGTGATATACAAAAATAGTTTTCTGTAAACTTTTTATAAAGAACTTTTTTTTTGTATATATAAAAGGAAAATGTTAACTTTTCTGTCTTTAATTAGTATAGTACCTTCAGCATATTGGCTTTCTAAATCCAAAGGACATCGGAATGAAGTAGTAATTTCTTGTGTTCTGCTTTTAAATCGACACATTGGGTTTTAAGAATTCTATTTTTTAAGGCATTACTTTTTATAAAGTTTACTACGTCTATACCCAACAAAAATGTTTTTGAAGAATTTAAGAATAAAAAATGAATTTTTTATTCTTAAATTAAAAATAAACTTAAGCAAGCGCGAATGTTATATTCGGCTCGACCGAATCTATATACCTACAATCAACTTTTTCAAATTTTTCTTTATATGGTAGATAGGCGGTAAAGTGAGCGGACCACGCCCATTTTTTGTTTCCAGGTTTACATTGAACCTTGAACTATTTATACAAATTTTCGTTGACGTTTCACCTTATATGGGAGGTGGGCGGTAAAGTGGTTTTTGGTTTATAAGTTTATATCGACCCCCAAACTATCTGTACAAAATTTCGTTATCATACATGCTTTTGTTTAAGATATATCAGCAGAAAAGTATTAAATGAAGCTACAACGGACACCCTGTGTTTCTACTTTTAAGCCCATAACTTTTTTGTTTATTAACCGATTTTGCCCATTTTCAACACCAAATAAACCTTATATAAGATAAATATTTGAGCCAAATTTTGTTCCCCTACGTTGTCCCGAATCCTGCTTTCAACAGACAGACGGACGGACATAGCTAGATCGACTCAAAATCGAACCAGGGCCCAGAAAATACATACTTTATGGGGTCTTAAATGATTCCTTCGAAATGCTATACACAGAATAACAACATCAATATACTCCCCATCTTTTTGATGGTGGGTATAAAAATGAGATAGGTATTTATTTGTTCATAAATTTGTTGATAAAATCTGCAGTTTAGTTTACATACAGTGTATCACATAAGTTAGTGAATTTTAATTTTTAAATAAAAAAATTAGTTATTTTTAGTTATTAAATTAGGTAAATAAAAAATAATATTTTTTTTATGAATGGGATTTTTTTGCCAGAGTTGTCTTCTACCAAATGCTGCAAAAAGTAACACAAAATGTGGAATCGTTTCCTAGAAGTTGAGAAAAATAACACGTGAAGTCATTTCAGGTACCTCACAAAAGTATTTGAATTTTTTAATTTTTTATTTTTGAAGATATTCAAAATACAAAAAAAGGAAAAAAAGATATGTTTTTTATACTAATTGTTATTAAGTATTAGTGTTAAGCGTTTACTAACTCTTTTTATAAATTTGGGGGTAAAATTTTAGGGAAATTAAGCGAAGTTTCTTTACATGTATCTTACAAAATGGAAAATTGGAATAATCGGGTAATTTTTCGTAAATTATTTCTTAAATTAAATATGTTTTATTTGGAAATATAAATGGACTTTGTTATGTCTTCGAAAAATAATTTTTACTGCAAAAGTTCTAAATATTGACATTCCAAGCAGCGTACAAATTTTCATTATGTTGTTAAAAATTAAAAATCTTTAACATTGAGCCTATTTTACTGAAGTATTGGTCCACATATTTTAACATAACTTTCAGATTGTGTTTCTGTAGGTATTAGCTGTTATTAAATGGGAGATTTGGATACCGGCTACAAAAATACAATGAAATTGGTGCCATAGTATAAAACGCGTTACAATTAATTAATTTTTCAATTTGCATTTTATTGGCAAAGTTTTTAAAGACTCAATTTAATATTAGTTCTAGTATGGTATTGAGAAACATATTTAGCATATCGAACATCTACCATTAAGTATATACATTAGAGTTTGAGAAGTCACTTACATAAAGTCTTATTTTAGCTGTTGGTAAAATATATACTTAATTATGATCATCACAACTTATTGTATTACAAATTCGCTTTGGGATATTGGAAGATATTCGGTCATTATAATTTTTAGAGTTGTAAATGGCTTTTGAACTTCTAAACTCCTTTCTACTTTCCCTGAAGCTGACCACAAATTTCAAAACAAATGCCATTTTTTTCTATATGCAATATGATAAACAATCACATTTTGGTTTAAAGGAATATTTCAAGGAGAAACGTTACTAGCATCGCCTTCCTCACTAGAATTTTTAGGCAATATATAAAAATTAACAATTCCAAATTTTTTATATAAAAGTTATTAATGTTTATTAATTGAAAATAATAAGTTGAATGAATTTACAACGATTCATAAAAATTAATATAATTTAAAAATGTAAATTTCAAAGATTTTTATTTATTTACTACAGTCCCTCACACCTATTTTGGTTCCAGTCTAATTTTCTTCCTTATTCTTTCTGATCGTCTAGGAGTAAATTGTTGTTGATGTTTTTCGGATCGCCTATTTATAAACATTCCTTGGCGATCAATAAGTTCTTCAGAATATGTATATTTGTGGTAGAACGATGGGTCAAGTTAAACAATGTTGGATCTTGTTGTTCATTCAGTGGTTGTATGTTTATAGGAACGCTTGAGGTAAGAGTTGATTCATTAGTTGGTACTTGTATATGTTCCAAATTTTGTGATTGACGTTGCCGATGGTTGCATTGGTTATTAGGAAACATTATATCAATATCAATATTTTTCGACCTTCGTTTAACTGATTTTGATTCAGGATTATTCTTATCGTTTCTATTTTTCATTTGATTTTGAACCTTGTGATGTTTCCACTATATACATTTATTTTCCAATAGTTTCCTTTACTTCCCCTTGAATCCAACGTTTGTTTCCAGAAAAATTTCTAACAAATACTTTCTGGCCGACATTCAATTTTGAACTTGAATTTGTGTCAATATGTTTAACTGGAAACATGGCTGTTAAAATAGACGACCATGTAATAACTCTGTAGGAGTTTTACCTGTAATTGGATTTGGTGTTGCCCTGTAAGTTTGAAGTTACCCTGATCCTGTTTTGGTTCTTCTTGGCATATTTTATAAAAAGACGACTTAAAAGTGAGAACAAAACGTTCAGCCGGTGCTGTTGTTAATTGTTCTATTGAGTTCAATTGACTGAAACGTTTAAATTCAGATGAGGTAAACTGTGTACCATTATCACTAACTATAGTTTGTGGCAGTCCTTCAATACCAAAAATATTTTGTAAAGCTGTAATAGTTGATTATGACGTCGCTGCAGGAATCTGTCTTACAAAAGAAAATTTTGAATAAAAGTCTTCTACGATAAGCCACATTTTGTTAAAGAAAGAACCCGCATAACCTATATGTATCCTTTCCCAAGGATGTTTAGCTTCAGGCCATGACGAAAATGTTTGCTTTTGTAGTATGCACATATATTTGTTGCACCAAAACCTCTTATATGCCACACACTTAACTATTAATGCATTTTTGTGTAAGTGATCTTTTACTTATCGCAGTTTTACTTTGGAGTTATTGACTTTTGTTTTTGCTAACGTAATATGTTTTAAATCAAACAAAGCGGTTGACAAAGAATTAGGTCAACAGCTTAATATTACAATTATGAGTGAATAAAATTGCAACTAATTATGCTTCTCTTTCAATTTACATACTGCACAAGTATGCATTGATACAAAACAATAATTGTAAGATAAATGTAAGTATGTGTAATGAGTAGAACATAAGTTAGTGAGTGATTTAGGAATCACTCAATATTAGCTTTTAAGAATTTTATTTATAAGAAATGAAATTGAAAAATAAAGTAACATTCTTTAATCAAAACTCAAAGAAACAACATTACATGGCGATTCTGCCTTTTCGATCCTGCCCTAGTGATATTGATCCTGCCTTTTCGATCCTGCCCTAGTGATATTGATCCTGCCTTTTCGATCCTGCCCTTGTGATATTGATCCTGCCTTTGCGATCCTGCCCTTGCGATATTGATCCTGCTATTAACCCTGACATTGATCTTGCTATTAATCCTGCCGTTTGATCCTGCTTTTCATTCTGCCTTTGGATTTGTACCACTTTCCCGACATATAGTGTAAATTTTCGAAATTTTTTCGATTTCTTCTTAAATTTTTGGAAACCATAATACCTTCTTGCAAGTTGTTTCATTCTACCAGCACCTCAGTGTGCTTCATGTACCATTGGTCTGCCCACTTTACCGCCCACCTCCCATATAAGGTAATATTTTAAAAAATTTCAGATGGTGGGTATATCGATTAGGGCATTTAAATAAATAATGAATATAAATTTCTCACTTATTTAAACTGCGTTGGTCACATTAAATTTTATCTCAACCCAGTGTTGTTTTTGTTTTTTTCATTACTTATTTTATTATTATTGGGGTCTGGAAAAATGTATGTATTCTTATTTCTTTAAGTACGTAACTATGTATGTACTTATTTATTGTATGTAAGTATTGGAGATTTTGAAAATTAATTGTTGCTCAGTAGGTTATTTAGCCACTCATCATTTTGTCTCTTGTTTTGTCTTTAGTTACGTGTCTACAATGAATACAACGGAAAAGCCCATTTTCCCAAATAAATGGGGTGTTGGTTACTGATTTTTCCTGTTTTCATTTTATTATTCCCAGCCAGACCATACCAAATTCACTTTCTATGAACAATAGAATATAAAAATGTTCTGCTCCAACATTGTTATATTTATGTGGTATTTTTAATATTCTTTTTTTTTTTTTTTTGTTTATATTTTTGTTTTTATTATTACAAAAAATATCTATGAACATTTGCTGTTGGTTAAAGGACAATGGATGGCCATGGTCAAACAGTCAGCTTGTTAGTGAGTGAGTTGATGTTGAATCGATAGTCAGTCGCTTCGTTGGTTGGGTTTATAATATAAATATTTAGTAGTATTTTTTGGTATTAAATAACATTTAAGTAGTAAAAACGCAACATAAAATGGAACAAAAAAAAAAAAAAAAAGTAAAACGAGATGATAAAATAAACATAAAGTACTTAAAAGGATTTGTAAATATTGTGATAAATATTTGCAGTCGTATTGTATTTTTGCTTCTGCTTTAATAATATTTTTTTTAATACATCCTTGATAAAGATAAAAAAGATATAACTAAAATTATTAAGAAATTTAAGTAGGACACTTGGCAAAACTTTATATTTGTTACAGACATAAAGACTTCAGACAATGCCTTAAATTAGTGATATTTGTTTCCTTATTAAGTGGGTAGAGATTGTTGAGAAATGTTTGTAGGTGAAATGAAAATGCGGTAAAATTATATAAAATATATAAATGTCAATTGTTGGCAAATATTGTATTCAAGTCCTTGGCTTAAATTATTTTTACAAAAAACATAAATAACTGGGAAAAATTAAATGGAAGTAAATGGTACAAACCTTCATAAATTTGAACGGTCTTTAGTGACTACGAGATAACGGAGTGGTTCCTCTGAGATCAAAATAATTATATAAAACTATTTTAAATACTTTTCTATTTAATTACACAGGAAATATGTTCACATATTATAAGTATAAAATTTTACATACATACATACATACATACATACATTCATACATATATACATACAAGAACATGAAATGATTTGGTTACTTTAATTACTTTATTGTTTAATTTAATTCTATTTAAAAAGGGCCAAAATAATGTTTCTTCAGAGCTGACAATTACAAAAAAAAAAAAAAAAATAGATTCCCTAAAGAAAATTTCAAAAATTTTCACATGTAATAAATATATAAAAGAAAATAAATGAAAAAATTATATAATTTTATCAAGCCTTCTTTATTTTTTAAAATTTAAAAACTAATGTACAGTGGTTCCAAAACGCTTTTTTTGGAAATAATTCATTAACTAAAGAACCGTTATAGGTATCAAAATAAAATTTCACATGGTCAGAGCTGAGGTGTTTTCGAGTTAATTTGGAGGAGTACAGGCCCCTAGCGGGTTAGAGGGAAAGTGCGTGGCCCTCCAAAAGTTGCCCATCTCGGGTATGCCATTTTTTAAATAATCGCCAAAAATTCATTTTTCATATGACAGAAAAGAAATTTTATATATAGATAGTCCTTATAAATCTCTATAAAAAATATGCTTACATGTGTAGGTTATCTCTTTTAGTTTAAGAGATATTCGGATAAATTTTTACCCCATTTTTAGCAACGCTTTTTTTTAGTTTTTTTTTTTTTTTTTTTTTTTTTTTAACTTGGCGGGCCTAATTTTGCCCATAAAATTTTTCCAAAATATTTGCCAGATTCTCCTCAAAATTTTAAATAATATTGCTGCAAGAATAATATAATAATATGAATCCGTTAAAAAGTTATATTAATCTAAATTTGAAAATTTAAACAAATTTTAAATTTTTTGGGTTTTTTCCAAAAAGGTGGCAATATTTATTCAGTGATAAAATTAGTTTTTTGTTCTGAGTTTTATAATTTTTTAAATGTTTTCAAAAAAAATCTTAATGTAGAAGCGTGTAAAGTAAATCCGGAGGTGTTTGGGACAAAGGTCTGCCCACGAAAATTTTGTCAATTTTGGAAAATGTTTTTTTTTTTTTTTTTTTTGTTATGTTTTCAAATCGCAAAGCTGGCATCGACTTAAAATTATTTTAATTTTTTAGCCCTATATGTAAGGTATATACTCAAAAATTATTTTCTGACAGAGGCCCCTTATAACGACAGGGTGACCATTTCAATAAGAAAAGTCCATTTTTTGAAGGAAGCTTTCCCCGAACTGGAATTTTGGGTATTTCGGAGTAAGGAAGTCATGTTCCCGATCTCATGAAAAATTTATTTTTATGGTCTTGTTTGAAATTAGTGCAAGGAATGTAATGTAAATTGCTTCTATGGAGTTATTTCCTTCGAATAAAAACAAATGTCGTTTTTAACGTAATTTTTATTGAAAATAGAACTATTTTTCTTTTTGGTCATACTTTGGTTGATATATACTTTGGAAGTAATGAAAAAGTACTTCCTCAAAAATTACTCTCACTTATTTTTGCTGGGATCTTATACGTAATTTTTAGCATGTAAATATAAAAATTTTTGATATTCAAGGCAAGAAAAAAACATGAGTTAAATTATCTCGTATGATTTAAAATATATTTAACTTCAAAAAATAAATTTCTCATTTTTGGCCTTGACTTTTTTGCGATTTTGCCCTATATATTTTTAAAAATATCCTGAAATTCTCTACAATTTTCTAAAATATGCTAATACAAACATTTTTTTGCTATCTCAATTCGGTAACAAGAAAAAAATTTTCAAAGTCAAAATACATTCAGCAGTGGTCAAATATTATCAATTTTGGATGAGAAGTTGAAATTTTTGAGTCTGTAAAAAGAAATTGATTATTGATTTCGGTACTTCTGTGAATTAAACTATATAGATCAATATGTTCTTAAAGGTTTTGCAAAAAGGCAATTTTCCGAAAATACCCAAATTTTAAATAATAAAAATTTCGACTCCTAAAAATATATAGTAAAATTATATATAATTTTCTGATTTTTACATCTATTAAGCCCCGATACAGTGGGCCAAAGAAGTAGTCAACATTGGCCCACTGTAGCGGCGCCCGTGCTGCAGCTACAGACTCCATCTAACAATATTCTGAAAGTCTAACTCCTCCTCTATCGATGTTTCAAGTTTCATCTATCGGTTCAGTGGTTTCAAAGTTCCAGACTTATTACCATTTATTTTGCTTTTGGTCCCACTGTGTAGTGTTTGATTCATCTAAAGTCGTTCTTGAGTTATACTAGTGTGACCGCCCATTTTTATACCCACCATCAAAAAAGATGGGTGGTTTAAAAAATTTAAAATTTGTCATTAAAATTTGACAGCCATGTATATAACTGTAGAAACACAACAATAAAAAAGGTGTATAATTTGTCCACAAAGTCCAAATAGTTTGTATAAAGTTGATTTAGATCAGAAAGTGTAAATGTGCGATTAAAAAGTGTAAAGGGAAAAAGTTAAGAATTTTTTGCACTTTTTCTAAGATTTTGATGTTTGAACAAAAGTTATGATTACAAAATAAAACATATGTAGATGCCGAAATTTTAGATTCTATTAGTTTAAAGTCTTGTTAGTTCAAATCTGCTACTCGTGTGTTTAAAATAGTATTACTACAAATTTATTGAAGATTAAAGTCAGATTCAACCGATTTTAAAAATTCTACTTACTAGTTGTATCAAATACAAATTTCTCCTTTAGATGCACTCTTTACACCTCATTTTTCCCATGGTTTTATGAGGGTTAGTTGAGAAACTTAATTAATACAACTTTAACCCATTAATGCCCACGGTGATCTAGCCAACTTAGAGATTTAAAATTTTGAACATTATGTCAAATAAGGCAAATAAACACATTGACGGTGAAAAATTTTTTATATTTGGTTTAGTAAGGAAGTTATCAGCCGTTACATATACGTAACAGTGAGCATTACTCAATAATTTTTGGACCTTGTATTTTCTATATAAATCTCACGGGCTATATAAGCAAAACCTAAAAAATGCTATTTTTTTTTTTTTTTTTTTTTTTTTGAAAAAAGTCACAATTAAATTGATATATTAAAGAATTTTTACAATATTTATACTAATTCATCACTAAATTTTATTTCTAAATTCATATATGGAACGAAATGACTACTTCCGGTTACCGGATATGCCTTCCTCTGTTTGATGTAGGATCGCGACATCCTCATGATCTGCGTTTTCATACAGATATGTGGCACAAGATTAAAGATATTCAAAAATAAATTTGACTGAATGCGTGTATAGTGCCTAGTGCGAAATTTTCCGTAGGCCCCCTACTTATTAATACCCACAATATTTATCAAACTGCTAATAACATACGAAAACGGTGCTACAATCTATTGTTTAAACAATTTATCATGTTTACTGCTCAAATAGTATATTTAATTGAACAAAATTTTGTCATTTAGTCCTTTTGGTATTGAAAGTAGAAGGGGCTAAAATGTACTGAGAATGACCCAGTGTTACATATACGTAACACTTTCTTTTTCCACCTTCTAATTTTTATCGGACACGCCTTATATATTTTTGTTTTTCAAGCTTTCAAATAATGAGCTTTACAAAATCACTTTTTACCGCAATAACAGGAGATAAAGTGAAGAAAAAGACATTTAAGGATGCAGAAGGAATATTATATTACACAATTCATAACGAAATTTAAGTTCATATTATTCCGTTTTTTGATAATATAGTTTTAAACTTAGACATTAATGGGTTAAAGACTTGTAGGGACTATGTTTGCAAACTTGGAGACTTAACTTCTTATAGATTTATATATCATTTTCCTATCTATAAAAGATTACTTAATTTTTGTTTAATTACTCTTCACAGAAGCGAATTTTCTTTGTGTCCTTAATGGGTAAAAAGTGTGACGGGTTGATATTTCGTGTCAAGATAATTATCTAGGACCCCCCAAACTATAAATTCTGGGTTTTCGTAAAATCATAAGACGATCCAACGATGTCTGCCCGTCTGTGTGTCTGTTGAAAGAAGGATAGGGCTCAGAGCGGACCACAATATTTGTGTGATTGTTTTGTTTATTTAATATGAAAAATTATCAAAATCCGTTCGTAAATAAAAAAAGTTATAAACCAAATACATAAGAAACAGGATATCCGATGTAACTACAGTTTATAGTTTTTGGCTGATATTTTTACAAAAAAGTACATCAACGAAATTTTGCTCAAATAGTTCAATGATCAATGTCCGCCCACTTTACCATCCATCTCTCATATATGGTGAAATTTTAAAAAGTTGCTGACGGCGCACATTGGGGTTAAAAGGGTCGAAAATGGCGCTTAATTCAGGGAAAAGCGATATAAATATTTTAATGATCACGTTTTATTTTTTATTGATTATTAGGTAAAAAAATTTAATCTTAAAATTTTAGGATTTTTCTTAGCAGAACGGTAATGTCTGTCCGTCTGTCCGTCTATACATTAGAGTTAAATGGGTCGAAAATTATGCATAATTCAGGAAAAGGTGATATCAACACTTTAATAATCACATTTGATTTTTTATTTATTGGTTAGTAAAAAAATTAATCTTTAGAATTATAAAATGGTCTTTGGCTGAATGATAATGTCCGTCCTTCCGTCTATACATTTGGGTTAAATGGGACGAAAATGACACTTAATTCAGGAAAAGGAGATATCTAAATTTTATGATCATGTTCTATTTTTCTTAATTTATTAGTTAGTAAAAAAAATGCATTTTTGGAAGTATAAAATATTTTTTGGCTGCATGGCAATGTCCGTCCGTCTATATATTTGGGTTAAATGGGTCGAAAATTCCACTTAATTCGGGGAAAGGTGATACTAAAATGTTAGTACTTTCATTTGGTTTTTATATTAATCAAGAAGTGGAAAAAAAAACTATTTTTCCAATTTAAGGATTTTTTTTAAGAATTCTAATGTCCGTTCATCTGTCCATGTGTTTTTTAATTTTTGCAAACTTTCCAATTTAAAATCGTTTAACTTTTGAAAATTTTCTTTGTTCGATAGATAATTTTGCTGTTTATCCAACTACATAAAATATAATAAAATCGGTTGAAAATATTTGGCTATATATGGAAAAATCTTAACCAAGGTCTTGTAAAATTGAGATTTTTTAAATTTCAACTCGAAAAATATATAAAATAAGTAGTACATGCAAGCATGTTTTCTAAAGGACTTATCAAAGACTTTAAGGTGATATAAAAATCTTGGTAATCGGGTAACGAACAAAAGTTCGCTAGTGGTTAAACATTTTCCATGACACTAGTACCCTATTTTGAACCCCAATAGTTCCGCTCCTGAGGCGTATATAGGATCGTGCTTCTAAACTACGGTCCTCTGTTAAACCTGTGTGAAATTTCGTGCAAATGCAACCAGCCGATTAGAAGTTACAGATTTATTTCGATTCTTCCCCACTGTTTAATGTTTGATAAAGCAAAGAAAATGTCAACTGTTTTTTGTATGAAATCTACTGGAGTTTTTTTTGCAAAAAAAAAATAAAATATATATATATATATATATTCTCAAATCGGGCTACATATGCGCACGATTTTTTCCATTATTAAAGTGGACAATATATACTATTTTTCAGAAAAATTTCAGAGCAAACAAGATGAAAATTAGTGTATTTTAGGACAATTAAAAAAAAAAAAAAAATAACAAAAATGTTAAGACAAAATATAATTTACAACTACTTGAAGATAAGTACACTTAAATATCTGAAGTTGATGATTTCATTTTAAAATTTTCCTTAGAAGAATTTTTATTTAAAATAAGTTCACTGAAATCTGATAAAAATTTTTTACTATTTTTCAAAAGTGTAAAAAAAATTCTCAAATTTGACAGCTCCTTATAAGAAAACAACATAACCTAGCTTAAAGATTTTAATTGATATTGATACATAATTTTGTCTATTTTTATTTAGTACAAAAATTTACCCCCTGTTTTTATAAAACGAACGAAAATTTCGTGTCGTCAAAATGTATGAAAAACAACAAATAAATTTGAAATTTATTTGTTGTTTTCCATATATTTTGACGAGAAGAATTTTTCGTTCGTTTTATAAAAACAGAGGGTTAAATTTTAAAATCCAATTAAGCGCCACTTTTGACACATTTTACCCCAACGTGCGTCGGGGTAAAATATAACATTCTCACTTGTTAATCTTTCGATTTGTAAGAATCATAAATTTAATATATTATTTAGCACCATAAGCCCTCATAAGCTGGGTGCTTTTACGTAGTTTTGGTATAAAGAACACGATCGTAAACGAAGACAAACAATTTAGAGCGCAGAAGAACAAAAAAAATCTTTAATTTTTGTTATAGCTTTCAGCAATGACTGTAAAAAAAAAGAAAAAAGAAAGAAAGAAATTTTTACGTTCCGTTTTTTTTTGCTAATTTGATAGCCCTTTTGAAATATAAGCGCTCGATATTTAAGAGACATGCTTTTAGTTTTATTATTTTGTTCTCAAGATGCCCCTTAGAAGAATTAGCAACAACAAGCACAATATTTGCGATAATTATAACGGAAAATTTTAATTCTGAACCATGAGAATATCAAAGTAATATATTTTAGAATTTTCGGAAAATCTTGTATAACTGTAAAGAATATAAAAATCGGAGATGCTGGGGCTCAACATATTTTGGGAATAATAAAGACATTCTGCGTTCTCCCTGTATTTAATGCAGTTATATTAAAGTCATATTTATATCTTAGAAAAACAAAAATAAATTATGTTCATGTGTCACTTTCAATTAACTTTCTTAAAAAAGTAAATGCTTTTGTATTTATGTATGTTTTAGAATCGACTCAAATGGCGCACGTTTCTATAGTGACCTTAAAAATGAAGGAAGAAATGCAAACGATTTATAACGCAGGCTTGAAAAGAAAAAATAACCTTCATTCATTTAGTTTCTTTCAAAAGAGCCTTTTAATTATTTAATCATAAAGTACAATTTTTTTCTATTTAAAATGTATGAATACAAATGTCAAAACTCCCTTGACATAAAACACACACTTACGCATAATAATTACCTGCAATGTAAAGCTTCTTGCAAATAGATATTAACTTTAAATAAATATACACATTTGTATTAATGCATATGAGTTCTACCAGGTGAAATTTATTTACATATATACATATAAACATACAAACATTCACACGTATGAGCGAGCTAAATACAACAAGATTTTAAAAACACTCCATTTCCAACAAAAGTAAAAATAAAAGTAAAAAAAAACTTAACATTTTCACGTATTTTATTAAATGCTAAGCTAATTAAATGATAATTGAGAATATATAATGATAATGTAACGTCATAATTAATTATGAGATGAGGGAAAATGAACGGCACACACACACACACACACACAAATACATACAGACTCTTAAGTTGAATAAAGAAAAACAGCAAAAGCTTTTTAAATTGTACAATTGCAAAGAGAAGATGATGAAGAAGTAAAAAACAACAAAATAACATTTGCATTTAAATAAATATTAATCAAATAATTCATCATATGTTTATGAAGAATAATTTGTACAAAAAAAATTAAAAAAGAGCATGAGCATGAGAGTATTGTTTACCCAAAAGAGAGTGAGATTTTAAAGTATGATATATAAATAGGTTCAAAACAAATAAAGCTTATAAAATAAACAATGAAAAAAGGATTCTTTATAGTGGTGTGTATGTGTGTATGCATGAGCATGTAACGGTATTTGCCAGTAAGAGAAAGAGAGTAAATTTAAGTTTTAATTGAGTACTAAAAGTTTTTGCCATTGTTTGTTCATGCTTTTTTAGTATTTGGATGCTGTGAGCAAAGAAGCAAATAATTTTATATGCTGCACATTGATTTTCAGTCAGGTGGAGACAGTTGACGTGTACGGTTGTTAATAAAACGGCTCAAGTGTTTAAGTGTAAAAGTTTGTGCAAAAGAAAAAAATTCCTATAGTGAAAAAATTAAAAAAAAAATCATTAAAACAAAAGAAATATTTATTCTTTATAACAATTTATAATAAATTAATGCAAAAATAATAAAAATATAAAAGAAATTCATAAAATTTATTACAAAATCCTTCATAAAATCTAACATTTATTGGTGAAAAAAATCAGACAAGAAAAAAATCACATCCTTTTGTTAATATCTATTTGCAAGAAGCTAGGAAAAAAAGGTAGTATACCAAAGTAAATGCTTATACCAAGAAAAATTTTTAAGGAAAAAAAAAAATCTAGAGCTTTTTTTGGTATATTTTTGATGGCATAAGTTTTAATGAATACATGTACTCACCACACCCTGATCCTGTTTAACATAAAAATAACACCAATACTTGTTACAAAAATATATAATACATATATATACATAAATATGTCTGTATAAAATAAAACAAATAAGTACGTGAGAATATTTAAATTCTAAATTTAAAAGAGAGAATAAAACGCAGAGTGAAATCCCATAAAGAGAGCAACACTGAAATAAAATAAAGATGCCTCAACTATAAAAAAAAAAAAAACAAAATAAAAACGGGAATAAAAATAAAAAAGGATATAAAAGGAAACAAGTAAAAAATAAACGGGAATCGTGTTCTAAAAGAGGAAACACACAGCGAAACCAATAAAAACAAGTAATACTTATGAGCTAGTAATTGTGTGTGTATGTGAGTGAAATAGTGTTTTTTGTTGCTCCAACAGTGTCTGTGTTTTTGTAAATGTGTGCTTGTGTTAAAAGTTTTTATGCTCCTTTATGTGTTTGTTGCTGTTGTTGTTTGTTTGATGTGTTTTTTAGTGAAGCATACTTTACAGAGATTTCAAGCCATAAAATCCTGTTGGTTTTTCTACTCGTCGTTGTCGTCGTCTTCGTCATCGATGTTGTTTTTTTTTTTTTTATTTTTATTTTATTGCTGTAGATTTTTGTTGGTTGTAAACTTCAAAAAAGGCTGCTGCCGTGAAATTTATTACGCATCGTAAGCTCGTTAGGACAAGACGTTTAAAGTTATAAAGAATACATATAAAAAAGTTTTTTTTTTTAATTTTTTCAATTGAAATTATTTTAAGTGGGGGTTAAAGTTAAAAGAGAAAAAGAGTAAACAAAGAAAAATAAAATCGAAGAAATTTTCAGAAATTACAAACAAATTAAGAGGAAATATTTTATAGTGAAAAAAAAAATGTATTTAAATCGAAATTCGAAAAAAACATAATGTAACATTATTTACAATTGTGTATGAAGTGTTTTTAAGTCATGAAAAATTGTTAAGCTTTATATAAAATAAAAATGTTTAATTAGTTTAAGATCAAATAATTAATTACAATTATTATCACTTTTTTATTTTTGTCTGATACTTAATTATACAAAAAATATCAGTTTATAGCATCCCTATAACTTTTGACATTTTTATTTTATTTTTTTTTTTTTGCAAATCGCCAAGTTTTAAATAAGTTATACTTAGCTAAAGAAAATATTTAAGTTTTTGTTTTTTTTTTTCTTTTTTTTTTACTAAAATTAAATTTTTGGCTTCTTATTTATTATTCAATTAATGAAAATTTTATTCTTTATGACAAAGACATTTTTTATTTTGTTTTTAAAAAAAAAATATTTTCATTGAAGTTAAAAATTATTTTATAACATACTAAAACAAAAAATATAAAAAAAAGTTTTTAAAAAAAATGTTTTTCTTCAAGTACAAAATAATAAAGTTCTCAAAAAAAATTTTTCCATAGAAAACAAAACACAAAAAAACTTTTCTTTTTGTACAATAATTTTTCATTTCAAAGTCAAATATTTATGAAATTTAAAATAAAATATTGGTGATAAATGCAAATTTTTAAGACAAATAATGAACAAATTAAATGATTTTGTTCATATTTATCAACAGTTTTCATCACAAACTAAGATAAATTCATATGAATGTTTGTATGGAATATTTTATCTGATAACGATGTTCACATCTCAAATGAAAATTTATTTCATTCTAAGGTACCGCGTCTCAAAAGTTTGGTTCCTATATCTGCCGAAGGAACAATATGAAAATTTGGTATCGTAAGAATGGACTTTGGGGCTGGTATTTAATGACGTAACAAAAATTTAGGACCAGGTCCAAATAAGTCCAAAATGTTGCAATTTTTCACAAAAAATTTAAAAATTTGAATTTTTACACAAATATTTAAAAAATTGGGATCAAAATAATACAATATAATCCTATAGCAGTTATACCAAAACAAGCTTTTCTGTTTTTATACACTACACCACCATAGGTATGTTGGTGCATTATTTGTTTGGGCAGAAATTGTAACGCAGAGGAAGAATCTTCGGACAAACACCTTAAAGTACACAGTTCGACTCAGAATCACAGACACGATTTAACAATGTCCGTCCGTCTGGTCAGCTTTCTTGTTGGCTGGCTGTCCATATAAAGCTTATGCGCAGTTTGAAGGTAATTTGATGAAATTTGGTACATATGCTTTCTTCAACACAAGGACGAACCAAAATTTTGATCTTATTTGAATCTGGTCCTAAATTTTTCTTATGTCATTAAATGCTCGCTCTAAAGTCCTTTCTTACGATACCAAATTTGTATATTGTTATTGAAAAAAGAACCTATTTTCATTTTGATCTTGCTCACGAAAGGATAATTTCAGGATCAAAATTTTGAGAAACAGTACCTTAGAATGAATCAAATTTTTATTTAAGATAGGAACATCTATACTTTTCATTTCGCGGCCACCCTAATGTATACCATTTAAAACGTTGCTTTTTTTCGATAATCCGTAGCGACTTTGGTCATTTATTATATTCAAAGTACCAAATTTCCAGTTGTTTAAAATGAATTCATTTCTAAATTGATATTTTTATACAAAGAAAAAGTTTTTTCGTACATAAAAAAAGACTTTTTTTTTAAAACATTTTTTTAAAGTACAAAATTATTTTGTACTTTACTTAAAATGTTTGTTTTAATAATTTTATTATTTTGTTTTTGAACAGTTAAGAAAAATATTCTATTTTGAACTTAAGTGTTTTTTATTTTTTCAATGAAAACTTAAAATTTTATGTTTTTTGTTCGTAATTTCTGGTCTCTGCTTTATGATTACAAAATTTGGAAATAGGAAATACTTCTAAGCATATTCTAGCAGTAAATTCGAAATCTTTTTTAAACTTTGTTATTTAAAAGTATTTTTTGTATTTCATACATAGGTTTAATTGATGCGAAATTAATGCGGTTAATAGACTGGTCCCGAAATATGGGGGATTTGTGCTCATTATTTATTTTTTCAAAATAAATGTGTATAACAAAAAAAGTTGTTAATGTTTTCAACAAAGTAAATAATATCATTCCATAAAACTTATATCACATATAAAAAATACCTTTGATCTTCGGAATTGGTTCATATTTACAATTAATCTTTTTTTTAAAGCCTAACGATATCATTTTTTACATTTATTGAAATTTAAACAAAAATTTTTTAATTCATTTACGATTAAAATTTCACTGAATATGTTGTAGATATTGTAGGTTTAGTCATTCCAATCATCAGGATTATTCCGGTTTCCTCAATTCTGTGACATTTTTAACCCTTAGACGACCAAAGTAAAATATCCATGTATGAAATGTGCATAGATTATATAATTATAGGTAAAGCAAGTCATTCATATTTTGTAGACAAAAAATTATGCTACCAAAAAAATTTTAGTAGAAATCAAAACTCCAACTTGCACACATAACCTCTAAAATTTTTTAAAGTTATAAACTTATAAGCTTAGTACATAAAATTATGAAAGGGCATGTCATTTAGAATACATGTGCCAAATTTTAACTTCCCACCATGATTGGAACACGATGCTACACAACCGCACAGTGGATCCAAAACGCTTTTTTTTGGAAATAGTTTCAAGTTGATTTGGAGGAGTGCATGCCCCTAGCGGATCGGGGGGAAGTAGGTGGCTCTCCAAAGTTGCCCATTTCGGGTATGTAATTTTTTTTTTTTTTAAATAGCCAAACATTAATTTATGATATGACAGAAAAGTAATTTTATATATAAATAGTCCATGTAAATATCTACAAAAATATACTTACATGTGTAGGTTATCTCTTTTAGTTTAAGGGATATTCGGGTCGAAATAAATTTTTACCTCATTTTTATCCTTTCTTTTTTTTAGTTTTTTAAACTTGACGGGCTTAATATTACCACTAGAATTTTTCTAAAATATTTGCCACATTTCCTACAAAATAATATTGCTGCATATAATCATATGAATCCGTTAAAAAGTTATATTAATCTAAAGTTGGAACTTTAAAAAAATTTAAATTTTTAGATTTTTTTCCCAAAAAGGTGGCAATATTTATTTAGTGATAAAACTAGTTTTTTTTTCTGGGCTTTATAATTTTTTTATGTTTTCAAAAGAAATCTTAATGTAAATGCGTGTATATGTAATGTAATATTTGAATTTAAATAAAATCTACATTAATTAAGCTATCATTGTGAAATTTAAGTACAATATAAAAAATTTTGTCCTTAAAAGAAGAGAATAAATAGATTCCCACTTTCTTACATATAGGGCTAAAAAAAATAAAATAATTTTAAGTCGATCCCAGCTTTGCGATTTTAGAACATAACAAAAAAAGAAAGAAAAAATCCAAAATTGACAAATTTTGGATAGGGCCTTTGTCCCAAACTCCTCCGGATTTACTTTACACGCATTTACATTAAGCTTTCTTTTGAAAACATTAAAAAAATGACAAAGCCCAGAACAAAAAACTAGTTTTATCACAAAATAAATATTGCCAACTTTTTGGAAAAAAACTCAAAAAAATTAAAATTTGTTTAAAGTTCCAACTTTAGATTAATATATATGATATTAATATTATATGATTCTTGAAGCAATATTATTTAGAATTTTGTAGGAAATCTGGCAAATAGTTTAGAAGAATGCAATATTAAGCCCGCCAAGTTAATAAAAACCAAAAAAAGACGAGTTTAAAAATGAGGTAAAATTTATTTCGACCCAAATATCTCTTAAACTAAAAGCGATAACCTACACATGTAAGCATATTTTTTGTAGAGATTTATAAGGACTATCTATATATAAAATTTCTTTTCTGTATATCATAAATTAATTTTTGGCGATTTTTTTAAAAAATTACATACCCGAGATGGACAACATTGGAGAGCTACCTCTAAAGGCTCTTTAGTAACTGAATTATTTCCAAAAAAAAAAGCGTTTTGGAACTACTGTGCAACCTTTTAAGATTAGTTCTAGGATTATAGACGTTAATGGCCATGTAGCATCCAGTTCCAATCATCATAGGAAGTTGAAATTTGCAAGTGTTATCTAAATGACATCCTCTTTCATAATTTTGGTTCGTTTAAATGTAGCTCGAAAGGGAATTTTGGACCCCGCTGATGTATATATCGCTCATTTACTTTATGAACTTCATATTTTAGTGCAATTGCATGTTTTTTTCTGGAGCAATTAAAATCTTGTTATCTATCCGAATTAGAAATTTTACTAAAAAATTATTTTCAGTGCATATTTTTGCATATTTTTAATTTTTTTTTTTTTTTTTACTTTTTTGTTAAAGTTTTGTTATTCTTACTTGCATAATAGGTGTTCTAGCGATGTTAACTTTCATTTAGCAGTTGTTCTCAAACAAGTTATTAAGTAGGGGATGGACTTTAATAAAAATCAGTACTCTTATATTTATCGGATGCGGCTTCATATAAGGTAAAATTAACATAAGAAATTAAGATTTTTTTATCAAAAAATTTTGCATGTAAGCAGGCTCACACATAACTCCGAGTAGTAGGGAAGGTGAATAATAATTTTGATCCATTGATTATTAAATTAGAAGCTTTCGATTGATTAAGTACTCAAATAAGTTCAATTTATAGTGCTATTGAAAAAATCGAAGCTGCGGCCCCTGTTGAAAAAATAAAATTAAAATTGCAAACGGTTACTTAATAAAATAAAAGATTTGAGAAAATTAAAAAAAAAAAATCTAACCCAATTATTCTACATTCAGATATTGTGTTTACAAAAAGATACTCTTTCTGAACTAGAATTATTCAAATACGCTCCTATCACATCTGTTCTAATAGGAGGATAATTTTCTATGTATAAAAATGTTTACGCCAAAATAAACAATCGTTTGGTTTGACAACTTAAAAATATATTTGTTTGTTTGTTTGTTTATCTATCACGAATATAAATTTAAAAACAAAAATGAATCTGAAAGAGTGCAAACTCTTCAAACACAGAAAAAAGTAAAAATGGACTTCAATTACGAAATTGCTTATATTAATTAATTTTTAATTGATTTTGCTCCAATCATCAAAATGATAATATTAATAACTAGAATAATTAATCTTATTATTATTGCTTTTCTTTAAATAGAGAGCTGAAAATTGTTGAAAATTTACTGAAATTTATTTTATTTCTATATTTTTATAGACAAATTTTAAAAGTTAGTTAATAATTTTATAAAAAAATTTATCCATTTAGAAAAAAGTAATAATAACATCAATTATTCCAGTTATTAATATTATCATTTTGATGATTGGAGCAAAATCAATTAAAAATTAATTAATATAAGCAATTTCGTAATTGAAGTCCATTTTTACTTTTTTCTGTGTCTGAGTTAGAAAAAAAATCAACGAATTGCAATTAAAATACTTACGCGTGTTGTTTCGTTTTTTTTTTTACTAGATAATATAAATTTTAATAATTATCTTCAGTAATATAAAACATATTGAACCTCCCGCAATTTATATTTTGTATATCTTCTGTAGATTGTTTTTTTTTTTTTTTTTTTTTTTGCTGTTAAAAATTATATCAGGAATTTTATTAAAATTATCAACTAACAAAATCTATGAATACTTTGTTGATTATTAAAAAATCTAATAAAATATTCAACAAGCACTATGGGGATATTTTAAAATTTCTTGTCTTAAACTTCCAAAAATTTACGGTATACTTGGAAAAGATGGTAATTAATCTGTATATACTAAAATACGAGTCGAATCGAAATAAAATGTGTGGAAAACTTAATGTGAAGGACGTAAGATTATAGAAAAATGATATTTTAATCCCAACAGGGTGTAAAATTGAACACTTCGAGCATGAAAAATATTTAAGAGCTCGTAGCATCTATGGTCGATTTGGACTTAATGATTTCAATTTGAATCTGAAATTAACATTTGAGCAGTAGTTTAGGAGATACAAATTTACTACAAAATTTTTAAGTTTAAAAACCAAATTTTTTTAATAATACAGTTTTTGTATGGAAATATTTTTTTGGAAGAATTATCATACAGAGAAAACAGATTCGTTCTGGCAACCGAATTTTTTGCCAATCGAATTCAGTCGGTTCCACGTACTACTAGTAAAATTAATTTCAATTGACGAATTTATCATTTGTCAGTACCATAATACTACCATAGAAAAAGAAAGGTTCGTTTGTAACAAACGAATTTATTATCAAAGAATCTGATTGCAATTACCAAATATTTCTATCCCTATAATAATGTTACATAACAAAGACTAATTACGCATAATTATTTAGATTAATTCTTTGAGGTTCCACATCCAGAATTTTGGTTATTCCTTTCGAAAAAGACTGTATATAAATCACACATGAAGCTGGAAAATTCTTTTACTATCAGTAATATGGAAGGCAATGAGATTGTTACAAATAGGGTTATACTCACCTCTATGTAAACATGCTAAATTTATATATCCGTACTGGTGCTCATATGGTAGCAATACATAGCCAATCTGATCCTCTGGTACAACTACGCCTATTTTTTTTTACAAACAATCTGTAAATATCAACGAAATAACACGTATGCACAAAATATGTATATTATACTTACACTTATTGCAGTTAATTATGGATTTGCTTTTATATTGAAAATTTTCATTAATTGTTTATATTTTTTATAAATTATTTTTATTTTTTATATTAAATATTTTAAAAATGTCAAAGAATATTTTTCGTTTTTCAATCAGTATAATAAATATTTGTCGGTTGGTTACACCGAATTTTATTTTTTATGCAAGAACCGAATATTTATGATTAGTATGATCAATTACAGATTATAGTTACTGAAAACATATTGTTATAAAATTTTTTTATATTTCATTCTACTTTTTTATTAAAGCAACTAATATTTCTAATATAAATGTGAATTGAATGCTTTTAATTTATTGCTCTAAGGTGTGGAATGGTCAAAGTAACTATTCTAACGACTGTATGGACTTCATTACTGTTATAGTGATGATTTTGCTGTTAGATTATAAAAAATTCATGGGATTAAGAAATTTTCTTCAATAACGGAAATATTTTTGTTAATTATATTAATTTTTAGTCAATATAAAAATTTTAAGATTGTTTAAGAAGAGTAAAATCAAAAAATAAAAATAAACAATAAAATGTGATAAAATACTAGCTTTTTCCGGTGTGCTTCGTTTTCCCCTCTGATGCGATAATTAATATTTTCTTTACAAGTGTGGTACTGCTCCCCTGGATAATGACTAAAAACTTTCTTTGTTCGATAGACAATTTTACTTTTTAACCAACTACATAAAACATAATAAAATCGGTTGAAAATATTTGGCTATATATAGAAAAATCTTAACTAAGAACTTGTAAAATTGATATTTTTTAAATTTTTAATATATATAACTCGAAATATGTATAAGATATGTTGTATATGCAATCATGTTTTCTAAAGGACTTATAAAGGACTTTAAGGTGATATAAAAATCTTGGAAATCGGGTAAGGAACAAAAATTCGGTAGTGGTTAAATACTTTCCATTACACTAGTACCCTATTTTGAACCCCTATAGTTTCGCTTCTGATGCGAATATTGGATCCCGCTTCTAGACTCAAAAAGCTAATGTCCTTTGCTACGTCTATGTGAAATTTCATGCAAAGCCAACCAGGAGATTAAAAATTACAGATTTATTTTGATTCTTCCCCACTGTTTAATGTTTGATAAAGCAAAGAAAATGTCTGGCACTTAATATGTTTTTTGTAAGTAATCTACTGTAGTTAAAAAAAAAAAAAATATTTTCTAAAATCGGGCTATATATGCGCACGATTTTTTTTCATACTATTAAAGTGGGCAATATGTACTATTTTTCAGAAAATTTTCAGAACAAACATCCTGTAACATTTTAAGTTGCATTCCATGAAAGTTGAAAATTAGTGTATTTTAGGATAATTTTCCAAAAAATAAAAAAATATTAGGACAAAATATAATTTGCAAATACTTAAAAAAAAGTACACTTAAACATCTGAAGTTGATGGTTTAATTTTAAATCTTTACCTTAAAAGACTTTTCATTTAAAATAAATACACTGAAATCTGATGAAAATTTAATTTTTTACTATTATACAAAAATGTAAAAAAATTCTTAATTTTGACAGCTTCTTATTGGAAAACAACGCAACATAGCTTAACAATTTTAATTGATATTGATACATAATTTTGTCTATTTTTATTCGGTACTCAACTTTATTACAAAACTTTAAATTTTAAAATTCAATTAAGCGCCAATTTTGACATATTTTACCCCAACGTGCGCCGTTTTCGAAACATGATATGCAAATTTTTTCTAGGGCCCAATGGGTCCTATTTTCATTTCATTAATGCAATATGATAAGCAAGTATTTCAAACTTTGAGAGCTCTCACTATAACAGTTCATTTGATATGCTATTAAGAATTTTGGCTTCGTATGGGGGGTAGCATTTCCTCGTCTAATTTTAATTCTAAATTTTGGAAGTTTTTGAGCAAATTATTTATGCAAAATTTTAAGTCTTTTGCTGTAAAGTTCATAAGATATACGGTATTTAAAATTTTTTAATATGGGGGCACCGTTCCCCCTGGTCCTACCCGTCCCATTTCATCTTAAATTTTGGTTATTGATGAGAAATTTATTTCTATACAATGTTAAGACTTTTGCCTTACTAGTATTTGGTAATAGTATTAAAGTTATCCCATAATTGGAATTTTCTTTGCATGGTCCTATATTTTTTCACTTTTATCTCAATTATAAAGGATGATAAAGATGTTATTTCCTCAAAATTGTAAGACTTTCGCGGAAATAGTTCTGAAGATATGAGATTTAATTTTTTCTTCTCCTGCTCCTATTCAAAAAATAATATAAGATAATTTAATTCTGGGGCTCAGAGAATGATACTATAAAAACTTCATCGTTTTAGCTGACTATAAGGTACAAAAAAAAAAAAAAAAAAAAAATACACATCTGCTCAAAATAATAGATTCACTTAGTGGGATTACATTAAAGTGATGATAACTTTGGAAAATTCTTCAGAAATACTTCGAGTTTTTTTCTTTAAGTAAACAATTTGATCTGGCAATGATACCTTAATGAAAAATATGGCAAGTATGTGCATAAAAAATTAATTTACACATACGTTTTCGATTTAAATACCAAAAATTGTTGCTCATAATAATAGATACAGTTAATTTATTTCTATTTTTTTATATTAAATCGAATGCTATTGTATTTTTTTGATTATTTTTACATAATAGAATAAGAAAAATTTCATTTAGGTTGAAAATATTATAAAGAAATAGTATTTTGAAACAGAAAATGGGAAGAAACAATCAGTTTATCAAGTCGGAGAGAAAAATCCCTAGAGTAAAGAGAACCTGTTCGAAACTAGTCACGTGACAGGTTCTCAGGGCTAGTGACCGGTCCCAGTTCCGGAACTTTATATAAGAGGAACCTGTCACTTTTACATGGAGTTGTCATTAGAGGTGGCTAATTAGCCCCTTGGGACAGGTCACAGGATATGTCAGAGGACTGGCCCAAGAGGACAGGTTCAGTGTCGATTAATATTAAAAAAAATTTATAAAAATTCGGTAATTGTTTATTTTTTAAACATTTTTTTTTTCTTTCATTATTATTTTTATTAAATTATGTTTACTTTTATTTTATAATTTTTCGTTAATGTCGATGGCGGCACCCCGGCTCGAGAACCCATGTTCATCTGACGTATGTTATGTTTTATAGTCTTCAATACTTACCACTCAGCCACTGATTGTTATTGCGTGCGAGTTGCTATTTGCGCACTTAACGAGCATGTTAATAGTGAGTGTGTTTGTGTCAACTGGTTCTCAATTGGAACTTTGGTGACGAGTTAGGTGTCAATTGGTACTCAACTGGTACAGAGAAACCGGTCCATTAGTGCAATTACCACAAATTACCCGCAGGGATGGTTCAAAACAAAAGAAAAATGGAAAATCGTTACTTGAAATTGCAAGTAGGGGTTAAAGAAAATATCTACGTTATCTATAAAATGCTTTTGTACGATTGAAACTTGTAATAGACCTCATAAAATAACCTCAAAATCAGATAGAGGGATTATTTTATAGGCAAGAAATAACCCCATCAATCCTCTGAAGGCTATTTCAGCCGAATTTTTGATGTAATTGGTTCGAAAATAATTCGTCTTTGTTTTCTGCAACATTCCAGTATCCATATGCATTTATTGTATATGTATATCAATATTATAAATAGGACCATTTGAATTTAATCAAAATCATTCCCAAACCTTTATATTTTCACCTCACTCTGAAACAGTCATATTTGTGAACTTAACGTGGAGTTTTTCCCTACAGGGTGGCGAATACTTCTTCAGAAGTTATTTCCTATTTTCCAATACAGTAATCCTGCTTTCCGTTTCTGGGGTTCTTTAAGAGGTCTAATACGAGTTTATGTCATTTATTTTTAGATAATGCATTTTGCGCAAAATGTAGATGTCTTCCTGAGTCCCTTTTTGTCATTTCAAGCAACGACTTTGTAGTTTTCGCTTGTTTTGAACTATTTTTCTCTCCTATTTGATACACTGATTGTTTCTTCCAATTTTCTGTGTAAAAATAATATTTCTTTATAATATTTTCAACCTAATTGAAACTTTTCTTATTCTATTATGTAAAAATAATCAAAAAAGTGCAATAAAATTTGAATTAATATAAAAAAATATAAATAAATTAACTGTATCTATTATTATGAGCAACAATTTTTGGTATTTAAATTGAAAACGTATGTGCAAATTAATTTTTATGCACATACTTGACATATTTTTCATTAAAGTACCATTGCCAGATCAAATTGTTTACTAAAAGAAAAAAACTCGAAGTATTTCTGAAGAATTTTCCAAAGTTATCATCACTTTAATGTAATCCCACTAGGTGAATCTATTATTTTGAGCAGATGTGTAAACAAATAAACAAACTCAATTCATTTTTATATATAAGTATATCGATGTACATATGTACCAAATATAAACCAAATCTGAAAACCTAGAGTCATATCATATATGTATGATGTCTCATGGAATTAATGATATGTATGTATATGTTGATAAGTTAAATAAATATATAAATTATAAAAAGAAAAAAAAGTATAAAAAAATTTTTATCAGAAAAAGAAAATCCAAAAATAAGAGAGACAAGAACTACAACCAAAAAAGAGCTTAACAAAAACAAATCTTACTAAACTAAAAATATAAAAAAATAAGAGATGTTCTTTATTTCCTTTTTAACATTTCCTTTTTTTTTGTCTATGTTCTTGGTATACTCTACTAGCACAAACTAACAGAGTAAAAGGAACTCAAAGAAAAAAATAATATAGAAAGGAATTAAAATAAAGAAGAACATTCGAATTATACATATATATTTTTTTATAATGAGACACAGAATAAAAAATAACTTATAGCTCATGGTTTAAAAAACTTATAGTATACCTTTTTCTTCTTTTTTTTTTTTTTTTTTGAAGAAAATAAACTGCTTCCAGGTGGCTCTTGATTGCATTAAAAAACCATGTTATTCTTATTTATTTATTTTCAAGAAAATATATAATATATATAAATTAAATTAATGTAGTTGTTTGAAAAAAAAGTAGTCTGCTAAAAACACTTAATGTTAGTTGTTTCTCTTTAGTACTCTTTCTCTCTCTCTCTTTATCTTATTGTGCCTTTAAGAAGAAAAAAGTATTTGTTAAAAGATATAAAAATAAATGATTTTTTTTCTTTTCTTCAAAGTCTGGCAGTTAGAACTCAATAAAAACTAAAAAAACCAACATCATATTCAACAACAATAAAAAATACTATTTGTTAAAAAAGAGACATTTTATTGTTGTGTTGTATAAAATCTAGGATACTGTGTCATTCATTTCGACTAATATTAATACAAAACGGATGTACGAGTAAATGACCGGAAACTAACATTATTATGTCCATGGAGCTGAAAGCACACACACACATACACACCCTCACATAAATTAAAATGTGAAAAAAACTAAACGGATAAAATTAATAAAAAAAGTAACATTAAGTCTACACATTAATTTCAGTGAAAAATGTATAAAGAAAAAAACTGTGTAAAAATGGAAGATTAGAAATATAAATATGATTAAATTAATTTGAACTTTATAAAAAGATAAAGAATATCATTAAACAAAAGCATCAATATACATATTTGTATATAAATAGAAAAGAAAAAGATATATTCGATTTATTTCTACGGAAAATTTTGTTGTTTTAGTTTATTTTGAAACATGTGTAATTGTGTTGTCAACAGTGATATCGGCTAAAAACTATATAATAATAGATATTGAATTTCTAATCCTCTAACTCAGGCATTGTGAAAATTACAATGCTTTTCTTAATTTTCAATCGGATTAGTAGTTTAGAAAATATATTATCCCTTTTGATGATTGACACAACAGTGCATTATCTATAAAATTCTATATTATATACATAGCATACTTTAAGGCGTGACAAAACGAGATTTGAAGAATTAAAACTAGATTGATTATTCGGGTTTATAGGAATTTATAAAACTTTTATAATTTTCTATGTGCTTTACAAGATAAGTTAACATAACAAATTTCTAATAATTTTTTTTATTATTTTATTTAGTCAAGTGTGTGTTTGAAACAGTTACAAGAACAACATCAATTATTATAAAAGTAATAATGATCCCCCTGACTATACAAAAACTATTACAATAACAAGTAATTAAAATCAAACAATACAATTAAAATTGTCTAAAATATGAAAATGTTATAGAAATTAGCAAGAAAAAAAAGTGATACAAAACAACATCAAGAATAATTAACATTTAAACAGAATTATTAAATGAATCAAAACATAAAGGGGTAAATTTTACTAAATAAATTCACACACAAAATAATAAAAATAATACATAGTAAAATTGTCATCATCAATGTCACTAACAGCAGCGACAACAAAGTCTACATCATCCATAACATCAGCCCGAAGTCAATGGTGTAAATAAAGAAATTAAATTGAAATAAAAAAGGCCAATTAAAAAGCGTTTAATTAAGGTAAGTACCTACTGTTAATATGTAGCATTTAACTAAAATTAAAATGTCTATTTCTATTGTTGGCATTGTGGTGAGAAGAAAACAAAATTACAAAAATTCCCATGTAGAATGTGTGGTTTAATTTATGTCACATACATTTCGTTTAAATTATTTTGAATATATTTTATATTTAAATTATTTATAGACAACATGTTACATTTAATTTAAAATTGTTTGCCAAAGAAATCGTTAATTCTAAAAGAATTCGTTATGAAAAGGTCTTCAAATTTGATTTTCAATTCTATTTAATTTTGATTTGTCTCTAGTCTATTTATTATATTTGAAAACCACACAACTTTGCAGTTTGTGGTTGAAAAGTTGTCAATGCATTGACAGTGTTGAGGATAGAGAAAGCGGCAGTTTGTGAGAATATACTCACATATATAAAATACCTTTGAATACCCAAGAATTTTAAGTATTTCATTTATGTTTGTGGTGATTAGAAAAATCGTGTGATTCTCTAATAAAAGGGGTGGAAAAATATTTATTTCTAAAGAGTGATGTATGAAGAATGATACAAAATTAAAATATAAAAACATTATACCAAACTACACTGAAACAAAATCACTTTAATTTTATAAAATTATTATACAGTATAGTGAATAATAGGTAGAAAAATTACATGAGAAAAATTTCTTGAGAAAAAAAAAAAAATAAAAAATCAATACAAGCAAAATCAAAATTTGGAAAGAAAGTAGTTTGCGTACTTATTCGAGTGAATATTTTCCATTTCTTAGAGATACGAACCTTATTGACCTTATTGAGAAACTGGAGACACCAAAATATGTCTCCATAAAATTTTTAATTTTATTTTCTACGATAATATGCTTACACGCCGAATAATTTATTATTTTTCCAAAAATAACTCTTAATGCATATAAGGCTATATATGGCTTCATTTTTTTCTTCCAAAATTCCGAGTGATTTTTTTAATTTTTGTTACATACGTATTAAATTGTCCATAATAAACATATATTTACGGTGTTTTATTTTCTTTTTCTTTATTTTAATCATCTTCATGCAGTAGAGGGTTAACCTACGGCTACAAGCAATGTTTTACTTAATACTTAATATGCACTTCAAGATTACTGGAAAATGTGGACTCATCGTTGTGTACCTGAATATATATTTAACCGTTTGTGAAAAAATATAAATAGTAACAATGCTTAATTTCATTTCTTACCGTTATTTCAATCCATTGGAGAAGCGCCAGGAAGTTGTCCTTGCTTTCAGAAATAGCCGATTGTGGTTCAACTTTGGATCAATGAATGAACTTTGGATCATTACACAATATACTTTTTAATAAATAAAATGCTCACCTTCAAGTGATTCAATGATAATTTTTTTCGAATACGCGTTCTCAATATTTTTTCAAATAAATTATTTTAATATTATTTTTCAAATGTCAATAAAAGAAAACAGATTTTATAAACTAATTTTTCGGTGGTGAACACCGATTTGATTCTTTTAAAGGTTACTGCAACTAAAAATTTGGTAACTTTGAATTATCTTAACACAAACAATATTTTAATAGCAATTATCAATATTTTATTTAGAATTACAAACTTTATATAATAATGTCAGACGATTATTAAAATTTATTTTAATTTGAAACAAATTGATTTAGTGAACTCACTAAATATATGTGGGAATCATATTTTTATCATAATAATGTTTTTATAGCCATAAAAGAAAAGAATCCTCTAAAATTATTTAATTTCAGTATTTAGGATAAAATTATATTATGTTGTATTAAATTTCAATAGTTACAACCATTTTCCAACCAATTTATTTTCTGTGTGTGAGCTATGCCTAAAAAATTAAGTAGTAAATAAATAAAAAAAAGAAATTGGGTTCTGTTGAGATTTGAACTTTCTCTTATTGAATAACACAGTGAAACACAGATTCTGCGGCACGGGGTTTCTCATTCAATTCGGATACTAAGCCTCTAACTCACATTTTTATACCCTTCACCACAGGTGTAAAGGGTATATATAAGTTTGTCATTCCGTTTGTAATTCCCACAATTTTCGTCGGAGAGCAAAAAAGTTTACATTTTCGGGATCCTTGTAAGAAATGATGACGATAGGACCATGTCCGTCTATCCGTCCGTCCGTGTGTCGGTTGAAATGGCGTTTATGAAGCCCACCGATAACTGACATATATAATATATATATCAAACGATCGGAAATGCTTTCGAGAATTTTGCTATTGGTTCATACAATGCGGAGATATGTTAAAAAAACCGGTTTTTAGAACCGTTTTTCCAGTTTCTGAAGCCTCTGTATATACTAGGGACTTCGTTTTTACAAAGAAGTCTCGGACATTTTTTTCTGAATTTTTGTTCTGAAAAAATGAAATAAATCGGTTCAATAATAACTGAGATATCGGACAAAACGCATTTTTTATTTTTTAAATCCCTGGTTTAAGCTACAGATTTTTATTTTTATATAGATCAGTCATAAATGTTTTTATAAAATTTCGTTTTTTTTAATAAACCAAATTCGTTTATAATCAACAGAGTTATGGTCCAAAAACAAATCTGTTAAGAATATAAATACACATACAAACATGTATATTAAGTATTGTAATGACTATTAGTGACGTTTTTTGTTTTTTGTATAGACAAGTAGTTTAGTTAGAAACAGCAGTAATATAATAAATAACAGTGTTGTTGTTGTTCTTTGTATATGCAGTCTGTACAAAAATAAATAGATATGGAATTGTTGTTGTTTATTTTTAAGAACTAAAACATATCTGTTAAGAATATACATAAATACATACACAAACTTGTATATTAAGCATTGTAATGACTATTAGTGACGTTTTTGCTTGTAAGACAAGTAGTTTAGTTAGCAACAGAAGTAATATAATGAATAACAGTGTTGTTGTTGTTCTTTGTATATGCAGTCAGTTTGTATATACACACATAAAAAAATAAATAAATATAGAATTGTTGTTGTTTATTTTTTAAAAGCAAAGCCTGCTATGATTGTATTTTTTTATATATTCAAATTTTCGTAGTTTGAAAAAAATTTAGATTTATATATGTGAAAATATGAAAGCATACGTTAAGGCGAAAATTTTATTATTTGTCGGTAATATGGCAATATGATGTCGATAAGATAGTAAGATGGTAATATGGTAATATGGTGAAGGGTATCAAAGATTCGGCACAGCCGAAACTTTTTTCAATTTCATTTTTTTTAATTTTTCTGTGTAACTTGTGAATGAGTATCTTCATTAATTTGAAAATAAAATCAATATTGATGCATTATTTGAATGAAATATGTTTTGTTTTATTTGAAACAAATTTATCTTTATCATTAAAGAATAAAAATTTTATTTTTTGACACTTTTGAATTTGTATGATTTTTTGACAATTATTTTTTTTAAATTTTATACAAATTTAGTTTTTTTTTTTTTTTCCAGAAAATGGGTTTTATATCCCCATAACTATTGATCATATTAAAAAGTAACTTAAGAATTTATTCAATTCTAATTAGAATTTTTTGATATATTTTTGAGTAAAATCAAATAAGTCGTTTTCGAGATATGCTTCAATATATAGTGCAACCTCCTTAATTTAAAAAATAGCGATTTATCGCTAGAACTGGAATCAATTCAAACGAGAAAGAAAGATATAGTCGGTCAAGCCTGAACATATGATATCCTACACCATTGCGTGCATCAAAATTCAGGGGGTGGTCTTCTTTTTTCTAGACCTATGGACAATTGTGGACCTATACCTATATTAAGTGTAATATAAAATATACGAATATTACGTCGATGCTAACATTTATATAAATTTATACACTTTTATGTGATTTCCGAAAATGGGCCTTACATGGGGGCTATGGTAAATTTGAAACCGATTTTCACAAAATTTGGTACTATCATTTATATTAACCTAAAACCTATTTGTGTCAAATATTAAGTTGATGCTAATATTTTAGTGAAATTTATGCCCTTTAAAGTGACTTTCTGAAGAGGGTTTTATATGGGAGCTGTGGTAAATTATGGACCGACCTTTATAAAATTAGGCACATAGATTTGAACTTATATGGAACTTATATGTGTCAAATATTGCTATATTTAAAGGTTTTATGATCGTTAGACCCCTTTTAAAATGATAAAAATTTTTTTGCATGATTCTAAAATTTATTCTAAAATTTGTTATATAAAAAAGAAGATTTATTTTCTATTTTTTCCACAACTAAAAAATTTATAATTCAAAAAATTACCAAATATCTTTTTTCTTACACAAAACTCAAAGAGTTTTCTCTGCTCTTTACATTGCTTTAAAATTCATTACAATATTGAAAACTAAAAAAATAAAAATGTTGGACCGGAAATCTGGCGAAATTAGGCAAATAAATAAGTTATTGAGGATAAATAAATAAAATAAGCAAATAAATAAGTTATTGAGGATAAATTTTTTTTAAGGAAGTAGAAAAATTAGGTATATTAATTGTATAAATAAATTTTTTCAAAGCCAAAGACATTATTTACATAAGTACTGCGGTCGAAAAAATAATGCATGTGAATCTGTTTATAAAAGTAAAACTAAGATTTATATTAAAGTTTTAAGTTTAAAAGAAAAATTTAATTAGGTTTGTTATTCCGTTTGTAACATATAGAAATATAAATGTTTTTGAGACCATCTTCAGTTTGTTGAAAGAAGGATTGGTCTCTAGCCGATTACCTATAAGGACGAAATTATTTCTGAAATATTTCTCTCAGACAAGGTTTGCTTGAATTTGGTCAAAATCAGTTAACAAACAAAAAATTATAGGCCTAATACTAGAAATATAAAATATAATACTTTTTCTTAAAATATATGAAGAATTTTTAGACTAACTAAAGAATGGTTATTTTGTTCGTCTTTAAAAGAGAATATGTGTGGATTTGAGTTGTTATATTGTGAGTTATTTTTAAACGTGTCTAACATTCATTTTTTTGTGAAAAACTTACGCTAATTTCTATTTATCTATCGTTTGATGTAGTAATATTGAAGACAAAATTTTTTTGAAGATTTCTTCAGAAATCATTAATGGTCATGGTAGTATTAAGTTTAAATTTGGTCAATATGTAGTTTCATAAGTTTTTATTAACAATATTGGACTACACTCTTTTTGACATTTTTTTTTTACACAAAATTTATAATGTGTGCACAATTTTAAATTTAAAATTGTTTATTTTTGGACCTTCAGAGAAATACGTCCGATATATTTAACAACTTGAAACATTTTCGTAAAATTTAAATTATCAGAGTCGAATAACTAGCTAAAGCTTTCGAAAGCTTAAAAATGTACTCAAATGACAAATGTTTTAAAAATTGCAAATGAAAATCATGCCAATCTTAAATGATAGAAATATAATCCCAGTTCATCAGTTTGGTTTCCGTGTAAAGCATGGAACAATTGTACAAGTTAATCGTCTGACTGGAGAGATTAGAAAATCTTTTGAATTAAAGAAGTATTGCTCTGCCATCATCTTGAATGTAGCTCAAGCTTTCGATAAAGTATGACATCAAGGTTTAATATATAAAATAAGATTTTTTTTTTGCCACCTTATACCCATAAATTGTTCGAGTCATATCTATGTTACCGATCATTTAGGGTTAAGTATGATAACATTGTGACAGGAGAATTTGAAGTAAAAGCAGGTGTATTTAATCTACACATCTGACTTGCCAACATGCGATGAACTGACAATTTCTACGTTTGCTGATAACACAGTAATATTGAGTTCACATGAAAACCCACATGTAGCTTCTAATAAACTAGATGCTTATCTTAGACATGTGGAGACTTGGTTAAAAAATTGGAGCATAAGAGTGAACGAATTAAAAAGCAAACATGTTATTTTTACACTTTGAGATGTATAATTCCCCCTTCAAAAAAATAAAAATCGAAGATGAGGGGAATCCCAATTAATCCCCTGCTATATTATATAAACTTTTGTATAAATCGAATTTCAATTATATTTTGATTCTGCCCAAATACTACAAAGAATAAAATCATATAAAATCCAATTACTTACTAGCGGTATGTTGTTGTCTCTAGCCGCCTTGGTTATTTCGCGAATCTTCTTATTTGGTGGTAGGACGCTGTAGTCGAGGGCCTTATAGCTGGGGATAATATAAATGATGCTAGAGCTTGACTCACTCTACTACATGGTCTTCATCGCTGAGATTGAAGAGAAGGAAGATCCTGAGTTTGTTGCTTGCTATTATACAAGATCGTTTTCTTCCTGATCCAGTAGCGTGTAACAGCTTGAAGTTGTCCGCACGTAGTACATAAACTCTATCACCAATGATCCAGTATTCTTGGGCTAGTTGTAACGGACGGACCTACATGGCTTTGACTTTCTAGAAGCTGTGCTACCTCTTGTTCCGACCGTGCTCAGGGAAATTGGGGTTGGTTCTTGCTTTACAAGATTTTACAATTTATTAAACTATTAAAATATGAACAGTATGCATGTTTAATTCTGTGTAAATGTATATTATTAATAGTAAATATAATAAAAAAATTAAATATGTTTCAATTCAGTTTAAGTAAGAAATCAATTTTGAGTCAAAAATTGAGTAAGTGTATTTTTTAGGGGTGGTTTTGAAATGAGTGTTCTATATAAAACTCAGCATTTTACTCCAACGATGTCAGGCCTGAATTCGAAGAAGTTTGAGGATATTGCTTATTTTTTTAGTATATGTAAGTTTTTTTTTTACATTACACACTTTATTTATTGAATCTTCAGTAATTGTACATGAACTAACAATAAGTATTAAAATCTTAAATCTAAATATTAATATCTAATTTTGTCCAACCACCGTCAAACAAAAATCTATTTTAATACGTATATTTTAGCTCCTCAAGTTTGATGTGTGCCTTCTTCTCAATCGAGTATATCCATTGCTTAGTAGGATGCTTCGAGCTAGAGGATTTGGGTGAATTTCTAGCCTCCTAAAATATTTCTCAGTATGTTCTCTTATTACATCTTTCATAAAGGGAACGTTTAGATCCTTATGAATATTTGAGTTTTTGACGTACCATGGTGTCTGTATTTTCTCTATATTTGACGCCGAGGCCGTGCCCCATAACTGAATGCTATAACTCCATATTGGCTTCAAAATAGAGTTATATAAAATTACTTTACAATCTAAAATAAGTGTTGAGTTTCTACCGATAAGCCAATTTATTTGAAGTGCTTTCAGTTTTATTTGTGTCAACTTGGCATCAATATGAGATTTCCATGTAAGACGTCGATCAAGATGGATACCGAGGTATTTAACCTCTGATTGCTGGGGAATAATTTGGTTATTAATAAAGATGGGTGGGCATGTTGCTCTACGCAATGTAAATGTTATGTGTATGCATTTTTGCTCATTTACCTTTATTTTCCATTTACGTAACCATCTTTCAATGTCTAGTATATGGTCTTGCAAGAGTCGAGATGCTTCTTGGGGGCTATCATGTGTACTTAAAATAGCTGTGTCATCAGCAAATGTTGATGTATGGGTTCGGTTGTTAATTGGCATATCAGAGGTGTATATTAAGTACAACAAAGGACCCAGAATACTACCTTGGGGTACTCCTGCTTCAATAGGCTGTAGGTTACTTAAGAAGTCTCCCTCTTTAACAATAAATTTTCGATTAGTTAAATAGCTTTCCAATAATTTATGTGTATTAGTGGGTAAATTTTGCTTTCTTATATATCATGCCATAGTGCCATACTTTGCCGAAAGCTTGCGAAACGTTGATAAAAAGAGCAGAGCAATACTTCTTTTCTTCAAACGTTTTGTTAATAACATTTACAAGTCTGTGTGTTTGTTCGATAGTGCTGTGTTTTCTTCTAAGTCCGATTTGGTGATAGGGTATACATTGGTTTCAATTCAATAGAGGGGTTAACTTATTCATTAAGAGTTTCTCAAAGAGCTTTGACATATTTGATAATAGACTTATAGGACTATACGATTCTACTTTTGTGTGATCTTTTCCTGGCTTAGGTATCATAGCAACCAGTGATACCTTCTATTCTTGTGGATAATATTAAAGGCGTAATATAGCGTTAAAAATATATAGTATAATTTTTAATGCTATCCGGAGTAGCTGCAAAAGCATCTTGTTACTGATTTTATCAATACCAGGTGCTTTTTTAGAGTTTAAATCAACAATAGCCTTGTCGATCTCTCGAATCTTAAAACAAAGGGGTTCAACTGCTCTGAATTGGGGTACAACAGGTGGCAACTCAATTACGTCATTTGATACGTTCGGGGTAAATACATTTTTCAGATGACTTACAACAGACAAAGTAGGTTTACATATAACTGGTCTCTTAAGTTTTTTTTTTAGCTCGCCATAGAGACTAATAAGACTGCGGTGTTGCATCAAGGTTTTCTAAATATTTATTAAAAGATTCAGATTTTTGCATTCTCTAAACTTATGTAAGTGTAAGTGATTTGCAGTTGTTTATTTAGTATGATTTAACTATTTAATAAATTAAATTAATTAACAAAGTTGAAAATAAGACTATTATTAATATTTTTTTTTTTTAGCTGTTTTCACTAAATTACTAACTTAATTTAGTGATAATTTATATTTTGAGCATTATTTAATTGTTAAATGTAAGTTTGGTAGTTTAACAATTTGGTATTAGTTTTCTTGTTCAGGTAATTTTAAGTGTTAAAGTATAAATCTTGGTTTAATTAGTTAATAGTTAGGTTCTTTTGATAGTTTAATTGATTGTTATAATTTCTTCAATTATATTCTTGTTGTTAGAGATTTGCCGGTAATATTATTCTATTTAATTTTGAATAATCTTGAGAATTTATTTCTATAGTTATTTTGTTACTAAACCGATTCTCAGCCTCTCCCGGAGACTTGATTTCGGTCTCTGGGATTCTTCCAATATTTAAAGGATTAATTTTTCGAATTTTCCAATTTCCTATATGTATAAATTTCGATATATTAGCTCTTAAAATTTTAAAAGCTTGAGAGAATTGCAACCACCAAAATATTTAGCTTTCCTTTCGCTTTATCTTATTAGAATTATTAAAATTTCAAATATATTTTCAAATTCTATTTCTTATATTCAATATATTTTTTTATGTGTTTTAAGTTCACATAATTTTTATTATAATAAAATGATTCAAAAAAAAAAAAAAAAAAAAAAATGAAAACAATTATTGAAATTTCTAAGATTACTATTCAAAATATTTTTACCTTATTTAAAGTATATTTTGAAATACAGGCCTCACCCAGCAAAAACTTTGGTTGCCAGGTAATAAGTTGAGAAGCTAATATAATGGCTTTACACTACTTACACATTAGCTGAATAACCCATTATTTTAACACGGTGATGACATTAGAGGCAACTACTTACCTTATATCATTACTTCGATGTCATTACAAGATCTTATTACTTTTAAGTTGTTCAATAACTCTTTCCAAATATGTATATATCGGAAGCTCTATTGTGAATTGCAATACAACTATTATTTTTTTTTTTTGTTTGTATCTTTATTTAATGGAGGAATACAATAAATTTTTTAAATAGAAAAGCTATGCACTTATAGAAAAAATTTCTTAAAAATACATACAGATGGATAAACACTGCATATCTTTTTGTCTTAGTACATATGTGTATATGATATTCCATTCCAACTTTCTTAAAATAGCCATGGATTTGAAACCAACCAATATTTCTGCAGATAGAAAATTTTACGTGAAAAAGATTTTAACTCGTTAATTAAAAAAAGTTATTAACGTAAAAAACGTTTACCTTTGATCCCAATGATTGACAGGAAACATCCAGATTTGGAGCAGATTGATAAACTGTTAACTTCCCTCTGCTGGATTAAAATAAATGTGTAAAAAAAATGTAATTAGATGAAATTCTGTAATAGCATTTACATACTTACAATCCTTTGACCGCAATTAGTTTCTACAGGCTCCAAGTTAAGTGCTGAACGCAGAAGTTGATTCACTTTTATTTATAGAGCAACATTATTTTACATATTCGTTTTTTATAAAATTTTTGTTTTGAATGAATTTTTAAATAAAATTATAATTTTTATTTTTTTAATGTCAAAAAATTTTATCAGAACATAATGACAATCCTTTATTAAAATCATAAACCAATTTATTCAGTGTTGAAACCTTTTACACGAATTAATATTTGCAAAAGTTGCTCCTGAGACTGTATAATTTAATATTTAAAAACGCTCGTAGTTGTAGACAAATTTATTGAAAATATCAAATATGTATCTAAAAATATTTGTTTCACCTTTTTTGTTTTCATATATGAATTATTATCATCAAATATTTATTCCTTCCATAAATATATTAATTTGTAAACTAAATAAAAAACTAATAAAATTTCGTTTTTCAAAAACTCTGATCATAAATAAATAATTAGATATCGGGTTATAAATAAGTAGTTACTAAACTACTTCTATGTAATGTAGGCAGTATGTTGTTGTATGTTGTTGTCATAGAAACGTAACTACATCCGTAACTACATGCCATTACCAAGTTTTTGCTGGGCACATAGTAAAGAATTCAAATTTAAAAACACTAATTAAATGAAATATTAGATTTTTTTTTTTTTTTTGAACTTTTATTTATTAAGCTTTAAAATTTTGTAAATTTATTCAGGCTAAACCTTTACAATGTATTCTTTTACAAAATTCAAAAAATATTGAAAATCTTCAATTAGTGTGCCATATTTTGTAAACCTTTTTACAGATCACTCTGTACAATTAAAATTTTCTAATCTTTTAAAATCATATAAAATTTAAATGTTCACTTATGGTTGACATTAAATACATACAATTAAAAGTAGCTATTTTGTGTTTATATAGCCAAAAAATATAGGAATTTAACACGAAAACTTTTGTACATTAATTTTATTTTTGCAGGAGGGAACACAAGTTATTAAATTTGTACGGGAAAGTTAAACCCATCATTATCATTTAATCGGTGGCGTTAAATGGGACTTTTATTTCTATAAAACGAACAATAAATTGTTAAATATTTGTATTCCTTTCATAAACATAAAACTTAATTATAATACATATGTATGTATTGTGGTTACGTATTTACCGTGAGGAATGAGTAAGACATTGTATATATTTTTTAAGAATTTCTAATTTTTTTTTTTTTTTTTAATTATTTTGAAAATTAAAATACAACATTAGAATTGCAATTAATTAAAAAAATCTCGAACTTTTATTAAATTAAACATTCAAAAATATATTTTATATATATGTATATATAAATATATATATAGGATCATTTATCCTTTGGTAGAAGTCTAATGCTACAAAATTATTGCATTACTGTTGCATGTCTGTTTAACCTGATTTGGCTAAATGTTACTGTCTGTCTAACCACCTGCTCTTGGCTCTTTAGAATTGTTCCCAAATTAATATTTGTTTTGCATGTATTGGAACAACTAAATAAAATTCCTACAAACAAGAATCACCAATCAATTAGATTGTGTACAAGCATGAAAACAAATTATATTTTTATAGGCTGAACATGTAGAGAGATTTTATCTAGTGGTTTGTTTGTTTATTTATTTTTACTATTTTGAAACAAAAAATTGCATCGTGTTTTTAAATACTCGTTCACATTTTGTTTATGTAAATTATGGTCATATAAAAGTAACCACATGATTGCATGTATACTTAGAAAATTTAATTTATATGGAATATTAAATGTTAAAATGATAATAAATTTTAAAAATAGTTTTAGTTTAACAATAATAATACTAACAGGAAAAAGTTCTTAAGTTTTCTTTAGTATTTATTGATTTTCTATAAAAGATTTTTTTCGCTCTCCTGAAATTTGACTTAAGTTGTTTTGCCAATAGTTTACTGGTATAGGGGAAACTGGGGTAATGAAGAAAATTTTACTTTTTCGGTATATATTTGCCATTATTGTACTACATTTCTAATCCATGAAACCTCTGATATTATTTCTTTTCGGGAACAAGCAAATAAAATATATTAAACATTTTTTTAAGTACTGATGTTTCTGAGGAAGAGAACAAATGCAAAAGCATTTTTATTGATTTGATAATTTTGTCCATATGTATTTTAATTGCAAATTGGCTTGATTCCATAAACATAATGCTTTTTCAAATCCCTACTGGACGTAACAATTATGTAATTGTAGTAGTTTTACTAAAATATATTGGGTCAAATTGTATGTATAATTTTACAAATTTTCCACCCAGTCTGCTCAAAATATAATAAATAATACAGGAAAACACTGATTCTACAGCACGATGTTTTTTATTCAATTCGGATATACGGTATTAATATATATCCACTTTTTGGAATTAAAAAAATTGCAATTAAATATTTAGTTTAATAACCTTTTTAAAAAATTTGAATTTAAATGTTTTCGAATTTGTTAATATATGTATGGGTGAAGATAATATAAATGTGAGCCAAATATCACAATCTTACAAAAACAACGAAAAAAAGTGATAGTCGGTTAAGCCCGACCATATGATACCCTACACCATTGTCTATGTATACCAAAATTCAGGAAGGAGCCAATTGTAGACCGATACTTTTATAAAAGTGTACAAAAAAAAAAAAAAAAAATATATATATTAATACAGAATATTATATCGACACTAACATTCACATGTATTTATGCACTTTTGGGTGATTCCTGAAATTGAGTCTTATATGGAAACTATAGTAAATTATGGACCGATCTTGATTAAATTTTGCATTGTCATTTATACTTATAAAAAATTTATTTTTGTGGAGTATTAAGTTGATTCTAAAATTTTTATGGGATTTATGCATGTTAAAGTGATTTTCGGAAGAATGGTTCATATGGGAGCTATGGCCAATTATGGACCGATCTTCACGAAATTTGGTATTCTTATATATAAAACTTATTTGTGCCAAATTAAATTTATTAAAATATTTCTATTTTTAGGGTATTTATGAGTGTTAGAACTCTATTCCTGGAGGACATTTGTATGGGAGCCAGGTGAAATAATGGGCCGATCATGACCAAATTCAAAAAGCTTCGTTCTTGTGCAAAAAAAGTCATACATACGAAATTTCATCAAATTATCTTCCAAATTGCGACCCGCATTTTGCGCACAAGCTTTATATGGACAGTAGGGCGGGTCGGAAAAAAATTTGTGCCAGTCACCCCCTAGAATGAGCGAATATTTACCGAGGTTTCCAAAAAGGCAAAAATTTTTTTTTTTTTTTTTTTTTTTTGACACACCCCATTACATACTGCAAACGGATTTATACACAAAAAACGAAAAGGGCGGTATTTTGGGGTGTGGCAAAAAAAAAATTTTTTGCATTTTTAGGTACCTCAGTAACTTTTTATTCATTCTAAAGGGTGACTGGCACATTTTTATTTTTTTTTGTATGGAGACCGACCCGCTCTAATGGACAGCCAGTCAGCCAACCAGACTGACGGACGGACATGGTTAAATAGACTCAGAAAGTGATTCTGCATCGAAGGGTTTACTTTAAGTTAAGTATACTTTAAGTTAAGTTAGGAGTCGGAAAATATTTTCTCTGCGTTACATAATTTGCACAAGAACATAATACCCCAACCACCTATGGTGGTGTAGGGTATAAAAATAGAATATATAACTATATTTTTTTCAAAACTAATCATATTCTATCCTACACAATTAAATATATTATAGATTAATTAATTTTTTGTCAAGATTTAATGCAATTGTGCTGTTGTTTGTTAATTTAAAGTTTACCGTTTAACTCAAAATCCCATTCTGTGCAAAATTAACGATGTCCATCCGTCCGTATGACTGGATGGAAATACATAAATAAAAACTTTTATTGAAAGACCATTTAAATCATATGGTCTGGCCTGATCTTACGTTTTGCCGAATTTTGTCATTATAATATGATGTCTAATAGATTTCTTATTATGTTCAAGGAGGATGATTGATTGTATTGCATCTAGTAGTTGAATCATCATATAAGAAATTATTAATCATCATTAAATTAACTTGGAGAATTGTGATTTTGGCACTACAAATCAATAGCACAAATGAATAAAACCCACATCACATATGATGGTGTAGGGTATAAATGAATGTGTTTCTTTTTTTATTCAAAATACTAACATTTGGAACACTACACGTGTAGATAATAAAATAAATTATTTTAAGTTTGAAAATTCCTGCAAATATTCGCTAGTTGACATAAATAATTTAAATTTTAACACTATTAAGAATATGTATGTATTTTAACAAAAATACAAAACAAATTTAAGATTACTATTAATTTTTGTTCAAACACAACTGTTTCATAAACATGACATAATTAAAATTTAATGAACTTTTCCTTATTATTGTCATGTCATAATCTATATATATTAGGGTGATCGACGCGGTTTTCTAACCGGTTTTAAAACCGGTTTTTTCAGTCAATGTGCTGTCGGTTTTTTCAAAATGTTCATTTTTCGAATGTCGAATAGACCGGCTTTTTAAACACGAATAAACCGGTTTTAAAAATTGCATTTTATTTCAGAAAACATGTACTAAATAGTAATATTTGAATCGAAATTTAGGAATAATTTTTTAAATATTCATAAAGACTGATTTCTTATGTTTTTAAAATATGGTTTAAGTCTAAATTGGAATTTATTCTGTAATATTAAACAAATAAATAATTAATAATTATCCTGTATGACCCAATTTAATTTTTTTGATCCAATATTTCCTTTATTTTTTAAAGGTGTTGTGTTAAAAAAGTTTCACCTGCAGAATCGTTTCAATTGAGACAGGCTTCCATATTAAGCCATGGTTTCTGTTTATGCTAACAAAAATTCAGATGATTTTTTCTACAATTTTGAAACATAATTATCTTCTAGTTATCTAGATATATAATTTGCTTAGCATTTTTTCTCTTTCCAGAGCTTTCTGAAGCTACCAAACGACGTAGAAAATAAATATTTGGCTTAATTATAAAACTTTTTGTCCAATAAATCCTAATGGAGCCATATTTTGAAATTTTTATCAGGGAGCGGATATAAGAGGATTTATATGTCTTTTTCTAAGATTTTTTTTCTTTCCAGAGCTTTCTAAAGCTCCCAGAAGACATAGAAAATTAAAATTCAGCTTAATTATAACCCTATTTGTCCTACAAATCCTAACGGAGCCAGATTTTGAAATCTCTATCAGGGAGCGAAAATACATGGATCTATATATATGGATTTAAATATATCTTTCCTAAGCAATGTTTCCTTTCCAGAGCTTTCTGAAGCTCCCAGACGACGTAAGAAACTAAAAATCGGCATACTTATAAAACTATTCGTTCAACAAATTCTAATAGTGCCAGATGTTTCCATCAGGGACCAAAAAGTCTGTTTTGGTATTAAGAACGTTTGAGTTGCTATACTTATTGTTTGCTCTCCAAATCCTATAAAAAACTGATCTGTATTTCGGCCATTTACTACGATTTTTTTATTTTGAAAGGTTTACGAATTTAAAACTATTATTATTATCAATATTATTCCAATAAATTTGAACGGCTTCAAATAATTGACTTCGATTAGGGAGAGGAAGGTGTCTAAATGTTGTTCATATTTTTTTCTTTTAATTTTCGGATCTGTTTGTGCATATTTTCATTATTATATTATTTTCCTGACATTGTCAGGCTTTTACGCTTGTATTTAATAAATTTTAACTTAATTATAAGAATTGATTTTTTTTAAAGAAATGTAGTCTTTTGATATAAATAAATAAATAAATAACCGGTTAACCGGTTTTTTCTGAATTTCAAAAAGTGCAACCGGTTTTTTTAAAATACCAATTATTCGAACTATTCGAAAACCGGTTTCTCAAAAATGTCGAATAATCGATCTCCCTAATATATATAAAAGAGCAACGTGACTGACTGACTGACTGATTCATCATCCCACAGCCCAAACGGCTGAAGCTAGAGAGACGAAATTTGGAACGTAGGTAGGTCTCCCACCATATAGATCCACTAAGACGGGATTTTTGGAAATTCGAATGTTTAGGGGGTAAAAAAGGGTAAAATCGGGTAAAATCGGTATCTTTATATCTCCCAAACTAATAAAGATACAAAAAAAGTTGAATAGTTATCGTTATTCATTTAAAAAATAATTGGACAGGTGTCTGGTACTTTTTTGAAAATCGGCCGTTTTAGAAACATGAAGTTAAAGATATGGGGCCTTAAATGAATAAGAATCCATAAGAGAGGTTTTTGTGGTACTGTTTTGTTCTTCTAATGGTACTTTTTGAATTTTCTATAATTATGAACCTAGAAACATGAAATTAAGGATATGTGGTCCTAAATGAATGAGAATTCATTAGAGGGGACTTTGTGGTACTTTTTTGTTCTTCTAATGGTACTTTTTTGTTCTTCTAATGGTACTTTTTTAATTTTCCGTAATATTTAACCTAGAAACATGAAATAAGGATATGTGGTCCTAAATGAATGGGAATCCATAAGAAACTTTGTGGTACTTTTTTGTTCTTAATTTTCTATAATTCTGAATCTAGAAACATGAAATTAAAGATATGTGGTCCTAAATGAATGAGAATACATAAGAAGAGACTTTGTGGTATCTTTTTTCGTTCTTCTAATAGTACTTCTTGAATGTTCTGAAATTTTCATCCTTAGAAACATAAAATTGAAAATGTAAGGTCCTAAGTGAATCAAGACCTTTTGTGGTGCTTTTTCTTTATTCTAATATACTTTTTCGTAATTCTGATATTTATTTTTCATTATTCTAAGATTATAAACCTGAAATTAAAGAGATATTGTTATTTATGTATGACATAACAGCATTATTAAAAATGTTCCCAAGGGAGTTAAGAATCTTAGTTTTAATTTATTATATAGTATACTTTTTATAAAAAATTTCCGCTGACGAAGTAGCGGGTTTACAGCTCGTATAAATATAAATTTCTTCTTATAAAATTCTCAAACAATATAAATTCAATTATTAAAAAAACTTACTTCTTCCATAATACAAAAACTATCCAATTATATTACCGTTAGGAGGATAACATTTACTTAAAGCACGTAAATAACAGTAAATTTTTGTTATACTCTTAATATGTACCTTCCGTTGTGCTGCAGCAGTCACTTTAATGTCAATAACACTTATTTCCGCTTATGAAAAGGTGAAAAATATATAAAAAAAAAAACAAAAATAAATAAACGAAGCAAAAAAAGAAAAGAATAAAAACAATATTGACATTTTGATTTATTGTTTATGAAAATGTCAGAGTTCAATATAAATTGAGAGAATATTAAGTATAATTTTGTTTTATTTCTGTATACAACTTTATATATTTTTTGTTGCGTTAAGTTTAAAAACTAAATCTGTAATTTGCATTTTTTTAATCATAAATTGAACCTTTGTAAACACTAATCGGCTTACATTTGCGATTATTAGCCTAAATGATTATTATACTTATCTAACCAACAATCACACTGTGTTAGTCACAAATTTTAACAAGCAGGACACCCCACGGTTAAAGATTACACTGGTCGACAAAAAAAATCCTCCCCCACGTTAAATTCCATCTAATCCACCTATTTTTTTTTTTTATTTAAGACGAAAAAAAATAAATAAAAAATTTAGTAAAAAAAGAAAAAAATTATAATCTTCAATTTAGCAAAATTTTTGAAAAAAAATTTTTCGGACACTTATTTCGAAATATCTCCTAAAAGGGCGCAATATTACACACGACCATAAAAAATCTCGACCTGATGCGAAAAAACTGAAAGTAGATTCAAGTTAAGCATGCGGAATTCCATCTAGTTCACATCATACAAAGATGGAGGGTATATTGATTTTGTCATTCCGTGTGTAACATGTCGAAGGAATCATTTAAGACTCCATAAAGTATATATTTTCTGGACCTGGTTAGATTCTGAGTCGATCTAGTAGTGTCTGTCTGTTGAAAGCAGGATAGGGCTCGACCGAGACAACGTAGAGGGACGAAATTTGGCACAAATATTTATCATATATAAGGTTTGTTTGGTATTGAAAATGGGCAAAATTTGTTAATACATACAAATTATGGGCTTAAAACTAGAAACACAGGGTGTCCGTTTCAAACTTTTCTACTGATAAATCTTAAACAAAAGCCTGTACCAAAAAAGGGCGTGGTCCGCCCACCTCCCATATAATGTGAAACTTCAACGAAATTGTGTTCAAATAGTTCAAGGACCAATGTAAACTCGGAAATAAATAATGGGCGTGGTCCGCCCACTTTACCACCCACCTTCCCACTTTACCACCCACCATAACGTAAAATTTAAGAAAGTTGATGGTGGGTATATAGATTCGGCCGAGCCGGATATAACATTCGCGCTTGTTTTATTTATTTTTTTTTTGTCGACCAGTGTAATACGAATACGCTGCACAGTGTCCCATTCAAAAAACAGGCGTAACGGGGACGGGTCCAGAGGGTCCTAAAGTTGGAGACCTAGGGTTTTCAAAAAATTTAAAACTCCAGATTCGTTATATCTCAGCCGAATTTAAAGATTTTTATATGAGTGGATTCTGCTATTCGAGATCGTATGTGTAGGTTATCTCTTTTAGTTTAAGAGATATTGGGCTTCAAAGATTAAAATTTTTATTTTTGGACCTAAATTTTTTTCGCTATAGCGGGTCCAAATTTCACTCGATTTTTATACCCACCATCAAAAAGATGGGGGGGTATATTGATTTTGTCATTCCGTGTGTAAAATGTCGAAGGAATCATTTAAGACTCCGCAAAGTATATATTTTTTGGGTCCTGGTTAGATTCTGAGTCGATCTGGCTATGTACGTCCGTCTGTCCGTCTGTTGAAAGCAGGATAGGGTTCGAAAGGGACAACGTAGGGGGACGAAATTTGGCACAAGTATTTGTCTTATATAAGGTTTGTTTGGGATTAAAAATGGCAAAATCGGTTAATAAACAAAAAGGTTATGGGCTAAAAACTAGAAACACAGGGTGTCTGTTTCATACTTTTCTGCTGATATCTCTTAAACAAAAACATGTACGACAACGAAAATTTGTATACATAGTTTAAGGGTCGATATAAACTTGAAAACAAAAAAAGTGCGTGGTCCGCCCACTTTAAAGCCCACCTCCCATATTAGGTGAAATTGTGTTCAAAACAAAAAATGGGAGCGGTCCGCCCACTTTGCCGCCCACCTTCTATATAACACAAAATTTGAAAAATTTATGGTGGGTATATAGATTCGGCTGAGCCGAATATAACATTTTTTATTTTATATAACAAAATTGTGTAAAAAAAAATTTTAAATAAATCTTTACGGAATCAATTTTACAGAATCAAAAAAAAAAGTTCCGATATCGGGGAACAAAAATTTCTATTACCAAAAAATTAAAAACACATCAAACTTTGTAAAAAATATTATAATTTTTTAATTCCAGCTTTGTGATTTGAAAAATTAAGGCAAAAATTGGAATTCATAAAAAAATCATAAATTTTGAGAGACCCTGGTTCACGCAGTATTAAATTTTTTAATTATTTTTTTCCTTCACACAATTCCTTATAAAGTAATCTTTCAGAAAAGTCTAAATACATATATGTTGCTTAAGAATTTTTTATTTTTTTTATAACTCAAAAAGAACATAACTATCTTTTTCGCAAAAAAACGGCGAAAAATCTACATTTTTTTAAAATTCAAATACATACATATAACTTTTGATTCCGTAAAGATTTATTAAAAAAATTTTTTTTAACAATTTTGTTATTTGTTGCTAATAAAATAAAAAGTATTTCAAACAAATTTAGTGAAATTTGGACCCGCTACAGCGAAAAAACTTTACCAAGATAGGTCCAAAAATAAAAATTTTAATCTTTGAAGCCCAATATAAACCAAAACATACGACAATATTTTATGTAGATCTCGACTAGCAGATTCCACTCATATAAAAATCCTTTAAATCGGCTGAGATATAACGAATCTGGATCGTTTTAAATTTGTTGAACACACGAGGTGTCCAAATTTAGGACCCTCTGGATCCAAATTTAGGACCCTCTGGATCCAACTCAAAACTTGAACTCGTCTACACCTCTACTAACATTGTCTGAAATTTCATTGAAATCGGATCAGCCGTTCGGAAATTCCTGATTTATTTCCATTTTATTTTTTGAATGGGACACTGTGCCCTTAATTCAATTGTGGCATCCATTTTTCGAAGTTAGTACTTGTATTCGCGATATTCGCATTTAAACTCCATTATAGAAATAGCATAAATAATGGAAAATTATCAATAAAAAATACGTTTTTATGTAAATTAAACAATAAATCGATTAAATATATTTTTTAATTATAAATTAAATTAATTTTAGACCTATTTTTAATATCTTTATATTTCTGTTTGAAAAGTTGCTCATTGGTAACATTACTTAGATAACACAGATAATGTTTTTACAGTATAATTATTTTTCCATTAACACAGTTGTTTCATTTTGCATAAGAATTTAAGTAAAAATTAAATAAAAATAAAATTTAAGTGAGGTTTTATTTCTCATTTGAATTCTTAATTAATTGAATCATCTACTTGAATGATTTAATTAAGTTTTTAATTGGAAAATTTTTTCTGTTTTTCATTTTTTACAGTTTTTAGTAATTGATGTAATTATTTTGGTGAGAGGTGCAAATTTAAAAAAGTTTTTAATTGAGTGAATTATTACTTATATATTTGGTGATTGCTGACTTTTTTATGTGTACTTAAGAAAATGTGGTTTTATGTTCTTTTAGTTCAAAGTTATGTAATTTCGACTCTAAAATATATTTTTTAATAACAATGTAATACTCTACGCTCCAATAAATTTTTATCTGCTTATTTTGTTAAAATTATTCAATTTAAGCATAACAGCCTGTTTCTCTATGTCGAACGAAAGCTTTCTTTCGCCTTCTACGCGAACGAAAACTTATTTGGGTTTCTCTAACTCACTTCTATGTGAACAATGAGTCGAACGACAAGTCGAAAGAAAACGTGCTTTCATATAAAATTGGGTTTCTGTATTTCGAACGATAAAAACAAAAATGACAAAATCAGTCACTTGCTATTTTGCTTTCGACTGGTTGAATTTTTTATTGAAAAATAGGAAAAATACTCACAAGGACATTGCAAATGTTCCTCAATCATGTTTATTATTCGTTTTGATATATTATGTATCGATAAAAGACGATTTTGTATCTAAAAAACAATTTTAAACAAAGTCTGAAAAAAAAAAATTTTGTTTTTTAATTATTTTATTTTTGTTTGTTTATATACTTGGTTGTATCTACGTTCAAACAATTTATTAGTATTTTTAATATTTGTACGAAGAAAAGTTACTCTAAAAGAAAAATAAAACAAAAACAATACAAAAGGACGTAACTCCATTCGAACTAAAGCGTAAGAAATACAGAAACCCAAAATGATTCGAATTCATTCGACTTAGAGAAACAGGCTATAAATCTCAAAATTTTCTAAACCCACTTGTGGCTATTCAAATTGAAATATTTCAAAAACGAGCTGTAATTGTTAACACCATTAAATTTAGCATAGTCTATTTATTTTAGACCAATCTTGCTAAAAAAAATAAATTCCATATTTGAGCACAGTGTTATTATTTTTTATTTTTTAATTTTCAAATAAATTTTTTACTCTCCTGAAATTTTGAAAAAAATTGACTTAAGTTGTTTTTTTTTTTTTTCAAAAGTCAACAGAAATAAATTAATAGTTAGAAATATAAAAATCATTATTTCCTTCGAAATAATTGTGTTGAGCAAATATAATTATAAATAAGTATAAAAAAGTATTATTATGCATAAAAAGAACTTCTTTGAAATAATATTTAATATGAAATTTTAGACTAAAATATAAATAGAAAGAAGTGTGAATTCTATAGTATAAAAGATACATTTGAATAGTTAGTAGTGATTTCTGAAAATGTATTCATTAAATAAAAGAAATGCTGCAACAAATTTGTTTACTTTTAAATTTTGCTTATTTCAGTTATCTTTTATTGTAAAATTCTGTTAAAATTCACCAATACACAGTGATACGTTTCACACTTAAAATAAAAAAAATAAAAAATAGTGAAAAAAAAAAAAATCAAATAAATTATTATTAAATTATGAATCTGAATTTTTAAATTATTTAAAATGTATTTATACACAGCAAAAACTTGGTTTGCCAGGTAATGAGTAAAGAAGCTAATACATATAATGGCTTTATACTACTTACACATTAGCTGAATAACCCATTATTTTAACAGTGTTGACATTAGAGGCAACTACTTACCTCATGTCATTACTTACTTTTAAGTTGTTAAATAACTCATAAGGAGTGAGATCGAAAAATTCTTAACATACATAATATTCAATAACTTGGAAACGGTTGATCTTAGAGTTTTCATTATTTTTTTTAATAATTTGATAATTTAACACAGATCACAGAAATAATTTTTATGGTTCTAACTACTAATTATAAAATTGTGGACCCTTTCTTTGGAGATTTGATAGTTGCTTCAGTCACTTTTTTGGAACAGTGTGCACATCTTCTGTTAAAATCTCTGGTATTTTGGGACACCTTTTTTGCTGCTTTTGGGTCTTAAACTTATCTCCAACATTGCTTCGAGCATTAGCAATAAAAATTTTTGAGACATAAGCTGCGAAGATTCTGCCAGCACCTACGTTTCTTCGTCAATTATACAGCTTGAGTATTTTTGTATGAAATTTGGTTTTAAATTCCGAGTCCTATTTTTGGCTTGTAATTTTTTTTTTTTTGCGGAATTCCAGTTTGGAATTTTTTGAACTTTATATGTTATCAACTTTCCCAACTTTAAATTTTCGCACCAAATAGTCGAAGCACTGAGAAAACTGAGCTGATTTTCTACCAGATGTGTTTGGAGTTCCTTTCAATATGTCTTCAATTTTCTGGCCTTCCCAATATCATGTGGTCCTTTTTTCTTACCAAACTAGGTTTCACATCAATAGTCAAATTCTCCTGATACTGTTTAATAACATTAGAAACGGTTTTACGGACGACATTTAATTCTGTGGCCAATTATTTGTAAGACCTATTTGGATTTTTTGAAATTTTTTTAATAACTTGTAGGACGAAAATCTTGTTCGTCACTTATTTTGATGAAAATAAGGACAAATTAAAATGGTTGTTATTAAAAATAATAACTGAAGTATTTTTCCATGTTGACTAGATCAAAAAAAAAATTTGAATATTGATTCCGAGAAAAGTTATGAGGCAAAATGTGTGTTAAGATTTTTTCGATCTCACTCCTTAGATTTCAAAATATTAATGAAGTCATTATGTTAAAACAAGAGGAATTAGTTGAGTTTTAGGTTACTATTAAGTAATGAAATTATAGGATATAGATTTTTTTTAATTTTAAACCTGGAAAGAAGAACAATTTTATATTTCAGAAACTATTTTAGATAAAAATTCCTTAATCCATAAATTTCGTTTCGCCACATATTTATTACTTCTTTAAATATAACAATTGCCAAACTGAATAAAAAACAAATAAAAATTAGTTTTTCAAAAAATTTTATCATAAATAAGTAATTACATACCGGGTTATAAATAAGTAGTCACTAAACTACTTTCATGTAATGCAGATGTAATGTTGTTGTCTTCGAAATGTAACTACATCCGTAACTACATGTCATTACCAAGGTTTTGCTGAGTAATTAAATAAATTACTCAAAATTTAAGTATTTTAACAAATTACATTTTAATTTTTAATAGAAGAACCTAAAATCTAATTTCATTTACGAACAATACATATTCAATTATTTTATTAATTAAAATTCAACCTATAAACAAATTTTATATTCAATTATTCCGAGTTATTATTCATATTTTATTTTTAGTCTAAAATATTAAAAGTTTCTTTTTTTTTTTGGAGAAATAATGTTAATATTTGGGCTGAAATAAAATTTAAGCAAACATATTGTTTCTTATTGAAATTTTATAATAACATAGAAAAATTTATTTTAAAGTAAAACAATTAAAAAAACTCCCACATTTTTGTTCTAAAATATGCTGAAGTACCCAAAATCCCAATCATGATCCTGTCGTTAAATTAATTAAAAATTAAAACAATGGTACCGTCCAGAACAGAAAAAAAATAATTTGGAAGTTAAGGAATATTACCATCCTGCGGGAAATTTGTGGCAATTGAAGTAGTGGACCTATTCTTCAGTACCAGTTAAGTACCAATTGACACCTAACCCGTCACTAAAGTTCCAATTGAGAACCAGTTGACACAAACACACTCACTATTTAACAGTTGGGAGTCAATTTATAACATGCGCGTTAAGTGCGCACTTATCAACTCGGGCGCAATAACAATCAGTGGCTGAGTGGTTAGCTTTGAAGACTATAAAACAACATACGTTAGATGAACATGGGTTTGATTCGGGGTGCCGCCATCGACATTAACGAAAAATTATAAAATAAAAGTAAACATAATTTAATAAAAATAATAATTAAAGAAAAAAAAAAAAATGTTTAAAAAATAAACAATTACCGAATTTTTATAAAATTTTTATTATATTAATCGACATTGAACCTGTCCTCTTGGGCCAGTCCTCTGACATATCCTGCGACCTGTCCCAATGGGCTAATTAGCCACCGCTAATGACAACCCCATGTAAAAGTGACAGGTTCCTCTCATATAATGTTCCGGAACTGGGATAGGTCACTAGCCCTGAGAATCTGTCATGTGACTAGTTTTGAACCGGTTCTCTTTACTCTAGGCTATATTTTTGAAATGAAGCCAGGTTGAAAAATGTTTGAAAAAACATGTCGAAAAAGTCATTTATTTCTAAGTCGTTCTAGCTATATCCGTCCGTCTGTCCATCTGTCTGTTGAAGGCAGAATAGGACTCGGGGGAACCACCTAAGGGGTCGAAATTTGGCTCAAATATTACTTATTTATGTAGTGTGGAGTATTGTTAAAATCATGACACTTCATTACCAAGTACATAATTAAGTGGTTGTTTATTACAGAAAAGTAAAAAGTTTATGCCGTGCACTTCCTTCTCAATGTTAAGGTATCCAGAAATGTAAAATTCGGTAATGAGGTTATGAGGTAATGTATCAATAAATTTATGAAAATTGTAGGTAGGTACTTCAATACCCTTGTTTTATTCTATAATTCAATCAATTTCCTAATATCATTTTAAATGTTTTTCAGAAAAAAATAATAAAATTTTTGTTGCATTCAGCAAATAATAACATGCTCACAGAAATGGATTATTATAAAGAAAATTATATAAGTGATTTCCATTAATATTTTATTGTAATAAATTTTTGATGGCAGTTAAAATCAATTTTAATTTTACAATAAAATCGTTTTACAAACGTACATTTTACAGTGATTGTTTTTATGTTCGATATTTGAGAACAATTGTACCCGAAAACAAACAATTGCCATTAAAATTTATGATTCGTATTGATGTCGTAATTGTTGCTGTTGTTATGTTATTAATTTTTAATTTATAAACGAAATACGTGAACTTATTTTATAAATATTGTAAACCTCAAATACATATTAAACAATTGTATACAGATACTATATACACGTACACATACATATGTTTACAAAATGTGTTTGCATTTATTTGTTTAAAATGTTATACACAGAGATTCACAATCAGTAAAGAAAAGTATAGGGCTCGATTAAATCTAACAGGATTTCTAACATGTTTGTATTATAGTTTTCTTCAGAGTTTCCTAAAAAAAAGTTTGGGAATCCATTTCTTTTTACAAAGGTATTTCTGATATCGATGGATGTATCATTGTATATAAATCAAAGTATAAAGTGTAAATTATTGATTTTAGTTAATATCTATCTTCATTTAATTTCCATTTACAACAAAACAAAAGCTACAAAAGAAAACATTAAAATGCTTTTAATGTAACTAAATTATAAAAAAAAAATTAATTAATTTTTTTATTTCGCTATTAAGTATTTAAAGTACAAAGAATATGGTTTATTTATTTTTGGAAACACAGATTGACATGTGACAAATTTTATAAACATATTTACGTATTAGATCTTTCTTTGCTTTGTTTAATATTTTCTATGTTGTGGCTTTTAAAACATTTGCCAAAAAAAATTAATATACTGGTGTTTTGTATAAACAAAATCATTTTTCAACAAATTATGAGCAAAAGACATTTTTGGCAAAATTTTCTTTTTTTTGCAAAAAGAAAAAAAAAAAAAACAAAACAAAATATTTAATATAAGCAATAAAATAAATTAATTATACATTAGCAAATTATGTTTCTGTAAGAATTAAAGCAATAAAAAATTCTTTCAAATGCTTGATAATTTTTATTTATTTACTTATTTTTTATTTTTTAATATTAATTGTGTTGAAACAATTAATAAACAAATATTTTTTGCCATTATATAAAAAGTGTCAAGTTCACGCAAAAAATGTCGAGACAAGAAAAATTATTGCAAAAAAAAAAAAAAAAAAAACGTCACACACTCATCAGGTGCCAAGTTTTATTTCATTAGCAATATATAATTTTGATCACACTCTCTTGGTATTTTTTGTTTAATAAACAAACATTTTAATTATTTTTATTTTTAGACATAAACATTTTTCACATTTTTCCAATTTCATTAAATACAAAATTGTTTGTCTTTCGACCATTAGATATCTTTTGAAATTTTACATCTAACACGTTTTTGTCGCCTTCGGTCATTTAGTGGTTGAGAAAAATAAACAAATGTTTTATTAATTATTTTTATTAAAATAAATAATATTTTTTGTGTCAAAAAATATTTTTCGAACATTAAAATTTGTTTATTTAAAAGTGAACAAATTATATGCACATTAAAAAGTTAAATATAAACGTATTTATGGTTTATAAATTTCATGCGAGAGATGTTTGATAAGTTTACTACTAAAAGTAAGACATTTTTAATTTTAATAGGCTAAAGTCTTTTGATAAATCTTGTCTATGTAAATTGACTGGGTCCAAAAGATATTAAGGAAACAATATTATATTTGCAGAAATAGTCTTAAAAAAATATTGTTATTTTCAATAATATATGCTAATTTAATTTTAAAATTGCCGCACATCTTCAAAAACAACAATTGTTTGTATTTTGTTTAAAATTTTTAACATTTTAAGTATAAATTGATATACAGAACTTAGAAACTTGTTGTTCATAGTAATGATTGTGTATTTAAAAGTTTATAACTTTATAAATTAAACATCGATTCTAATAATAAATTTCACTGGTCGACAAAAAAATTTTTTTTGAGCTCCTTCAAAAAAAAAAAAAAAAAATATGTAGACTAGATGGAATTCCGCATGCTAAACTCAAATCTGCTTTCAGTTTCTTTTTATGCGGAATAAAATCAGCTTTAAATCGCACTACTATCAAATTTTTATCCGCTCAATAGTTTATGAGATGTTTTGAAAAGTGTCTGAAAAAAAATTTTCATGCAAAAAGTGTCTGCACACTAGTGGGCAAAAAAAAACAAAAAAATTTTTTTTCGTCTTAAATAAAAAATATAGGTGGATTAGGTGGAAACTCAACGTGCTAAATAAGAATCAACATTTACTTGTTTTCTATTACGCATTGATTTTTTTTATGGGCCTTACTACTATGACCCCACTTTTAGACAGACTCACTTGTGTAACTCGAGAACAGTTTGTGAGATAAAATGAACTTTAATATATAGCTACCTAAATTGTCTTTGAGCTGAATTTATATAATTTTTTGTCCAGTTAATATTTCCGTAGTTATTCTGTAATTAGTACCGAAAGTTTTTAAATTTATTTTTTTGAAAGTTGTTGAAAATTTTGATCCTTAACTCTGAAATTCTTGAGCGAATGAAATATATTGTTGATACACCTTGAAGACAATTTTCGTATGCATCTTTTGATGTATCACTTATCGAAATCGTGTAAAGGGTTCTTGAGTTATAGCCTAAGTTTGACAAACCATTCTCGAATTTTACAGCTGAATAAAGTGATGATATTAGTCGTCAAAATCCACCTAGTCCACCTATTTTTATTTCAAGAAAAAATTTAAAAAAAAAAGTTTTTTTGCCCACCACTGTATTTCTACTCAATTGTATGTAACATGGGTATTTTTACTTAACTGTGAATAAAATTTAGAGTTGAACATCAATTTTGAAGATACATGCCTTATTTTATTCGCAGCATTACCAGCTTTAAGATAAAGATGATAAACTGTAACATTTTAGATGTTTTCATTTATTAAAAGAAATTTTATTAACAAGAAAATCTAAAATTTTGCATGAAAATGATTTTTTTCGAACACTTACTTACAAAATAACTCCGAAACTATTGAGCACATAAAAATATTAAGTTTGGAATTTGAAGATATTTTTAGTCCGCATCTTTTGGTGTATCACTTTGATCAATCGTACACACCGTTCTTGAGTTGTGAGGAAATATACTAGAGTAATGGCCTTACTATGGGCGAAATATTAGACACGCCCATAAAAAAAATCCACACCTGATGGATAAAAACTGAAAGCAGATTCATATTTAGCACATCAAAATGCATTAAATTCAACTATTCGTCTTTGGGGGAGGATTTTTTTTTGTCGACCAGTGTTATTTATCCCTAAAATATATTTTGATTGAAAACTTGTTTTTTTAACAGTATCAAATGTCTCGATGGAGTATTTTGGTACTTTTAAATATTAAAAAGTATCAAAAAATTACTATAGTATCAACATTTGCATCCCTGATTAGAAAAAAATGTTCTATCGCTTGATAAAATCAAATAAGAATTGTAGCATAAAATCTTTTCTTTTACGTGCATAACAACAAAAAAATATTGACGTAAAATAAAAAAATTTTATGAGTTTTACAACGAAAAAAATCATATACTCTACAATTCTAAACCGAGTTTATTAATCCTAATAAAATATTGTAATATGATCTTGTGCCCCTTCTATCTTAAACAATTTTTTTTTATGAATAAAAATGTGTATACATATACTTTTCGAAAAGAGCAAAATCTTTTCTTTCTAATGCCATTTAAAAATCTTAAATTAGATAAAAGATTTTGCAAATAACAAAAATTTTAAACCACGAAGTCCAAAAAATTGATTTTTATAATATAACTCCCTATTTTGAATGTATTAAAAATTCTAATATTCTAATATTCTATTCTCAACCTTACCTACAAACACTATAACACATTCCACGTGTTTTCAAGTGCTCTAATTCAGAAGCACTGTTTAATTAATAAAAATAATTTTTGATCTTAGTAAGAAAAATTTATAGCATGATATAATAAATATTGACATACATATTTTTTTATAAAATATTTATAATAAAACCGAAACACAATATATGATAAAACCGGTATAAAATATTTAAATACAATATTAAACAAAATCAGTTCAAAATATAATAAAGTTAGATAATTTTATGATAATAATTATCATATGTATTATTATTTATCACCATAATAATTTTTACAACTATATAAGTCAATATAATATGTTTCTCTTCAATAAAAACACCGTATTTTATTGGCACAAATATTTTAGATATAAATTTCTCATTTGTAAATGGCTGGTCCGTTAGACCACTTCGGATCGGACGTATAATAAAATTACTTCTCACGTAAAAATGTTTGTAAAAATTAAAGTCTTACACTTAAAAATAAACACAAAACAATATTGGTAAATTCCCGGAACAAGTTTCCCGGGATCTTTGGCAATTTTTCAATTCCCGACTCCCGGGATTTTTAGTCGGAAATCCGGCGAATTAAAAACTACTAATAAATTTTTTAAAAATAACAAGCTCGAATGTTATATTCGGCTCGGCCGAATCAATATAACCACCATCAACTTTCTCAAATTTTACGTTATATGGGAGGTTAGCGGTAAAGTGGGCGGACTACGCCCATTTTTTTGCTTCCGAGTTTACATTGGTCCTTAAACTTTTTGACCAAAATTTCGTTTTTCTCAATTTATTTGCAACATATTTAGATTTACGACAAAAGCGTAAAAAATTATAATTTTTGTTATTTTCGATTTTTTAATATTTTGAAAGCAAACAAAAATAAATAAAACTTTGTATTAAATTTTCAATTTTGAACATTTAGAGGCTATGAACTTCATTATTAGGTCTATTTAAATTGATTGAGAAATTCCGAATGAATTGTTTGTAAATTAAACAAAGGAAAATCAATTTCATTTTATAACAATATATATTAAAGTTTCTTACTAAAAAAACAAATTTTTTATTTTGATAAAATATTTTAAAAATATTTCTTATCAATTATAACAATTTTAATTAAATTTTATTAAAATAATAAAAAAATAAAATCAGTGTTATGGAAATAGAGAAAAATAGAAAATAAAAATCTAATTTTCCTACAAATCCCATAGATTTTATAACAAATTTATTTGATTATTTTCATTGTTTATAGGAAAATAGTAACTCTTTCCCACTCCAATACATTTGTAAGTAAATATAATGCGTATGAGTATTTGTTTCTTTTTTTGGTTTTTATTATTGTAACATAAAAAGATTCGATAACAAGAATACGTCAGAGTGTTCATTTCTTTTGGAAACAATTTTTTTACAAGTTTGATTTTTTCTTCTTTATCTTAAGAGCAATATAAATATAATATATAAATAAATAGAAAATATTGTTGTTTTTATTTTTTTATAGTTGTTGATATTTCATCTTCTTCAAGTAGTTTTTTCTATAGTTTTAGCCATAAAAGTTGTATATATTTTTTTTCAATACAAATACACAAAATTAGTTTATATATGTATGAATGTGAGTATATGTAGACAGACTACTACTTATGACCCACTTAGCATTCTTGACTTTGTCAACAACAAATAAAATGTTTATAAAATAAAATAGAGCAAAGATATATAAAAATATTTATTACAATAAAACTGCAAAAAATATAAAAGATATCTTGAGCATTTGATCCATATAAATATTGCAGTTATATGCTTTTATAGCATCTTGGCATTTTTAGGATTTTCTTTAAGCTGCTAAGAGTATTGATACTCATCATGTTTGAGACTGAAAAAAATAAAAAAAAATTAATAATAATAAATAACAATAAACTGATATTACTACATCACACAGTGGAATCAAAACTTTTTTTTTTTTTTTTTGGAAATAATTCTGTAACTTTAGAACTACTGGATATATTTCGCATGTATGATCCTGAGGTGTATTCCAATTGATTTGGTGGAGCACAGATTTTTAGCTAGTCTGGGGGACGGGGGGTGGACCTCCAAAGTTGGTCACCGCGGGCATGAAAATTTAAAAAAAAAATCGGCAAAATTTCATTTATGATTTGATTGAAAAACAATTTTATACATAGATAGTCCTTATAATTCTCTACAAAAAATTCGCTTACATGTGTGGGATATCTCTTTTACTTTAAGAGATATTTGGACCAAAATAATATTTTTCAGTTCTTTTTTTAGCTTGGTGGGTTCAATTTGAGTCCTAAAATTTTTCTAAAATATTCTCTAGATTCTGTACAAAAATTCTTAATAAAAAAGTTATATTATTTTGAAATAGAAATTTTTTAAAAATATTGATTTTTTTCAAAAAGATGGTACATTTTTCTCACTTTAAAATCCATTATTTTCCTCCGGACCGTAATTTTTTTTTATGTTTCTAAAAGAACGCTTAATATAAATGCATGTAAAGAAAATCTGAGGGCAGTTGGGGCAACAGTCTCCCCTCTAGCTCTATCAGAATTTCGTTAATTTTAATTTTAATTTTTTTAGTTTTTTTGTGGAGCTCAAAAATGTCAAAGCTGAAATTAAAAAAAAAAAAAATACCTTGATTACATATCTACATATATTCGCTAAAAACACAAAAAATATTTAATAAGCTACGCCTCTTATAACGACAGGGTGACCATTTAACTGAAAAAAAAATCAATTTTTGAAGCAAGCTTTCCCCGAACTGGAATTATGGGTATTTCGGAGTAAGAAAATGGGAATCTATTTATTCTCTTTTTTAAGGAAAAATTTGTTTATATTATACTAAAATTTCACAATGATAGCTTAATTAATGTAGATTTTATTTAAGTTCAAATATTAATTTTTTTTTTTTTTTTTTTTTGAAAAATAACTATATCATATCATAAATGAAATTTTGCCGATTTTTTTTAAATTTTCATACCCAAGGTGACCAATTTCGGAGGTCCACACCCCATCCCCCAGACTAGCTAAGAACCTGTGCTCCTCCAAATCAATTGGAATATACCTCAGAATCGTCCATGCGAAATATATCCAGTAGTTTTAAAGTTACAGAATTTAAAAAAAAAAAATCGTTTTGGGACTACTGTGCATCTTGTATTTAAGGCAATTAAAATGCTCTCTACTCTTATATCAGATAGAAGATTTATCAGCCTTCCTAAAATTGTATTCGATAATTACAATTTTATACAAATTAGAAACAAAAACAAATTTATTTAAATCCAATACAAGTAAATATTAATTTAATTACTTTTAACCTTCAGTGAACATAAAGTCTTACCTAGTCTATTTAAATCTGCTGCCTAAGAGGCAGTTAATAATAAAAACAACAAAGTATTTTTTTTTATGATACAAATACATTTTATTCAACATGTCCTAGCAAAACATTTTAAAGAATTACTTTCAAAGAATCAATAAATATAAGTTTTTGTTTTCAGTGTGAGGCTTAGTAAACGTAATATTAATAACTCGTAAAAGAACGAATTGCAAAATGTTGAAAAATGAGGGAAATAAACAGTTTTTATGTTTTCCTGAACAATTGGTGCTTTGCATAAGACCCGTTTTGAATATAAACCCTTTGTATACAATATTTATATGTTTCTGAGAGATAACTTTATAGAAAATTGTTTGAAGGAAAAAAGTTATAAATTCGGCCAATTTTTTTTTTTTTTTTCATAGATTTTGTTTTTTTCTGAGAGAATAATTTTTTTCTTTTTGCCTAATAAAAATTATGCATATTTTTATACCCTACACCACCATAGGTGGGGAGGGTATAATGCGTTTGTGCTGATGTTTGTAACACCCAAAAATATTGGTCTAAGACCCACCTTAATTTATAATAATCGGCTTAGAATCACTTTCTGAGTCGATTTAACGATGTCCGTCCGTCCGTCCGTCTGTCCGTCTGACCGTCTGTCCGTCCATGTAAACCTTTTAATCAACCTACAGGTCGCAATTTTGAACCAAAATTTATGAAATTTGATACAAAGATTTCTTTTAGTCCAGGGACGAAGCCTATTGAAATTGGTTATGATCGGTCCATTATTTCACCTAGCCCCCATACAAATGTCCTCCCGGAAAAGGGTTTAACGATCATAATTCCCTTAAATATAGCAATATTTTAATGAAATTTGGAACATATAAGTTTTATATAAGTCTAAATAAGTGTGCCGATTTTTAAAAAGATCGGTCCATAATTAACCATAGCTCCCATATAAACCCCTTTTCAAAAAATCGCTTTAACGGGCATAAATCCCATTAAAATGTTAGTATCAAGTTAATATTCGACACAAATAAGTATTATATCAACATAAATGATAGTGCCAAATTTTAAAAAGATCGGTCCATAATTTACCATAGCTCCCATATAAGGTCCTCTTTCGGGAATCACCCAAAAGTGAATAAATTCATATAAATATCAGCATCAACGTAATATTCTGTATTCGTATGTTTTATTTTACACTTATGAGTATCGGTCCACATCTGACTCCAAGTCAAGACCCCTCCCCGAATTATAATGTACACAATGGTGTAGGGTATCATATGGTCGGGCTTGACCGACTATAACTTTTTCTCTCGTTTAAATTTATATTTTGAATTTTTAAGTGCATTTTTTAGGCAAATTTTTCGACTATAAAAATAGATACTAAATTCTTTGCTCTGGTAAAGAACAATATCTAAATAATAAATTTATATCGTAAACATGACTTCCTAATTAGTGAACCCATAGATATCAAGAAAAGGGAACATCTTCAAATAATAAGTTCAGGATTTCATTAGCTTCTTTGGATGTCATTTTTTTTTTTTTTTTGCTGGGATCTTAAACGTTGATTGCAGCATAGTTCACTATAAATCATTTTATAACTATTCTTTATAAGATGCGCATCATTTGCTCAATTTCATTGTCAATTGACACTTTTTAGATTCTTCCTCTGTTACTTCCTCGTTGTCGCCTTAAGTCACCCCACTTTATATATAATTTCATTCGAATATATTATATTTTTTGTGCACTTTTGCGTTGCTGTGGTTTCGATTTGTTTCAGTTTTTGTTCCGTAGTTGTTGCCAAATACTTAAGTGCTTCTTAAAAATGCTTGTTGAGTTGGTAATGCCTCATCGCAAGTTCGTTATTACGATGATGATGATTATGATGACTTGATTGCATTTTTATTTTTATATGTTCATATTTGGGTTTAATTTTTTTATTTTACTTATATTCCTTTTTTATTTTATTATTCTGTCAATATTATATAAATATATTCGTTATTTGTTTTAGTACTATTTTACTTTTGATTTTTTTCTTCTTTAAATTAAGCATTATTAGCATCACTTTTGTTCATCGTTATAATATTCATATTAATTTTCATTTTATTTACTCATAAATATTGATCATTTGTTTTATTTAAGTGTTTTGGCAAATATTCTTATTTATTTTTATAGAATGTTTGATGATATTCTTATTTTTGAAAGACATTTGTTTAATAGGATTCATATAATTTTTAAAAAAGTATTTGCTATGAATAACTTTAAATAATTTAATAATAATTAAAAAATAACCTTAACAAGTTTAAGTATGTGGTCATAAATTACTTCAGATACTTAAAAAAATTAATTGTCTAACATAATTCTATACCTAGCAGTTTTTAAAGAAATTGTAATCGATGTCCTTCCTTCTGTCCGTCCGTTGAAAGCAGGATAGGGCTCGAACGGGACAACGTAGGGAAACGAAATTTGGTACAAATATTTATCTTATATAAGATTTGTTTGGTATTGGAAATCAAAAATGGGCGTGGTTCGCCCACTTTACCGACCAGTGTAAACTCGAAAAAAATAGATGTAGTCCGCCCACTTTACCGCCGACCTCCCATATAACGTAAAATTTTAAAAACATGATCGTGAGTATATAGATTCGGCCGAGCCGAATATAACATTCACGCTTGTTGAGATCTACGGTCATGAGACAGTTATATCAAATACAAATATTATTCGCAATAAAATCTAATTTATAATGCATTTTTTGTTATATTAGTTTACATATTTTAATAAATACATATTATAAAAAATTATATGGATTAGCATAGATAAAACCTCGAATATTCATACCAAAAAAAAAAAAAAAAAAGAAATAGTAGTAAATCTATTTATTCGATTGAATGATTTTTACAGTTTTTTTTGATTTAATAAATAATGGTTTTTAAATAATAAGATATTTTTTTTTTTTTTAATTTTAGGGTATATTTTTTAATATCAGTTAATTATAACAGAAGAATAGTGAGCAGCTCAATACAACAGAAAATAGAAAAATAACTTTTGAAGTGTCTGTGAGAAAAAGGTATATATCGACCATTCCATGAAAGAACGCCCGAAGAAGTGTATTTTTTTACTTGATGTCTTTCAATTTCGATAAAAATCTTTCATATAAAAAGTTTTTCATATAAAAATTTCTTGCTTTTGAAATTTTCTTTAAAATTTTTATAAAAGTTAACAAAATATAAAAAGTCTGCAATTTTAAATATTCATATCTCTTGAAGTTATTGATGGATTTCTGTAATTTAAGAAGTATTTAAAAGGCCATTGTATATTTTTTGTGTAATTTAGTGAGCATTTCAAAAACAACGTCTTCGATCCATAATATTTTAAAAATATAAATGCAGTTTTTAGATGCATTTTTGTTAGTAGCGAATTTATTAAATTTTAATTTTTCAAAAGTGTATTTAAAAATGCTTTGTTTATTATAACTTAAAACAATAATTAGTCTGATACATAAAGTTTTACTATTTTTAACGATTTTTTAAAAAATAACACAATACATTTTTTTAACAAAATACGTAAAGCTACTCATAATACCAGAAAAATATAATTTTTATATGAAAAAATTTTAATAAGTTGAAGAAAAGGGGAAATTATGCACAGTACATGTGTGCGTCCCAAAAATTTGAGATTTTTATTTTAATGTAAAGATTCCATGCTTTCCAAATACGTAAAAAAAATAAAAAAAATTTAATAGCATATTTAAAGAAAAATGCTTTTAAAAAAAGTAATTGCATTAAAATGCATTTTTAATAAGTTTTTTTTATTTGTAAAATATTCATGTTTAAGCTGATATAATTACAATTCAGACGCCGTTTAAATAATACATTTCCGCAAAGCCTTCCCAGAAATATTTGTATTTAAAGTTGTACACTTTCGAGATTTTTTAGGTTTTTTCGAAAGTGAAAAAGCGAAATAAAATCGCAAATTTTCTGAATTTAGCGAATTTGAAAACGGAAATATTTATAGACACCCATAGACCTTATAAGTGAAAAATTTTATAAAAATCGGAGGACACTTGGTATATTATTGGCCGTTCTTTCATGGAATGGACGATATATATATTTTTATACCATTCACCTTTAGTATGACCAAAATAACATTATATGTATATGAATACTCTTATAACACAAGGAGTATGTTCCCTTAAGTAGATGATTGTACTATGGATGAAATAAATGGCTTTAATGTAAAAGTCAACTTAAAATCTGGTTACATTAAAAGGTTGGCTGCTGTATCCAACTGCTGCTTTTAGAAATGGTGCTTCATTTCTCTCATCCACCAAATTTTTCCATCGATGTGTGTTTTAGTTATAGCTCGTTTATAAGTTCGTTGTGGCTTGATGGTTTGCTGCAATTTTCTGTTTTGCCCTTTTCATAGCAATTGTTTCTCACTATCTACTCTGGCCTCCCACACCTCATCTTATTTCTGGCATTATAATGTTTTAAAAGCACATCTGAAATTTAATTAAAAACTTGTGTAGCATGAAATTACATTTCAGTATCTCGGGTTGCAAGTTGAGCAGAAAAACATATTCATTCAATGAATAAGTTTTTTTTTTTTTTTTTTTTTTTTGTAAATAGCAGCAGCAAGTAAAATTATAATGTGATTGTCTTTTAGCCATTATTTTTGCCTCCCAAAAAAACAGAAAAAAAGAAATTAAAATCAAACCATATATGTCTTTATCGCACACAAAGCACCTGTACTTGTTACTACTTAAACTTTTGCTACAAATACACACCCATTCGGGTCATATTAATAAGTTTGTTTTGTTGTATTTTGTTGCCATTTAAATAACAATGTTGCAAGTATTTTGAAATAAAGCAAAAAAGATTTTTGTGAAAATTGATTGCAACCAAACAATTTTTCACCAATTGTGTAGTTGACGCAGTAACAATGAGGTTCATTTTCCGACACCGTATACTAACATCACTTGAGATTGCCTTCAAAATGAACAAACTGATTTTCAAATATGTGTGTGTTGACCAACAAACATGTTATCCATATACACATAAATTATGGTGTATTGTCTTTAAAATTTTACAAAGTTCAAGTTGGACTTTGATGGTAACATCGCAATCAAATTGCGATATTGCAATTTGATTGGGGTCGCAAATTTCAACATTTAGTCAAGGGATAGAGTTCATCATAATTTCATAATTATTTTGAACACTAAGTGAAAATCTGAATCGAATTTCTCAAAATATTTTTCATTTAAAAAATTTTGTCCCCCTAGGTTGTCCGATACGAATATTTCCACATCTTACATACGGAATGACAAATACAAGAAAAATCAATGTTATAGGACACATTAATACAAGAATCTACTCTAAAACTATTTTTTTTTTTTACATGTGTAGGTAAGGTTATTTGAACATACATATATGTATATTAGGGTGGATCCAAAACGAAAGGAATTAATCTACTTAATTTCCAAATACTGTTTCAAAAAATTTTCTTTTTAGTATTATTCTATACCTATTAATGACATGTAACATTACACTGTACGTAGTAACTCTCATTTTGTTAGTTTTTAATTCAATTTAAATATTTTTAGCAAGGACATTTAAAATATTCAGTTTATTTCTGCCAATGACAGTTTTAATTTCATTATGAGTTTTATTTTAGTTCTTTTCTCTTTTTTTTATTTTTTTTTTATGTAAATTTAACGTAAAAGAGTGGAAGAAAGACTAACAGACATTGGCCTAAATGTAATAGTGGCGGCAAAATGACATTTACATAATTTAAATCATACTGATATATAAGCTAACGTGGTTTTGTAACTAAATATGTAGATAAAAATGCATCATCATAATTAAGTGAGATGTAGAAAGTAGACTGTACCTAACAAATTTTTATGAATAAGTATAGATAGTAATTTTATTGATTATATTTTTTTGATCTAAAAATTATTTTATCTATATCATTACCACACAGTAGAGCTAATAAAGTTGTCATCAGGGCTGTCAGATGTTGCGATTTTTCGCCAAACGTGGCGATTTTTAATTGCTCTTGGCAACTGAATTTTCCGTTTTGCGACATGGCGAATTTTTTGGTTATTTTTAACAAGGCGGCGATTTATTTGGCTAATTTTTAAAATTTTATTAAATAGGTAAAATAATGTTGCAAAGTTGCAAAAAATGTAGAGTAAAAATTGTAACACAATTGTTTGTGCATGATTTTTATTCTCATTCTGGTAATTTTTGCAAATTGTAAAAACAGTTTAATGATATCTCGTCCTTGGAATAAGACATTTAGTTGCAATTTTAAAATCCATTTTTAAATATAAATTTTTTATCTTAAATTTATAATTAATTGAAATCAAATGTTTTAACAATTTCTAAATATAGCCTGATTTATCAAATGCATTAGGTATCAAATAGAGAATATGCCATTAATTTTTATCTTTAAGTATTAATCTAATTTTATATTAAGAATTATTTAGGAATAACATTTGATATGAAATTGAGAAAGTTTTACTTTTTTTTCAAATGAATATTCATTTTTATTCAAACTTGAAATTCAACATATGTACGTATTTCCAGAAATACCTTTAAATTATCAAATTTAAAGACACGAAGCAAGAGTTTGTAAAAAACCCTGATTTAAGTCGGGAATCACACACAGCAATTTTTCCTGCTGCAATTTTGAATTCGTAGGAAAGAGAAGGGTATACTAAACATTTACATTTATTTTACCTCTCTCGTCTGCGAACTCAGTTGCTGTTTATGAACCTCGTATAACAAAATAAAGATCCTTAAATTATAAATATCTTCAATAAATGTTTGACAATTTTTTTCCATCATCTTTCAAATATGAATATTAAGATTTTTTGAGCCATAATGAAAGGAAAACGTTCATGAATAAATTAATTCTTCAAAACAATTTATAAGTTTAATAGGACAAATGTTCATTATATAATTTTAGAATTATTCTGTTAAAAATATAATAAATTTCAATAAATGTTTAAAATTGTTGACCTAAAATTGAGCTATGTATGTCAGAAAAGTGTATTGAAATTCATACTTTTTACTCAAATTATTATTAGCTACTGAAATTATCAGTGACTAAAATTTGAAGCACTTAATATTTTATTTAAGTTTTTCTTAAAAAAATATATACAAAATTTAATTTTGGCTATTTTTGGCGATTTCTGATTAACAATTTGGCGACAGATGCTCAAAAAAATCTGACAACCCTGGTTGTCATATCGTTTATACTAGGGATGCCAAACAGGACTAGATTTTGCAAATCCCGGGATCCCGGAATTTTTCGGGATTCGGGATTAATATTTCATATGAAAACGCTTTTTAAATATATGGAAAAAATAAATTTTTTATGCATATTTTATTAAAGAAATTTATTCGTATTTTTAAAAACAAAACATAAGGTTTGTTCGTTTGAAATTTTAGTAAAACTAGTAAAAACAATATTTAAAAAAAATCTATAAACGAAGCTTTTACCTAAAAAAGTAAGAAAACGGAAAATAGTAAAATAAATTTTAGTGTCAATAGAAAATAAAATTTGTATTTTATTTTTTTACTTATAATAAATGGAAACCTTTGTTCCTTTGCAGATAATTTTTCACATGGTTTGTTATAAAATTTCTTTTATATAAGGATATGTATGATTTTTAACTATGTTGAATATCATCAATAGTTAATGTCCATCCAAGTAAACTACAGGTTGATTTGGAGGAAGACTTAACGCAATTTGGTCCTAGAACATAAGCTTTATACAAGGACCTCCATTAATTTACTTAAACGTTAATTAATCAGACATAAATGTGAATGTGTAGACGAATTGGTACATATTATTTAATACAAATAAATGTATCAATATTGAAAAGGATCTGTTCATAATTGACCACAGCTCCCATAAAAAGCCCCTTTCCAAAGATCGTTTAAAGGTGTATAAATTAGTATCGAAATACAATTATGCATACGTAAGTTTTATAAAAGTATAAATCATAAATCCAAAATTTGCAAGTCTTTGTTCAAAATTAACTACAGGTTCCAACAAAAATCGTTAAAAAAATTTAAAATAATTTTTATTATTCGTTTTAATTTAAAATTCAATAGGAATTTGAAAATAAAATATTTAACTACCCAGCAAAAACTTTGGTTGCCATGTAATGAGTTATGAAGCTAATATACTGGCTCTTCACTACTTACACATTAGCTGAATAACTTATTATTTTAACACGGTGGTGAAATTAGAGGCAACTACTTACCCTATACATTACTTAGATGTCATTACAATAACTAATTACCATCGCGTGGGGGCGGAATCATTCCGATTGCAATTGATAGCTCTTGATATGTGTAATAAACCCTCCAAAAGATTTTTCGCTGGTAGGCAAAATTTTTGCACCAAAGTAGTTTCAGATAATTAGAAACAAATAATATAAATATAATTCGAAGCTAAAATATTTAAACATAAATGTTTAGAGCATTTAAATGGCAATATTTCATTAGAACCTTATATTCATCTATCTCTGATTATAAGGGGTCATTTGTAGTCCGTTTAAACAAAATTAAACAAAAGTCCATTAAAACTTGAGTTTAATGGGTTTAAATATTCTACAGAAATTTTCTATGTCGAATTTCAATAGGGGTCACCGAAGGTCCAAAGTTCATACGGTGAAGCGTTTATCCAAAGAAATGAAATTGATGAAATTATTATTAATTTTGTTTACGATTTGTACAAAACTTTTAATTTTATGTTATATTTCATTGCCTGGTTAAGGAGTTTATATAAGAAATGTGGGAAAATTTTGTAATTTTCTTTTTTAATAACACATCATAAGTTGGATGAATTTTTTATCTTTGGAAACCCCTAGTAAAATTTGAAGAGGAAAATATCTGTAGAACATATTAACCCATTAAACTCAAGTTTTAATCGACTTTTATGTCATTTCCTTAAAACGGACTAGAAATGACCCGTTATAAGGTATGATAAATGAATTTAAAGTTCTAATGAAATATTCCCCGTTAAATGCTCCAAACATTTATGGAAAATTTTTTTAGCTTCTAACTATATTTTATTTTTATTTATTTATTTATTTGTTTTCCTATACAACAAGACTAAAAGTCTTATAATTAAAGTATATGATAAGTAAATCGTGTAGTAGTAACAAGTTAGTTATTGATATTATTTTTTTCGATTTATCTGAAACTACTTTGGTGCAAAAATAGAAAAGTTTAAGTGGTCATAAAACAAAAATTTTGCCTACCAGCGAAAAATCCTTTGGAGGGTTTATTACACATTTCAAGAGCTATCAATTGCAATCGGAATGATTCCGCCCCCAAAATACTGTTGCATAGTGTAAGTAATGAAATGTCAGGATATAAAATATTTTTTGTTGTTGTAAACAGATTTTTTAAATTTTAATTTAAAAAACTTAACAACAACCAAAAATGTAATGAAAATAAATGTAATAAAAATAAACTATTTTAGATTACAAAATAATTCATACGGAAATTTTGTCTTTCATTTATGTATCCCTTCTTCTAATATATGAATTGGTAACTGCATTATAAAAATCAATAAAAATTATTATTTTCAAAAATCGGATCATAAATAATTATTTACATTTGGGTTGTAAATAATTAGTTACTAAACAACTTCTATGTAATGCAGACAATATGTTGTTGTCATTACAAAGTAACTACATCCGTGACTTCACGTCATTACAAAGTTTTTGCTGGGTAGTTTTACTCCTACAAATTATTCAAGTAAAATATAGCAAAAGAGAAAATTATTGTTTACTACTTTTACTATTTTTAGGTGCACAGAAACGCTTTTCGAGTAAAATACTTGCAAAAATAGTAAAACTAGTAAGAGTTTCATACAAAAGAACAGACCTATAATGTTCTTATCTACATAATCGTAATATATTTTTTGTAAATATTTTAATGTTTTGTATTACCTTGAGTTAATTTTTTTAAATTGAATTTATGTCAATAAATCCCGAAAATGAAAACCCAGAATTTTTTTCGTCCAATCCCGGGATTCGGGATTTTGTAAAATACCGGAATTTTCCCTAGTATATACGCACCTCTTACAATCAATTAAAAAATAATTAGTAATGCGTACGGCATTGCCACTTCCCTTTACGTTCACAGAATTTTCTATGATCATAGTTGTATTTTTCCCATCTGGTACAAAAAAAAAAGGAAAATATATTTCATTATGCAATTTGCGTATAAACGTTGAATTAATTATTTGTATCTCTTTAACTACTGGACGAACTGAATTGAAATATATTGGGGAATTGTAGTAGTATTTTGTTGCGCAAGGATTCAATAAATGATAATAAAGAAATTCTTCTTTGATTGAGATTTGCACTCTACGAAAATGGTGAAATTTTGAACAAACTTTTAAAAAAAATGTTGCATTATAGTAGGTATATAATGTTTTTAATCATCAAGAACATTTAAATTTTTTCCCATCGTGTCACATTTACCCCATTACTAAAAAATGCTTGCTTGAGGAGTTTTTATGTTATATATTTTTATAGGTAGTAGGTAGTAAAAATTTGGCATTCATGTTGTATAGACGAGAAATGGTGCTACTAAAATGTAGTATAAGTCAGGTCTCTAACTTGCCACATAAAGCCACAAGAAGTATTTAAAGTTGAAAAAGTCAAAGATTTCTCAATTAATCCTCATAAAACATTGACAACTCCGTAAAGATACCTTTTAGAAAAGTATAAAGTTATTATATATTCTAAAGTAAAACTTTGTTTTAGAGAAAAACGAGAGTAGAAAATTTTTCGGCAAAAAAATCATAATTTTTGCAGTTTTCCATTTTCAGAAAATATATCCTCTTCTCTGATAAAAACATCGGCCCATATATTAAAAAGCTGGACCAAAATTTCGCAAAATTGAGATTGAGTTGAAATTTCAAATGCAAATAACTTCAAAACTATAGGAGATAAATAACAAACCATGTTTTTCATAGTTCTTATTGATAGCTTGTGAAAGTAAATCAAACTATCTGATTAGAAGTTCTCGAATTATTTTAAAAAAGTTTCGATTCTGACCCGCTTTGCATTCCTTCACAAGTGGTCTGAAACACATTAATGGTCTGAGGAATTCGCAATAAATTTAACATTTTTTAACCGATTTATTATTTTATAACTTGTTTGGTAGATAATTCTGTATAGATTTGAATTGTTTAACATCTTCATACAAACCAAAGTACCCAATAAGTAAATTTTTCTAAACACTGAAAAAAGCCATCTTTTCCCCATATATCATTGAAAGTTAATGAACATCAAAAAAAAAAAATAAAAAATAAATAAAAAAGAGAAATTAAAAGTATGTCTCAATTTTTTATATAAATTAAAGCTGTGAATAACTAGACTTTTTTATACTAAAACCTTTAATTAAATTCTCTCAAAAAATGCTTTATACTTATATAATCTTTATTATTATGCCAACTACTGTAGACTGATAACACAGGTCAATTTGTGCCATCATTGCTTAACAACTACTTTAGGGACCAATCAATCAAACTTGCCACTGGGGCATAATTAAAAAGAAGCCGCAAATTTTAGCTGGCCTTTTGCAGATGATAAAAGTATAAGTTTCCTTTATTTGGTTTGCTGTACACATACACAATCTCCTTAGCAAACAACTAAAACTTTTACATACATATAAGCGCACATTTACAACTTCATCCAGCAGTTCTAGTGATTATCACTAAACAAGTAATTTTACTTGCAATTAAAAGTCACTGTTGGTCACAAATGATGTTATGTAATTAGTTATTTAAACATTATGCCATTGTTTGTACAAAGATTTTAAAAAGATTTTTAAGACCCAAATTAAAATCAATTTTCAGTTCAATGGCAGATAAAAGAAATTGAAGATAAAATAAGTTTGCAATAATAAATTAAAATAAACTTTTACAATCCATAATCAAATAAATAATAAAAATTTAAACAACAATGCAACAAATCAAAAATAAAATGAACAAGTTGAACTACAAAAGTAAAAAAATATCTGAAAATACAATTAAATTAATACGTATTTTTTCTCTTTTCATATTTGCAATGATTGGTTTCGAAGTTGTGACGTGGTTGCACTCATTTTAGTTTGATTAAATGATTTATAGTGGATTTTATACAAACACAGTTGAGTTGTGTTGCATAGCATTGTTGTTTGGATTTGTTATTCTAGTCATTTTGAATTGTGGCAGATAAATGAATTTATTGTTGTTATCGCCTGACAAAAAATATAAAAAAAAAAAAAAAAAACATCCGATTATAAAATAATAAATGAGGTTTTCGATAAATTTAATCTAAATTGTTATAATCTTATTGTTAAAAATTTCTTCAGTTTCCTTTTAATAAATTTAAATTTGTTTCTTTTTAGGTATGTTTCCAGAATTTGTAAAAATGGGTTTCAATGTAAGTATTTTTCATAGAGATACATTATACTTATTAAGATTTAATGAAATGCCTATTTCATTTACTTAAGTATCAAAACTACATAGTGCTACAGTGAATAAAACACTTGGAATGTAACAGAGTTGTTTTTAGATACGGAGCTGAATTTATGTCAAATAATTTAAATTTTGATTCATATGCTTAGACATCTAGTTTGTAAGTAATAATGTCGCAAACTGAAATAATTTTCACTAATCATTGTTTAATAAAAAGTACCGTAAATTCGTGTATACGAAGTATGCTATACATTTCTGCCATATATGTGTTTTTAAATATTTGGAACATTTTTTGAGAATATAGGTTTATTGGTAATCTTTTGGTCTAAATACTGTTCATGGAATTATTTGTTTGATACATTTATGGACTGTACAATAGTTGGTTACTTTAATCATCACAAATATGTTAAACCCAAACTTTAATGGACCAGACATTTTTTCAATAGGATTCAGAGGTTGAGTCTAAACAGCGTAGTATACTTCTAAGGGCCGTTATTATAACCTACCTATAAGGTATCAGATAGTTAAAGGTAAGATAATATGCACGTAACTGTCAGTAACGGCAATATAAAAAAATAAAAAAACAAAGACATTTTTAAAATAAATGAGTTTAAATAAACCAAAAACAACTCCAGAGCAAATATTAATATTAGACAGAAAAATTACTAAAAACTACAGCGGAATAAATATGATTTTCTTTATTTCTTTTATAAAGCAGAAAATACGGCAGCTCTGAGTGCATAAATCTTGCGATAAAAGTTAATGGTTAGATGTTCTTACCTTTAGCATATCGGTCACTTTTGGTTTAACTTATACTTATAATAACCAAAAACAGTTAAAGTGACCCATAACATCCTACTTTTAGTTATTGGAAAGTTATAATAACGGGCCTAAGTGTTATAAATTTGTATCAATAAAATTCAGCTGCTACGATATTTTACCCTTCTTACCGTCTCTGCGAGCTGTGGCCCCACATTTCGTTGAATGCAAAATCTCCCTAAAGTAAAAATTAACATTTTTTATGGGGATTTTTTTATTTCATTATTTCGGGCAATTTTTCATCACAATTCGGTGCAAATTTATCCCAAAACGAGAAAAAAAAGGTGTAGTCGGTCAAGACCGACCATATAATACCCTACACCATTATGTATGACCATAAAAATTCGGGAAGGAGACCTATATTAGATCAACACTTTTACTAAATGTAAAATAAAATATACAAAAATACAGAATAATGGATAGATACCAACATCTACTTGATTTTATACACCTTAGGCCGATTATCGGAAGTGGGCTTATATGGGAGCTATGGTAAATTATGGACCGATTCTAATCAAATTTGGCAATGTTGTTTCTACTTATATAAAACTTATTTGTGTCGAATATTAACTTGATACTAACATTAGTATGGGATTTATGCACGTTAAAGTGATTTTCGGAACAGGGGTTTGTATGGGAGCTATAGTTAATCGTGGACCGATCTTCATAAAATTTGGTACAAAGATTGATACTTATACAAAACTGTACCGAATTTCATTAAAATATTTTTATTTCTAAGGCATTTTTATACCCTACACCACCATAGGTGGTTGGGGTATTATGTGTTTGTGCTGATGTTTGTAACGCATAGAATGAGTTATCCAACACCCACCTTAAAGTATAACAATCGACTCAGAAACACTTTTTAAATCGATATAACGATGTCCGTCCGTCCGTCTGGCTGGACGGCTGGCTGTCCATGTAAACCTTGTGCACAAAGTACAGGTCGCAATTTTGAAGATAATTGAATGAAATTTGGCAGGTGGAACTTTTATGATACAAGGACGAAGCCTATTGAAATTGGATATGATCGGTTCATTATTTCACCTACCCCCCATACAATTGTCCCCCCGGAATAGAGTTTCCACACTTAAAAATGTCTTAATATTAAGAGTATTTTAATGAAATTCGGAACAAATAAGTTTTGTGCAGGTGCCAATCTTTGTACCAAATTTTATGAAAATCGGTCCACGATTGACCATAGCTCTAATATAAACCCCCCTTCCGTAAATCACTTTAATGTGCATAAATCCCCTACGAAAGAGAGTATCAAGTTAATATTCGACACAAATAAGTTTTATATAAGTAGAAACAACATTGACAAAATTTATGAGAATCGGTCCATAATTTACCATAGCTCCCATATTAACCCACTTCCGGAAATCGCCCTATAATGCATAAAATCATCCAGATATTATTATTAACGCATTATTATACCCTACACCACCAAAGGTGGTTGGGGTATTATGTGTTTGTGCAGAAGTTGTAACGCAGAGAAAAAATCTTCGGACCCCCACCTTAAAGTATACTGTTCGACTCAGAATAACTTTCTGAGTCGATTTAACAATGTCCGTCCGTCCGTCTGGTCGGCTGTCCATGTAAAGCTTGTGCGCAAAGTACAGGTCGCAATTTTGAAGATAATTTGATGAAATTTGGTACATATGATTTTTTCAACACAAGGACGAAGCCTATTGAATTTGGTTATGATCGGCCCATTATTTCACCTAGCCCCCATACAAATGTCCTCCCGGAATAGAGTTTTAACACTTATAGATGCCTTAAAATTAGAAATATTTTAATAAAATTTAGTAAAAATAAGTTTTATATCAGCATAAATCTGTCTGCCAAATTTCATGAAGATCGGTCCATATCTGACCATAGCTCCCATATAAACTCCTCTCCCGAAAATCACTAACGTACATAAATTTTATACAAATGTTAGTATTATGTTAATAATTAACACAAGTAAGTTGTATATAAGTACATAAAAACAAAATTATGTGGATGGAAATGGTGGAAATGGTGTAGTCATATAGTCGGGCTTGACCGACTATATCTTCTTCTCTCGTTTTTTACTTGCATGATTTATTTTAGATTTAGTAAAAGTGTTGGTCTACCACTTGGTAAATCAGCTTCCCGAATTTTTATGCTCATACGCAATGGTGTAGGGTATCATATAGTCGGTCTTGACCGGCCATATCTTCTTCTCTCGTTTAGTGTTGAAACTTAATTCCGGGGGGACATTTGTATGGGGGATAGGTGAAATAATGGACCGATCACAACCAATTTCAATAAGCTCTGTCCTTGTATCATAAAAGTCGTACCTGCCAAATTTCATTCAATTATCTTCAAAATTGCGACCTGTACTTTGTGCACAAGGTTTACATGGACAGCACGCCTTCCAGCCAGACAACCAGCCAGCTGTCCAGCCGGACGGACGGACGGACATCGTTAGATCGATTTAAAAAATGATTCTGAGTCGATTGGTATACTTTAAGGTGGGTATTAGATAACGTTTTCTATGCGTTACAAACATCAGCACAAACGCATATTACCCCAACCACCTATGGTGGTGTAGGGTATAAAAACATGTCGCAAAATTACCCAAAAACTAAGAATTATTGCCCCAAAATTCCGTGTTGTTGTATCCCATGTAATTTTTTGGGCCATTTTTTGTTTAGTGTTTTGGGTCAAATTTTCTGGGGCCACAGTTCGCAGCGTCTTCTTACCACAACATTTCTAGTATCTACTTGAAATGAGAATTTTTTTAATATATCTAAAGTTTAATAAATTTAGTAAGTCCGGGTTCACACACAGCAATTTTTCTTGCCGCAATTCTGACTTCGTAGGCGAGAGAAGCAGAGAGAATGTAAAAGTTTACTCTTCCCTTCTCCTCTCTCTTCTATAAACTCAGAATTGCGACAAGAAAAATTGCTGTGTGTGAACCAGGACAAAATTAATTACGCAACCCAGCAGGAAAACAGGCCTTTCTGAATGCCTCCACATTCCTTTTTGCCTTCTGTAAAAATTCCTTAAAGAATGCCTCGACTTGCTTTAAAAAAAAATCCGGTACTAATTCTTGTTTCCATTTCATTAGATGCGAAGTAGAACTCACTTACTAACTTTCTCATTACAAACATAAAAAACTGTAACTACGAGACTTACAAAGCTCAAACTCATTTAGTCTTGTTTTAAGTGTCGATAAAGAAGGTAGTCCGCATTGAAAATATAAGAGAGCATATTTATTTAGAGTCCTTGCCTTTTCGCTTCTTTTTGGAAGGGAGAAGAGAAGGTCTTGCCTCCAATGATACGCCGTGTAAAAAAGAAATAGTGTTGCAATGCGAATGGCTGGCCTTGTAGATCCTGAATAAAGCATTTTAGAATGTATCTTTATCCCTTCTATTTCCGACTGGGAATATTAATAATGATATAATTTAGTATATGATCGCCCAAAAAAATATATCTTAAGTGTTTTTATATATAGAATATCAATTTAAGAGTGGATTCTTGGAAATTTGGAGTAATTTTTAATATAAAAAACATTAAATAAAATTTTAATACCTGTACTTAACTTGTTCTTAACCCATTTCCAACCACTACCCGATTCCATTGATTTAACTTTACGAAATTTGGCGCAAAGTTTGTTTTTGTGATAACAAATTAAGAAGATTTTTCATTCTGAAATACAGGGCCTTGAACATTTCTAAAATCGTACCATTTTTTGGAGCCGCATAATTTTTTTAAATTTTTTTAGCTTAAACTTAGTTATTTATCTCATTAACTGCATAATTAGTTAATTAGGCGATGTTAAAGTTACTAATGCGAAAATGCAACAGCGGTCGGAAATGGGTTAAATGATGGCAGTGCTTACTAAGTTGGACAACTCACTTTTCTATTTCGCATAATTTTTTAATTTATTAAAAGCATTTTAAAAACATACACATAGTATGTAACTTGTCTAATAATAGTGTAGACTACAGGGGTTGGCCTCATTAGAAAGGATAACAGTGGACAACAGAAAACTGTATAATTACCACGAAATTTACTTACCATCCATTTTAAGGTTTTATTTTGACAAAATTTTTTAAATATTATTATATTTTCGAAAATTTCTGAACAATACTAATTATTTCGAATGAATGCATTATATGTAGAGAAAATCACATATATCTCTTCTACTTAACCGATTTTTACGAAACTATACCTTACAATTAAGCAGTTAAATTATCTAGATATTTATAGTTATTGATTTTTATCTCCTTTCCAAGCCTTTTCTGTCAAGTATTATACATCAATGGAAAGAGCAGTTTCAAATAAGCTACAAATGGTTGATATACTTGGAGAAATTTAAAAGTTAAGTGCAATGGTATATGAAGCATAAGTAGTCGTCAAAAATATCCCCAGTGACATATCTCTTAAATAAGTAAATTTTGAGTTCCTCTCTTAAACTTTTTAGGAGAAGTATTATACATCCTTGGAAAGAACAAAATAAGAGCTATACATGATATATCAATCAATATAGCTGAAGAATTGTAAAAGTTAATTGCAGTTATACATGAAACATGTAGAAACTGTACCATAAGGATGAATAAAGCACTACATTCATTAGCCGCATACCAAATTTAAAATATTTACATAGAGAAATAACAGAGTTATTGATTTTTGGCCGGAATTTACCAGAGTACAGTGTGACTGATCAACTTTTATATTTCACCTCGACTCGGCCAATAGGAGATATTTATTCATCAACATTTTTTTCTATCGGCCCCACTGCTTGTCACTTAAAAAGTTAAAATGTTTGACCTAAATTCAGCTTCAATTCATAAAGATTTTTCTTACAGAAACATCAAACATAAATCAGCAGCAATAAAACTAAAATAAAAAGTCACCAAAATTCTGCAAAATTAAAAAAACTTTGAAAAAGAAAAAAAAAAAAAAAAAAAACATAAATTGAAATCAAGTATACGCCTTAGGGCACATTTTTTTAAGTTTTTGTGCAAATGAAAAAATAATAATAAATCGAAAAATTATTTGTTCAAGCAAGTGTTAAGGTCAGTTAACAAATTTGGAACATATTTCTAGACAATTCCATTCTATTCATTCTTATACCAGCTAAAATGTACTATTCACAATAGTAAAAAGCAACCAATGCAACGTAATCTATGCCATTCTGCAACTACAAGGACTTTAATTGTATGATGTGGATTGTGTGAGAAACAAAAAAAAAAAAAAAAAAAAAAAGGAATAAACAAAGAGAGAAAAAATAAATGACTGTAAAAACATACAAAAGTATATTGCGTATACGAAAATAAAAGAATTATAACGCTGTTCACTATTGAGGAAACCACAATGTTGAGAGTAGAAAAAGAATAACGATGATGATTAAAATATATTTTTTATTTCATAAATGCACAAAGGAGAAACTAGGCTATAAAATAAATTAAAGCCAGCATGATGTGAATGACATTGTAGAACGGGCGCCAAAAAATATGCAGCAGTACTTGTAGCATAAAACACTTGATGTGTTGAGCGAGTTTGTGTAGATGATTTTTTTGTTATTGTTCACAGATGAATATCTATTTATTAAAAGGAATATATAATATAATACTTCTCCAAACTATGTTAGGTGCTATTTAAACATAATTTAGATATATTTTATTATAAGTATTTCTGTGATAACTTTCTTAGTTTTTGAAAGTGTGGAAAAACGTATGCGGTCCACCAGACTCCTGATGGACCGGACTCAACTTAAATATATACCCTCGAATATAAGGTACTTACTTAATATAAATCAAAATTACTGATTGGGTATCTGTACTATATTATTAAATTTTTATTTTACTTGCCATAATACTTTTCCGTGGTCTTTTCAATGCGATTATAATTTTAGCACTTGCAGACACCCCGAAATTGTACACTTTATAAATGTAGTAGTGGCATAAAAATATGTACGGTATTTTTAGTTCGATCTTCGATATAACTGAACAAAATTTGGATGTGGTACATGCTTTTGTTTAAGAGACATCTACAGAAAGATTGAATTGAAGTAATTGGCCCACAACTTTTCTGTTTATTAAGCAATTTTTCCCGTTTTCAATACCAATACCAATTAACCTAATATAAGATAAAAATTTGAACCATATTTCCCCTATGTAGTCCCCTCCGAACCCTATCCTGCTTTCAACAGACAGACAGACGGACAGACGGTAGGATATAGCTAAATCTTTTTGGTGCTAGGTATAAAAATTAATTTTCAATATAAAAATATACATTTCTATAAAAATTACACAGAGTTACAAAATGAGAAAAAAAATTCTGCTGCACGAGGTTTCTCAGTCATTTCGGATATATGGTATTAATATGTACTAAGACTTTAATCCACTTTTTTTGAATTGACTCTAGTTCATGCGATAAATCGCGATTCGTAAAATTAAGGAGGTTGCACTATGTATTGAAGCATATGTCGAAAACGACTTGTCTGATTTTATTCAAAAGAATATCAAAAAGTTTTATTTAAAGTTATCTTCAAGTCGTTCTTACATTACTTTTTAATACGGTCAACATTTATGGGCTTAATGCCCATGTTTTGAGAAAAAATTAAATTATAATTGCTATGGTACTAAATTCTCCATTTCTCTTTCCATACATATTTTACCAGGGTATAATCGCCGCGACAGAAAATACAATAACCCAACTTTTTGCCTCTCTTTTGTATAGCTTATGTGTCAAAAACAATTGATTAAAATACGTTACAAAATATACAATCTTATTATTTTGTTTCTTCATGTAAACAATAAAACTACAGATCTCCTACACAAAAACAAAATCAGCTGGGCCGACGATTATACCTGTTTAGTGTACCCTGTATTTTACTCTTTTGTATACCCACCATCAAAAAAATGGGGGTATACTTTACCCCATAAAGTATATATATATTGATTTTGTCATTCCGTATGTAACATGTCGAAGCAATCATTTAAGACCCCATAAAGTATATATTTTCTGGGTCCTGGTTAGATTCTGAGTCTAGCTATGTCCGTCCGTCGGTCCGTCTGTTGAAAGCAGGATAGGGCTCGAACGGGACAACGTAGGGAGACGAAATTTGGCACAAATATTTACCTTATATAAGGTTTGTTTTGTATTGAAAATTTTTTGTATTGAAAATCGGTTAATAAACAAAAAAGTTATGGCCAAATTACTAGAAACATAGGATGTCCGTTTCATAATTTTCTGCTGATATCTCTTAAACAAAAGCATGTATGACAACGAAATTTTCTGTAAACAGTTTGAGGGTCGATATACACTTGAAAATCAAAAATGGTCGTATAAGGTGAAACTTCATCGAAATTGTGTTCAAATAGTTCAAGGACCAAAGTAAACTCGGAAACAAAAAATGCGCATTCGAGCTTGTTTATATATACAGTGAAAGCATAGGCGGACAGCGATCGTCACGCTGATATTGTCCGTTATCGGGAGATGTCCGTCTATGAGATATGGTACATAATTAGGGTATTCACTCGAATATTGTTTGTTCGATTAATCGACAAATTAAAATTAATCAACTGTTCGATTAAATTAAAATCAAGAATTTCGAGTAACAATTTATTCGACCAATTTATGCTGATTAATCGAATAATTCGAGTAAAAAATATTTTAAATATTTTCATTCTTAATTAGTTTTTATGATGTTTTAATTTTAGTTTTCTAAAAAATTTAGCTTAAAAACAATGTTTCAAATTGTATGTATCCAAATTAAAAAGTGAAGTTATGAGACAAAATCGCACTTCGGACTACCCTTAATATAAAATTTGGTTCAAATAGATAGACCAAATTTGTTAGAACCATTTATTTAACTATAAATGAATACATTAAATATAGATAAAAAACGGCATTGTCAAAGCAAAAAAGACAAATATTCATAAATATTTACGCAAATTTTAATTATATATTATTTTGGAAATACTATTTCTTATTTTAAGCTATATTTTTGTATCCTTTTTTGATAAGCATTGAAAAATCGAGCAAAATTTTAAGGTATAAATTAATCGAATAACTCGAGCAACTTAAAAGATTTACTCGATTATTCGAGTAATTTAAAAACTGCATTTTCGAGTTATTTGATTATTCGAACAATGAAAAAGTCGAGTAAAATGAATACTCTATACATAATATTTTTTACAAGGGGTAATTCAGTACTATATATTTTATTCAAGATTGTTTGTAATGAATTAACTTATAGATATAAATATTCTTATTTATACATATTTGTCGTCAAATAAAATGCAAAAGGCCGTAACCACTTAAAAATCAAAAGTTGGTTTTATTTACTGGTTTATAATGTACTGACCCAAACTACATTTATACACAAAACTTCATGTTCATATCTTCAAAAATTACATCAATATTGACAAAAGTCAAAAGATCGTAACATTAACTTCATAAACGAAACAGTCGTAAAATTTGTTCCATTTTAGAAAAATTTTATTTGAAAGGTGTTTTATGATTTAAAAAAATTAAAAATTGTGGTTTCTTTTTTCTTTTGCTTCTGCGGCAAACGACGTTTGGCATTTTCATTTAGACATTTGCAATAAATTATGTTCTTATGAAATTTATTTTATGGAATTTATGGCTACAGTTCGCGTCTCTCCATTTTCATTCCGTTTTCCTAAAATTACTTTCTAAATTTAGTCATTTTTCGTACGCGAAAAAAATCATCCCTTTACTGGCTAAGAGTCAGACTTCTTTCAACAGCATTTTTACTAAGAATTTTTCCACGGAATTTTAAAAATAAAAAGCATGTTGAGGACAAGTTTGACAACAAAGTCATGTACATATGTCAGCATGTTACTCCATTTAAAAGCGACAGGATTAACTTGGGAAAATGATGTTGGTGGCCTGGCGGAATTTCTATGCCCTATGTTCAAAAAAGTTGTCAAGATTTATGTTGTACGACAAATCATGGACCCATCATCGATACTGTTTTCAGGACATAGACAGCATCTGTTTTTAGGGATCAAGTTTTCATGTTCTCTTTGCTAGTATGAATAATTTTTAATCAAGTGTAAAAGTCAAAGTTAAATTAAAAAACTAGATTTTGCTTAAAACCAGCAAAAAGTTAAGTAAAAACGAATAGTAAACTATTTAACTTCAAAAAGTGTAAGTAAAGATGGTACATTTCTTTTACCGTTAATGTTTTTTGTCCGGCTACGAGAGATGTTTTCTTTAAAAACAGGTGTCTGCGTCCGTCCAAGAGAGCGTCGCCTAGCGGAGATTAATTTATTCTAAAAATGCCACTTAAACAATGGGACCTAAAAAATTTTCCGCCTTCCGGAGCTGTCCGTTAAGGAAGTTTTTACTGTGTATATAATTTTTTTAACTCATGCTTAATCTCCTTGCATAAAATGTGTGTACTTTTTCATATGTATGTAGTCGTGCAAGTATTTATTCAGGTTTCCGGTACTCGCACTTACTTATACTAAAAAGTATTATACACACAAACAGTATTATATTTATTGCAGAAATATTATTGCTGATTTCATATTCATATACATACAAATTGTACATAAATATGTTTATAGAATAGAACACATTTTTTAAAATACATAATTTTTATCTATTTATGTTGTGTATACAAATAATACCTGTATACTTTTATTAAGTACATTTAGGTTTTGCTCTGATTTTCTTTTAGCTTGTTATATGTTGATTGGATTTTATACTCAACTTTCAGCTTTTTTTTCTATTCATGTTGTTATTTTTGTTTTATTGCTTTTGGTATTTCTGTAAAGTGTGTGTACATTTATCATATTTATTACTTATTTTATTTCTTCTCTACATGTTTATATTCGCAATTGAATATCTCTTAACCCTATAAACAATTGGAAGATAAATTTGTTGCCAATCGTCTTTGAGTCACTTCTTAGTGAATTCTAGATGATTGTCAGAAATTTACAAAAAGCAAAATATATTTATAACATTCATATATCTTTAAAAGTATACATTGAAATTTAGCAGAAACAAAGAATACAAGCAACAATTAAGTTAAATAACACTGGTCGACAAAAAAATCTTCCCCCAAAGACGAATAGTTGAACTTAATACATTTTGATGTGCTAAACATGAATCTGCTTTCAGTTTTTTTCCATTAGGTCTGATTTTTTTTATAGGCGTGTCTAATATTTCGCCCATAGTAAGACCATTACTCTAGTATATTTCCTCATAACTCAAGAATGGTGTGTACGATTGACATAAATGATACACCAAAATATGCGGACTAAAAATATCTTCACATCCCTCAAACTTAATTTTTTATGTGTTCAATAGTTTCGGAGTTATTTTGAAACAAATGTCCGAAAAAAAAAAACTTTTTTATGCAAAATTTTAGATTTTTTGTTACTAAAATTTCTTTTTAAAAGTGAACGCATCAAAAATATTTTAGTTTATCATCTTATCTTAAAGCCGATAATGCTCCAAACAAAATAAGGCATATATCTTCAAAATTGATGCACAAATCTTGATTTTATTCACAGTTAAGTGAAAATACCCATGTATACATACAATTTAGTAGAAATGGGCAAACAAATTTTGTTTTATTTTTTCTTGAAACAAAAATAGGTGGATTAGATGGATTTTGACGAGTTAAATAAGAAACTACATTCACTTTTTTTCTATCACGTGCTGATTTGTTTTTATGGGCATGACTAATATCATCACCTTATTCAGCGGTCAGTCTTTAAAACTCGAGAATGGTTTGTACAATTTGGACTATAACTCAAGAACCGTTTAAACGACTTTGATAAATGACACACCAAAAGATGCACACGAAAATCTAGGTTTCTTCAACATAATTTTTTATTAGTTAAAGAATTTCAGAGTTATGGGTCAAAAATTTAACGATTTTTTAATTTTTTTTTTTAAATTTATTTTGCTACTAATTACCGAATAACTACGGAAATATTATCTTAACAAAAAATTATGTAAATTCGACTCAAAGATAATTTAAATCGCAATCTACTGGAGTTTAATTTATTTTAAGTGGACAAACCGTTCTCGAGTAATACAAGAGTGACTGCCTAAGGGCGGGGTCATGGTAGTCATGCCCATAAAAAAAATCAAAACACGATAGAGAAAAAGTGAAAGCGGGTCCTTGTTTAGCATCTATTCCATCTATTTCACATATTTTTTTATTTAAGACGAAACAAAATTTTTTTTTCCACTAGTGTATCTCCACTTAACTGTAGGTATGCATGGGATTCCTGACTTAACTATGAATCCAATCAAGATTTGTGCATCAATTTTTATGATACGTGGCTTTATTTACTCGCAGTTTTACCATTTTTGAAAAGAAGTTTTAGTAAAAAAAAAAAGAAATCTTTAATTTAGCATGAAAAAAATTTTTTCGGATTCTTATTTCGAAATATCTCCTAAACTATTGAGCGGATAAAAATTTGATAGTAAAACGACTTGAAGCTAATTTTATTCCGCATATTTTGTTGTACAATTATATAAATCGTGCATACCGTTCTCGAGTTATAGTGAAATATACTCGATTAATCGGCTTATTTAGGGCGCAATATTAATCACGCTCATAAAAAAATCTCGACCTGTTGGGAAAAAAACTGAAAGCAGATTCGAGTTAAGCATGCGGAATTCCCTCCTGTCCACATATTTTTTATTGAAGGTGCACGAAAAAAAATATATATACATATTTTTTTTTTTTTTTTGTTTTCTATTTATTAAAAAATAAACTGACAAACTTTTTAACACAATTCAAGAAGATTTATGCGTAATAGTGATATATTTTGTGTTTGTTGAATTTGAATTGTCGTCATATTATCATCCATAAATGACTTCAAACTATAATTTTTGGAAGCTATAGGGATGATAGTTATATATTTTGTTTTTGTAAAAAATTCGTACACACTACTGACAATCATCTAGAAGTCGCTAGGAAGTGATTCATGGACGATTGGCAACAAATTTATCTTTCAAATAGTAAAAGGGTAAGTATATGTGTGTTAGGGTCGTCCAAATCTTAAAATTCTTTTCTCACCAATATAAGTTCATTATACATCAAACGATATCTAATGATAAATAAATAAATATACATATATTTTTTTATAATTTTAGGTACATTTAAATGTGCAATACACTTTAGTATTTTTCTTACAATGTTCAACTCCCCTAATGTGTATACTCTATATATGCACTTGTGCTTGTAAGTTTTAGTAGGGATTTTATATTTGTGTTAGTTTATATATTATTTCTAACTGAATGAAATAAAGTCAAGTGCTATGTGTGCCATTAAGCAGAATTTTTCCAGCAAGTGAGATTTTTTATTTTGATCTATTTTTTCTCCTTTTTTTATTTAAAGTAAGTGGGTTTTAGTATTCAAAGCAGTTTTTGTTTGATAAATTAAGGGAACAAAATGTGATAAAATGAGATTTGCATAAGTTTATTATAATTTAAAAATAAGAGAAGTATTATAAAAAGTTTTATGTTCCAAATACAAAGTTACAGTGATAAAAAAAAAAATGCAGTAAAGAAAAAATACTTATTGTTGTCAATTTGCAAATAACTGAGTAGGTCAATTTCGAAACTTGTTCTTTAAAAATATAACTCACATAATTTTAAAAGATTTTTATAGAAATAATTATTTTTATTGCTACGAAGGGGCGCTAAATTCCGAGAATTTAAATCATAAAATGTTGGTTTTAAACTGTTATAGGAAAAAATGTTCAATAATTGATATTTTTATCAAATACGTTGCCATTTTATTTCTTCAATACTTTATTATATTAAAACTATTATTATTTTTAAAATATAGTATTTCTGGTATATAAATACTAATAGTGAAATAAGAAAGTGACCTCATAAACACAGCTGAAACTGTCAAATTGTTTTTGTATTCATCTTCTTCTATATATATATATATATATATATATATATATATATATATATATATATATATATATATATATATATATATATATATATATATATATATATATATATATATATATATATATATATATATATATATATATATATATATATATATATATATATATATATATATATATATATATATATATATATATATATATATATATATATATATATATATATATATATATATATATGTATATATTAAAATGAATGTGTGTTTGTATGTATGTATGTTTGTTTGAATTCTATAGCCGCCTAAACGGCTAAACCGATTTTCTTGAATTTTTCACAGTGTGTTCCTACACTGAACCAAAAAGGTACATAAATACAATTGAAAAGTTCATTGCTACAATGAATTTGTGCACTAATTTTGACCCTATGTACAGGTTCATTGAAACAATGAATTGTCATACATTATTATTATAATAAGTTCATTGATTAAATTTATTCTTACATTGAATCATTCATTAAATAAAATAAATAATTTCAGTGAACAGTACATTGGTTTCAATAAACTCATATTTTGTCCCAATGAAACTATACATTAAAAATGTATTATAATAGGCGTGTTCTGTATTTCTTGTTTCTATTTTATTTTATATTAAATGATTAAAGTATATGATATTGAGTTAATACAAGCAAAAATTAAATATAAATATAAAAATAAAATTATTACATTTCACTAAAAAATTTAAATTAAAAAATGCATGTTACAGATGTTATCGTGTTTGCTTTGTCATTTATAATAATATAGTAATTCCTGTTGTCCTCTATATTGCTCAATGATGGTATGGAATATCCATTTAGATGCCACATTAATATGACTACAGCATTATCCTTAACAAAGAAAGTTTATAAATAAAATTTTTAAAATTCGTTCAATTGCTTAAAATATTTGAACTAGTTACCTTTAAATCTTTTTGGTGTATAGAAATTTCCTTATTTTGACGATCACCAGATGTAGCATTCAAATCTTGATTAGTCTGTAATATATTTTTATTAAGAATTCAATTAAAATATTTCATATATTTATGTATAATTACGAATAGAATCCTCTTGGATTTGAAATCACAATATTTTTTGAAACCCTAATATTTGAGGCTAATAACACATTCTTCTGCATCTTAGTGTTTTTATCTACATAAATATAAATGAAATGTAATATTTAAAAACTGTTTAAAATCATAAACATTATTAAACTTACGTGTTATGAAGGCAAGTCTCCAAATTCCTTCTTTTGGGTAATTAATTTAATTTGGTGTATTCAATTATGCTGCTCGACTTCTCCTTTGCGAATAAATTATATTTGTGTATTTTAATAATTCGATTTATCTTATTTAGTTTTCAATTATTTTCGTTTTTAATATAACACTCATTTTTTTACTTTTTGCTTTTGTTTAAAACGCGTCATTTCTTGTTAAAAGATAAAAGAAAACTGAGTTGTATTTGTTTTCAGTTTACTTTATTTCCCGTTAGAAATAATTTATTTTAATATAATTTAATGATATTTATCATTGGTTCAATGCTTATGTTCATTGTGTAATGCTCCTTCTTAATTAAATCAATGTATTAGTACATTGAATAAATTAATTCAATGAACTAATACATTAAATCAATTAACTAATTTACCTATTGTAATAAGAAATAAATTTAATGAATGGTTTCAATGTAATGTTCATAATAGCGTTAATAATTTCATTGAATATTTTCATTGAAGCAATGAATTTCTACATTAAGTTAATAATTTTTTGGAAAAAAATTAATGAATTTCATTTAATGTACTTCATTCATTGAAATGACTTTTTTCAGTGTATATGCCTGGATGGAAAAATATGCTACTTTTTATTTTAAAATTCCATGTGGGCGAGGTGCCACGCCCACTTACTAAATAACTATTAAAAGTAGTATATCTCGGAAATTGGTAATACTAGAGACCTCAAATTTTGTACGAACAACTTTGACACCTATATGAACATTCTGGAAAAAAATAGCGAACTAGCAATTGGGGGTGTGGCACATCCCACGCCTAATATTGCTTGCCAATACCAAATGTCGTAAATTTAGGAAACTATAACAGTTACATTTCCCAAATTTTGTACAACAAACTTAAGTGTCAATGTGAACATTTTGTGCAAAAATGGGCGGAAAAGAAATAGTGGGCGTGTCATCTCTAATATAAAGTTAATACCAAAATTTTTATATCTGAGAAACTATAAAAGTTAGAGAGCTCAAATTTTGTACGACTAGCACTAGCTTCAATATGAATATTTTGGACAAAAATTGGTACACTGGCAATAGTGGCCGTGGCACCTCCCATATAAAGAAAATATTAAATTATCATATCTGAGAAAATATAACAGTTAGAGTTCTAAAATTTTGTCGGAGCTATTTTGGTATCAATATTAATATTTAAGAAAAATATGGGCAGACTAGAAGTAGGGGGCATGGTACCTCCCATATTAATTAAATGCAAAAATTCGTATATCTGGGAAACTATTGGAGTTGGAATGCTCAAATTTTGCACAAAGAATTTTGATATCCATGAAAACATTTGTCTAATAAATTAGCGGATTATGGGGGTATGGTCCCTCCCATACCCAATAAGGTCAAGTATGAAAACTATATATATTGTACATCAAAAGAATTTATAATAAGAACTAATTTATAAGAAAAATGTTATATTTTAATTACTAAATAAATATATTTTTTTAATCCTTTAATTACTATGTATTTCATTTCGGGGGGTGGCGAAGCACACTAGTAAGTTATATTTTTTGTTGCGTTTATTTAATCTGTTTCTTCTTCATTTTCCGTTCATAGCATTTTGACATTGTGTGCAGCAGTTTTACATTAACAAAATACTATTAGACGTAACTATACGACCAAATTCACCTTCTATCAAATTCCATTCATTTATTTATTTATTTATTTTTTATTTTTTTATTTATTTATTTATTTATTTATTTTTTTATTTATTTATTTATTTCAACATTTGTTTTTTTAGTATTAACCAAAATTAATTCATACCACACTAAAATCATAAAATGCATTTATTTTTTACAAAATAAAACTATAAACTATAATGACCCATAACCAAAACAATATATTTTAATAACAACTATATAAAAATATTTGTCATTTAATAAATTATTTGTAAACCGGATATAAGACATACTAATAAAACCATTCCATTATAGTTGCATACATGAATATATGTATGTGCATGAGTCCATTTTATTTTGTGGCAAATAAACGTTTAAAATTCATTTTATGGTCATCAATTTTATCAAAATTTCTATGCTAAAATTAAAATAAATAAAAAAATATTTAAAATTTGCATGACAATTGATCGTATTGGGGATAAATGGAACAATTTTAAAAAATACATTTCGCTAGAGGACACACATAAAAAAAATCATAAACAAGAAACGTACATAGACAAAATGGTTGACAAATTGTTAAATAAATCAAAATGACAGGATGCATTTAAAAATGAAAGAAACTTGATGTATTTTATTATTATCGCAGCAAAACATACATACATACATGCATTCATGACTGTTAGAGATATAAATTATTTTCATTTATTGTTTAAAGTGTAACTGATTTAGAGGCCAACATGCTGTTTCCATGAATGCAATTTCAAAAAAAAGGCAAAATAATGGAAACAAACAAAACCCTGGGGAGGCCACTAATGGTTTTGTCACATTTGCTTTGCAGTCAAATTGTCATTTAGTTTGTTAGCTGACCATCACTCACTCACACATGGCTTCTGTCACCCAACAAATGTAGAAATAAACATTTTAATTATTGTAGTTATAGATTTGGTGTCAAATATAATATTCAAATCTTACGGAAATAACGAGAATTGTCTTTTTTTTTAATATTCTGCAATTTGCAATATTTTCTGAAATAATATGCTGAATATTTTTTTAACTATCTCAATTAGTCTATACGCGAAAAATGTTCAAAATCAGCACTATGAAATTACTTACTTAGTATGAAAAATGAAGATATGCTGTAATAAAAAAATAGTGTACTTTACATATTTGTCTTTCGAAATATGTAAAGTAAAAAAAAATAGACTTTGAACATTCTTCAAGTTTAGACGAACATATAGCATATCTTGTGTTATCACAGAGTAGGAGCAAAATGATTTATCTAAAAGCTTAGGTCCTCGTCTACTACTCAAAAAATGTTGCGTTTGGTCCCACTGTGTGTCGTCTGATTATTTTTATTATTATTATTTTTTTTTTTTTTTCGGAATAAGAATGTCTCTTAAGCAAATGTTTGCTGGTATATGTTATCTATGTTTATGAATTCGTATGTATGTGTGATAGTTAATTGTCCGGCAGTCAAAAAGTAATTAGGAAATTCATAATAAAATAGTAGAAAAAAACATTGAAATTAAAATACTCAATTGTTGGTTAATGGTTTGTAATTTGTTTTTCCCAAATGACATTATGTCAGTTAATGTGATTTAGTTGATACACCACTACTAACACACAGTAATAATAAACAAAATATAGTTTAATAATTTTGTCAAATTGTATTTGGAATTTTGATTTAAAATATTAACAACTAATACATATATGAAAGTAAACGTACAATAAATAGAATCAATAAATATGAGTTTTTTTAATGTATATCGTAAGTTTAATTCATTAAATATTTTGAACTCTGATAGAAAACACCTTTTCAACTATTTTTATAATAAAAGATGAGTACGTAAGTATGGATGATTTAATTATTCTTACAATTATCTTGCAATTTCCCAATGTCTGTATCCTGAAATATAGCAAATATTAAGAACATTTAAAAGAACAGAAAATATGCTATAATTCCAAAACTGATGATGGTATTTAAAAATGTACTTCAGCAATACTGTTGAAAATTTTATACTCCATAATGACTGGGGTATATGGGAACAAATCATGTTTTACAAAATTTGAATAAATTCCACATTAAAAAATAAAATAAAACTAAATATACATTTTCCCATTTTGCTCTCAAAAGTATATGGCTTAAGCGAATTTTTTGAGAAACGATACATCAAAATGAAGTTACCCAGCAAAAAAGGATCTGAAAAAGTTATGAATTTAACTTTGTGTTGGCATTGGAAGGAAGTACTTACTGGTGCAAAAGAGCTGCAGAAGTTCTTTTTTAACCCATGGTTGTCATTGGTAGGATATTCTTCTTTTATGCTTCTTATTCATTTCTTTTGAAGTACTTCCTTTAAAACTATGTTTATGATTTTTTTTACAAAAATTCAGATAATAAAAATGCATTAAAATTTATAAAATTTTAATTTTCTTAAAAATTATTAACTGTTTTCCAGCTAAAATTTCATTTATTTTCATTTTTTTTTTTTTTTTGGAAATAATTATTAAGAACTTCCAAAAAAGTTTAGAATATTCACTTTGTTCTACTTTTGAAGTGGTGAAAATGTTCTTCTTTGAAAGCTCTTCATAGTTTTTTTTACTGGGTAGTTTTAATTTGAGCTGAGAACATCGATAGCTTTCCTTTTGGGGCCACCCTAATGTACATATGTAAGTATTCAAGATAGACAAAAAAAAAAAAAACCTTAATTAAAAAATCCTTAATTCGTTTCAGCTTTTAAATTTTACATGGTCCATGGTATTAGTTTTGATATATCATCATTTATCTGTTTAATTTTCTTGACTAAATACATTTCTTTTCTATGAATATATTTTCATCACCCTCGAGACATTTATGAAAAAACAAAAAAGATAAAAAGCAACAAAAAATTCTGCTTAATACACAACTGTAATAGAGCAAAAATAAAGAAAACATAGTTGAAATAGCCTTCACCTCTTTTTGCAATCTAGCATGTAAAACACACATACATAAACTTAAATATTTTAACATTTATATAAAAACCACTACCACAACTAAACCATACAAATTTAAAAATTCGATCGTACTTTCAAAACACCACATACATACATATGTAAATACACTCACGTAGAATTTAATAGAAACCAACACACATAAAATAAATATTACTATACATACTTTTAAATAGTGCTTTTTTGGATAAAACTCGTTCATATATAAGTAAATAGACACCCATATATACACACATAAATACAACAATTCCAAAGGCAGATTAAAAGTCTCTGCAATAATCATTATATATATTATAAAAATGAAGTGTTTGTTTGTTTATGCGCCAATCACGTCTAAACGGCTAAACACACAGATAGTACTAGAGCCAGAGGTGGTTATAGGCTATGTAAGATCTCGATTGGTTGTTACGCCCACATTTTATGCCCACTTTTTTAAAACTATTAAACGGCAGCACCGATTTTCACGAAATTTGAAACTCAGAGAGTACCAGTGTCGGTGGCTATTTGAACATTTCTAGGGGGTGAGGTTGGAAGTTTAAAAACCTTTATCTTCCTTCATATAAAAGAGGGCCATTATGTTTTTGTGCTGATGTTTGTAACGCAGAGAAAAAAATCATCGGTTTTTATAATATACCGTTCGACTCAGAATCACTTCCTGCGTCGATTTAACGATGTTCGTCCGTCTGGCTGGCTGTCTGTCCATGTAAACCTTGTAAACAAAATAAAGGTCGCAGTTCTGAAACATACAAATATTAGTATGAGAAATTTTATGAGTATTGGTTCATAATTTACCGTAGCTCTCATATAAATCCGGGAATCGACCTAAAGTGCATAAAATCATATAATCAATCGAATCATATCAGTATGAACGCATTATTCTGTATTCGTATATTTTATTTTACACTTAGTAAAATTATTGGTCCACAATTGGCCAAAGGTCTAATATTTTAATACTCATACACAATGGAGTAGGGTATCATATGGTTGGGCTTGACTGACTATCAATTTCTTTCTCGTTTTTTCGTTTTTTCCCTTTTTTTGAACTCAATTCGAAAAATATTTTTATTTGGATTATTGTCTATGGAACAAAGCATTGAGTATCGAATGTAATCATATTGTATACTTAATATAAAGATAACGACACAATTGTCTGAGTCTTATTATGATTTCATACATTTGATCTTAAACTGTTTATCTCTTGTGTTCCACCGAATTCAACTAAACTAAGACTAAGAATGCCATGGTCTATGGGACTGAAATAAATAAATTAAAGACCACTCTATAATTTCTAAGTTACTAAAAAGATTTGTAGAAAATTTCACACTAACGAAGTAGATTACTTAGAAACGGGATTATGGGGTCTCGAAATATTGCATCTAAAAATTTAAATTTCAGAATATCCAATAAATCTTTTGTCCAAATTCTGCCATTTACACATCAATCAGAAAGTTCATAATATAAATAAATATATTCCTATAAAAATCTTGGGAAAAAATTAATAGATTTTGAAAGAAATTTTGTTGTTGACCGTCATATATGTATATATACATAATTCATTTGAATGTAGTGGTGATATTTGTATACATGTGTTTTAACTTTGATGTACTTCACCACATATGTACATATACGTTTTTTGTGGTTTGAAATAAAAACTGTAACGTTTTGTGGTACTTTTGGTCATATTTAATATTCATTTAAATGTATCCTGCAGAATAAAAAAAGAAATATAACAATTTTGCTTGGAATAACACTGCTCTTCCATTACTTGTTAAAGGATTCCACATTTAAATGTCAGCTATAAATTCAATACCAAATTTGTCTACAAAAGGTATATTTTTTTTTAACTAACAAGTGAATAATATGCTGTGGTATTAATAACTCGGCCTAAAAGTATGCTAACCATTTTAAATCCAAAATTTCTGCTTTTAAATAAAAAGTGTTCGAAAATTATGAATATTCTAGTGAATAGTAAGTAGTGCGGAATACTGATCTCTTTAAATTATTCTTTCTATGACATTGTATATAGATAGTAACTCGCGATTTTACTTCTTAACAAAATTTAGTTGCAATGTTCGAAAGTATGTGTGAGCTTCATTTTACATATTTGTGTTGAATGTATGTTTGAATGAGATTTTTGTTTTTTTTTTAATGTTTGTTGATGCGGTGTACCATAATAATTTAAAATTTTCTCACAAAAACAAAAAAGTAAAGAAAGCCTACGAAATAGGCAGTAAAAGGCAAAATTATTTATGATACAATGGGCTAAGGCAGTACAAAATTTTATGAAAAAGATATAGGATTTTAAAAATAATAATATTATGTTCATAGTAAGGCAGGCGCGGATCCACGGGGAGTGAAAAAAAGGAAATTTCCCTCCCCAAAATGAAAGCACTTAATGAAAAATCTGTACTAAATCATACAATTTATGGAAACAGTTAGGAAAATTGTTCTATTTTCCTCCCCCAAAAGCTTGAGCTGGATTCGCGTCTGTAGTAAGGTATCGATATATCTATAGTATTACATTTTTGTGCATTCTTTAACGCTCTTTTCAGCCATGTATCTAATTTCAATTTTAGCGGCAAAAAGTCAAATTTTCAACTTTCGCTTTTTGAAAAAAAAAAAAAAAAATTCAATTCCTAACACTTCGATGACATAAATTCCAAAAAATTATGCCAACTGCCAAATCAGTTTATATATACACAGCTGTGAAAGTTTATATTTTTTTAAATGAAGTTTTCAAACTATGAGTGGTAAAAAATTGCAATAAGGAAAAAGTTATTTCTTTTTTACTTTATTTATAACAAAAATTTTACTAAAATTTATTACAACATTTGAGGTGTGAAGATGAAAATATTTGACTAAATGTTTGTATTATGTGTCAAATTTTGTGTTTATAATTAGTTCATGTTTTTTTGTGAAGTTGCGAAGTTTTTTGTCTTCTTGGTAAAATTTGTTTTGTCTATGTAAACCTTGTGAACAAAATACAGGTCACAGTTTTGAAAATATCTTGATGAAATTTGGCACAAATAGTTATTTTTACACAGGGACGAAGGCCGTTGAAATTGATGATGATCGCTTTATTATTTCACCAAGCCCCCATACAAATACCTTAAATATAACAAATAATTTAATGAAATTTGGCACAGAGAAGATTTATATAAGGACTGCGCAAGAAAAAATCCTCGCATAAAAATCTGCTTATAGAAATTAAATTAATGGGCTATTTTTTTTTTTTTTTTATTATATTTTTATTAATGACTGTTGTGTTCAAGTTCCAAACGTAAATTAATAAATTATTTCCTGTCAGTTTTTAAGGAAATATCTGATCCTATCTAGAATTCTTCCAATTAAAAGTTTCATTGTCTTTAGGCCACTTTCTTGTTCGATTAAGTCTACTTATTTTTAAGCTCCGTTTCATGTTAAGCTGAACTTTTAATGTCCTTTAAAATATTTTTTACTTGTGCCCAATATCTATCAATATCACGGAGTTTCAGACAATTAGATGGATTTGCCTCTTTCGGTATAAACACTAACAATTTCTCTATTACCATTCCATTGTTTTATTGCTGTAATGAGAAGAAGCGAGAACAGGCCAGAAAAAAGTGGATACACTGTACTTTCTAGGAAAGGTAGAAGTCTTTTCTAAAGGCACTCATTCACATATATTTCTGTGTTAATGGAATCATTTTTTATGAATGAAGTACTTCTTTCCCGCATATGCATATGGCTTCCAAAATCAAAAACTTTCTTGGGAATTTTGATTTTGTACACGATATTTTTCTGCCATATTCCCTCTAGCATCTGCAACATAGAATTCCTGGCCAGGAAGTTGAAAAAAGTCAGCCTGTCCGAACGTTTCATCGTTTATTATCATATTATGAAAAAAAATTCGTCTTAAGTACTTTCACGTTATTTTTTTAACTCCAGATTATTGCTTGCGTTTCTATTAAGATTTTTTATACTTTATACGTCTTCAGGCTCGATTTCCATTCAACTTTTCTGATAAAGATTCAAAGTAAATAAATTTTTGTGACACTTTTCTTTCTGAGATGAAGGGTTTTTCTCTCAAAATACTTTCTATTTTGTGTGAGTCCTACAGCCTGAAGATACTATTTTTATTCCACTACCAGGTTTCTATTCAGTGACGATGACTTCTGTATAATATTATGACCGAAGAAACTGTATTTTTTTAACACAACTGCCTTCCTAGCAGTTGTTTTATATGACCGAAGTAAGATTTCATCAAAAATTATAATTATGTGTTATGGTGATATTTGTTCAATTTCCATTTTAAGAAAGACTAGTTTTACTATAACCATGAAACTTAGCACATGGCTAGTGAGCATAATGACAAATGTAAACCAGTTAACAGAATTATTTATTTTCCACCACATCAAAAGTTATAAGCTCATGAGCATGCATGAATTTTTTTCGTGCGCAGTCCTTAATTATAAATCTGTGTACCGAATTTCATAAAGATCAGTTCATAATTGACCATAGCTCCCATATAAGACTCTCTTTGGGAAATCACTTTAACGTGCATAAGTCCCACACAAATGTTAGTTAATATTCTACACAAGTGAGTCTTATATAAGTAGAAACAACGTTGCCATATTTTATGAGAATCGGTCTATAATTGGCCATAGCTCCCATATAAAACAATTTCCGAGAATCGCCCTAAGTGCATCATACAGATGTTAATATCAACACACTATTCTGTATTTGTATATTTTATTTTACACTAAGTAAGACCATTGGTCCACAATTGACCACATGTCTAATATAAGTCGCCTTCCCGAATTTTTATGCTCACAAACAATGGTGTAGGTTATCATATGGTCGGCCTTGATCGGCTATATCTTCTTACTTCTTTAAAATGCTTATTTTAGCAACAGGAGTCTTACAACAACTTTTATGATGCTAGCTCATTTGGAAATAATTTTTTCCGCAATTTCAGCTCCTGGACACATAGTGCATTGTGCAGTAAGTTTTACAACACGACTCGACTTTTTATTTTACTTTCATGTCGTGTTCAACAAAAATTGGTGAAGAATATGTGTAAAGAAAAATATAAAATCCTGTGATGTTGATGTTGTTGATATTTCTTTTCAAATACATTTACCAAATTAAAAATTCATTGTATGTAATTTCTTTGAGTGACGTATAAAAGCAACACAAACTCAATCATTACTCACATACATACATATACCATCATATATGTGTGTATATACATATGTATACTTGCATAAAAAGTAAAGAATTACGACTAACATTCTGGTGTTCATTAATGTTTCGCATTAAAAATTTGAAATGTATTTTAAATTGGAATGTAATATAAACTTTTATTTTACATACTATGAATGTATGAAGTCGAATTTGTAATTTTGTGGTGCCTGAAGCTTAAAATTGTGTCATAAAAATAGATATTTAAAATATTGAAAGCTATTCTATTCAAATTATAAATTAAATATAAATTGTGAAAGTTTTCCTTAAGCCCTTAATAATAAAAATTTATAAATTTTTAATGAAAAATATTCTTATATTATAATTTTATGTTAATTTGCTTTTTAATCCTTTTAAAACTTTACTTTTTCAATTTTTTTTAATGATTTTTTCTTTTTTTTTACGTTTAGTAAACGCTGCTGTATCTAAAAAACAACCAAACACTATCTCTCTGCCTCATTTACACGCCTGACATCAGCAGCGTTAAAGCAACAGTTGCAGCTAAAAAATGGGAACCGGGCATTATTTTTGGGCGATATTCTATTTTGCCAGTTTATGTAGCGCATCATTGTAAGTACAAATTTTACATTTTATCTCTTAAAAAGAATAAAGAAAATTATTTGTATTTGAAATACAAAACTCTATGCAAATATTAATAATTTCTAAAAGAAACACCAACAGCGCTTTAAAGTTAAAACACTCTCCGAAAATATGTTTTCAAATTAAAATGAAACAAAATTATAATTTTAATAAAATAATCAATTTTTTTAATTTTTGTCGGATTGGACATTTTGGAATTATTGCATATTTACAAAACCAATAAATAAGCATATCTAAAATGTACTAACAATCAATCAATCAGTCAGTCAATCAACTAACAAAACCTTAATTGTCAATATTCATTTAAAATATAAAAATGAATGAAATGCTTAAATGCCACTAAATCATCCCTTTTTCACAAAAAAAAAAGAACACTTTATTACACAATATAAATACACTACTATACATACTCCTTCACTTACTAACTCATTTACAATGAGAGATATGCTTAATTTCTTTATGATAAGTGCGGCAGTATAATATTTCCCAAACAAAAAAATTAAAACAAATATAAGAAACATTTATATTCATAATTGGCAGCCTTTTATTCATTTATTTATATTATTAATTTTCTAACCTTTTTTTTAGATTTTATTTTTTAAATTAACAAAGCATTTTGTACATACACACAAACAAAATACCTTCAACCTAAAAGTATGCTAAAGAATTTTAAATTACAGTAGTCTGCTTTAAATAAAAATTGTAAGTACTTTTTAAGATACCCTAGTATTGGTTGTAGAGTGAGATGAATAGTATATCTAAAATTGTTATTATTTTAAATTTAAAAATAAAAATATTCTTTACAGATTTTAATATTGAAACAGGGTTTGAGAGACGAATATTTTTGTTTTTAAAATGTGTATACACTGTGCTTCTAGTATTTACTCCTTAACTTTTTTGTTTATTAATCGATTCGCCCACTTTCAATACCAAACAAGCCTTATATAAGATAAATACTTGAGCCAAATTTCGCCCCCTAGGTTGTCCCTTTCGAGCCTTATCCTGCTTTCAACAGATAGACAGACAGACAGTTCGACAGACGGACCGACGGACGGACATCTAACCAGGACGCAGAAAATATATACTTTATGGGGTCTTAAGTGATTTTTTAGACATGTTATACACGGAATGACAAAATCAATATACCCCCCATCTTTTTGATGGTGGGTACAAAAATTCAACAAAAAATTAAAACCTTCAGACAATTTCTTTAATAGTTCCGAAAAACTTGTATTAATGTAACAACATGTAAATATATTTTGATAACTTAAATATTCATCTTTCCCACCCCCTTTTAAAATTTAAAATTTTAAATTCACTAAAAAATTTCTAAAAATTTTCATTAAAGCTTCTTTTTTCATTGAAATGGTCACCCTGTCGTTATAAGGGTCCTCCGTCAGAAAATACTTTTTGGGTGTATACCTTACATACAGAGCTAAAAAATTAAAATAATTTTAAGTCGATCCCAGCTTTGCGATTTGAGAACATAACAAAAAAAGAAAACAATAAATTCCAAAATTGACAACATTTGGATAAAGCTCGTGGGCAGACCATTGTTCCAAACACCTCCGTATTTATTTTGCACGCATTTACATTAAGATTTCTTTTGAAAACTTAAAAAAAATTATAAACCCAGAACAAAAAACTAATTTTATGACTGAATAAATATTGAAACCTTTTTGGAAAAAAAACCAAAAAAAAATTTAAATTTTTTTAAAGTTCCAATTTTAGATTAATATAACTTTCTAACGGATTCATATAATTATATGATTCTTGCAGCAATATTATTTAAAATTTTAAGGAGAATCTGGCAAATATTTTGGAAAAATTCTAGGGGCAATATTAAACCCGCCATGTTAGAAAGACTAAAAAAAACACGAGGCTAAAAATGAGGTAAAAATTTATTTCGACCCGAATATCTCTTAAACTAAAAGTAAGCGTAATGTAAGCATAATTTTTGTAAAGATTTACAAGGACTATCTATATGTGAAATTTCTTTTCTGTCATATCATATATGAATTTTTGGCGATTTTTTATAAAAATGACATACTCGAGATGGGCAACTTTGAAGGGCCACCCACTTCCCCCCTTGCCTACTAGGAACCTGTACTCCTCCAAATCAACTCGAAAATACCTCAGCTCTGACCATGTGAAATTTTGTTTGAAATATTTAGAAAAAAGTTTTAATATAATAAAAAATAAATAAATAAATTATTATATTAATCACAAATTATATAGTTAATATTAAGGTTGAAGGTAACTGTTCAATAACGCCTATTTTCCTCTACATAAAAACTTTTATTATTTTTCACTTTTCTAAATTTATTATTATTTTTTTTTTTTTACTCACCAAAATCAAATACTTAATGAGAAAAAAAGAAAAAACACTTATTATACGTTCGTACCTATCATAATTTCAGAGCTAATAATGCCAAAATAAATTTCCGAGAAAAGGAGAAAAAAGTCTTAGATCAAATTTTAGGTGCAGGCAAATATGATGCAAGAATACGACCTTCCGGTATTAATGGAACGGGTAAGAATCTTAGAACATTTCATTTTGCTTTAAAATAATTTTATTTTAAATGCTTTTCCTTTTAAATAGAATTAAGTTTAAGAAAATTTTAATAACTAAAAAGTAAATATTTTCGGAAAATTAAATAAGTTTATTTTTCTTTATAATTTTATATATAATTTTTATTAATTTATATTTTATCTTATGTATATTATGCTAACTCAACTAACATTGTAAATATTGGTTAAACGGATTAATTTAAGTATAAAACCAAAAAATACAAAAATAATTGTTCAAAAACATTTGTAACTAAATTATTTAATTTATTTTTATAAAAAAATAAAAATAAAAATACGAAAACTACAATATTAATTAGCATACTCATCTTTATCATTGATTATTTATTTTAAACAAAATTTAGTTTTTAGGCAAATTATAAAATTTAGGTAGCTTAAAAATTATTATTACTATTATTACGAGATTATAAATAAATCATTTAACAATTATGTATTAATTATTCAATTAATAACAAAAACCAAACTCAAAATTAGTTATAATTTAATCATTAATATTGAACATTTTTTTATTTGTATTTTATATAACTACTAAAACAACTACATATATTATATATTATGCTGTGTATTTATATACATAATTACTATGTATATTATATACATACACGTATATAACATTGTTATAAAAATCTAAAAAAAAACAAACAAAATATGTAAAAATTTTCAAAATCAAAAAATATACCAACTTACATACATACAGATGGTCCCGCTATAGTCAGAATCAATCTTTTTGTACGAAGTATTATGACGATTAGTGACATTAAAATGGTAAGTTTCTCAGTAAACATTACAAACCAAACCAAAAAAAAAAAAAAATTAAAATAAATCAAATAATACAAAAAAATCTAAAAAAAGGAAAAAAAAAACAGTTGTCACAATCAAAACAATTTCTTAGTTATATTTTTTTTTTTCAAATTAAGGGTCAGTTTCTTATGGGACAGTTTAAACGTAGTTTAATTAAAGTTTAAGTAAACTTTAAAGAAATTCAACAATTGTCACCACGGCATAATTTCACCACACTTTCGTTTTGTTGTTTTTATTTTGATGACGACTTAACGTTGGCAATACTTTACGGTTGTTTTATTGGCTGACAAAATGCTAGATATGAAAGCTTTTGCTAAGGCAAGACATTTAGGCTTTGTAATTATTGGCTATAAGTATTTTAGGGGATAATAATTTTTGTGGAGGTAATCTATAAGGGATTTTAAATTCCGAAATATTTGAATATTTAATTTTAGTAGTTTAATGGTGCTTTTTGATTTTTATTTTAAAGTAAAATGAACTTAACAACTTGACATAAGTAATCTTTATAAGAAAGTGTTCCAAAACTTGTGGTTAAAATGGTATCATCGTTGTATTTAGAAAATTTTCTACATAACATTTTTTCTGGGATAAGTTATTTATTCAAAATCCTTAAGTAGTCTTATTCAAAACTGCATTGGAATATATTCCTTTACAGCAAATTTATCAATTTTAAATTAAAAATTTTTAGGGATATTATCTATTTATATATAATAAATTATAAAATCTATTACACAAGTTTTAATGCTTAAATATTATATACGAAAACGATATTATGCAGTAAAAGCAATTGTTTGAATACCTATTAATACAGGATTCATTTCATACATCGACTTCGATGGTTATCGATGTCAATAGTGTGTCAAATGATGTTTTCTTTAAAGATGACTTCATGTTTAATCCCATAAGAGGCTGAATACTCTTAATTTTAACATAATTTGTTGGACCCATGTATTTGAATGAATTAATAGTGTACCCTAATTAAATCATGGATTTATAATTACATATTGATAAAGTTGACCGACCCCTTTGATATTTCCTTTCAACTTTGAAAAGTTCGAAAATAAGAGAGTGTTTGAATTTTCAATTAATTTGACATATTCTAAACTGGTTGGTTTAGTTTTTATTTTATCTTGACAGTTCTTTTTTTTATAAATTTCGTCGCTTTAATAACACTTTGTGACAAATTCTGGATCATCAAATATTGCCTTAATGATTCCAACCCAAAATGAAAGTGTATGTATGCCACCAAGTTAATACAATTTTTAAAGTACATAAGGTAAAATTTTGCTTTTTGTTTTTCTATAATGTGTGAAAATAAAAACATTTTAATCAGCATATTATAATTTTTTATGGAGAATTTATTAAATGTCCCACCCATTTTACGTCCACTTTTCTTAATAAGATTATTTCCAATGTATGAGCAGTCATATTATTTAACCTTTTCAACTGATATTTTACACATATAAGCAGTGTTGCCAGGACTTGAGCAAAAAAGAAGCTAAATTGGACTTAAAAAAAGGTCAGAAAAGGCTAAATGCCCCAAAAAATAAAGCCAGAAAAAAGCTAACATATTTTTTTATTTAAAAAAACATTAATTTTTTTGTTCTCATTAGATCCTGATATTTGTTAAATATATTTTAGTAAATTTGTAAATATAAAGTAATTAGTTTATATGGGTAATAAAGTTTGTCAAAAAATAATTTCGATATTTTTGTAAGAATTAATATACACAAATCCTTAAATTGATGATTTTTAAAAATAAAATTTGTAAAATTTTAGCCTTCTTAAGGCTATGTTAAAAATAAAAAAGGCTAACAAAAAAAGCTAGAGGCTAAAACGAAAATTTTGAGGCTAAAATCAAAATAAAAAGGCAAGATCTAGCCTTAAAAAGGCTAAACTGGCAACACTGCATATAAGGACTGCGCACGAAAAAATCCGTGCATACAAATCTGCTTATAGAAACTAAACCAATGGGCGATTTTTTTATTATATTTTTATTAATGACTGTTATGTTCAAGTTCCAAACGTAAAATAATAAATTATTTCCTGTCGGTTTTTAAGGATATTTTCCAGAATTCTTCCAATTAAAGGTTTTATTATGTTTCGGTCACTTTTTAACTGGAATAAGTTCATTTATTTTTAAACTCCGCTTCATTTTAAGCTGAGCTTTTAATGTTCTTTAAATTATTTTTTACAAGAGCCAAATATCTTTCAAATGCTCGGAGTTCCGGACAATTTGATGGATTAGCATTCGAAATGAACTTTAGGATATAATATTAATAAAAGTACATAGCACACTTTTTGGAAACAATTATTTTTTTGAAATTTCAAATGAAATTTAACAGATATTTCAGATATTTTTTTGGTAAAAATGCTGAATTGAAATTTAAGTTGGATGTTTTAAGTCCACTTTCAGTAAATATAATAAATTGTATCTGTATGGTACCATATTATACGTCATATTTGTTTCCCCACTGTAATCAATATTTTAATGAACTTCAAAGTAAACGTTTCAAAAAAAATAAAAATTATTGATAAAAAGTGGGCATAACAACCAGTATCTCAAGTTCACATCAATCAATTCAGTAGTTTAAACATAAGGCCAAGTTAAATAAAGTACACAATAGTATGACTAAAGTGGGCGTAAAAAGGGTATGGCGTCTAATAAAAAACTGTTATAAATTGCTACCATTATAATCTATAAATCAACAACAAAACCTAATAAATAAATTAAATGTTTTTTTATTATCAGTCATATAGAAAAGAAGAAATTCCAAAATTCTTACTAGTTTTGATAAATCCTCTGGGGGCTTTGTTTGCTTCGCTTTAATTTTGCTTTGGAATTATTGAAGCATTTTTTTGTGGCACTTTGTTATCAGATTTCATTTGTACTTTGTTTTTTGCTAAAATATATTTCGATCAGACTAGAAACACTTATCTTAAGCTCTGGTCACATTTGACTAATATTTAGTGAAAATTCTGTTTAGAAAAAACTATTGATATTAAGCTTGCAATTAATATGTAAGACTAAACAGAACCATTTTATGATAAGTGGAACTGTTTTTATAATTTAAAGTAGAAACTGTGATATATTCTATTAAGTGGTTATGTAATTTTTGTCAAATATTTGCCAAATCTGACCATACTTCCAGATATATACATATGAATATGACCTTCTTATCTTAGTTAAATATTAGTTTAAGAACAATCCATGAAGACTGCATTTAAATCCTTCACATTTATTAGAAAAATACAAGTTAATATACCCAAAGCGAAAAAAAATCCATGCGTAATATAAACGAAAACTTACTTACATTTTACGAAATATTTCGTGATTTTGCTGCAGGAACAGATGATATTATATACTTCAACAAATACTTACGAATGATTTAATTAATATTAACGAAATTATTATTTTATATAAAGTATTTTCAATTAATTATTTTAGTTTTTAAAAAACATTGTTAACCTTTATGTGCTTGGGAATGTTTGAGTAAAATTATCAAACATATATTATACGTGTGTCAATTTTCTAATTATTCATTTAATTTTTATGAATTTTAAATATTTAAATAAAATATTTTGTAAATATGAAGCATAAATTTCAAAAATATTACTTTTTTAAGATTGAAAATTTCCTAAACAAATTGGGAACACATCAAGTTTACCGAAAATGAATTCTTTTTGTTAAAATTTTAGAAAATTTAAAAAAGTAAAATCATTCTATTTCATGTGGTGTCTACATTTTTCGTCATCCGTAGAAAAAGGTGATTTTAAGGACGGATTTGGAACTATTTTTAATTTTCTGTAGCTTTTTACTAGAAAAATGATATCCTATTACTGTGGACTTTTTATCCGTAAATGCAACAAATGTAGTCATAAATACAAGCACACAAATGTTAATATTAATCATTTTATAGCATTTGTTTAAGTTTCACTAATTTTTATTTCGTAATATTAATAAAAGGACTAATATATTACGAAGGAAAAGAATAAAAACTTTCGTTTATTATACGAAAAAAATTATTATACAAATTATTTTTTTGTATAATGTGGCATGGATTTTTTACGGTGCATTAATATTTCTCTGTCGCTGGATTAATTTAAATTAGTTTCATCTTAAAGTTTGCCTGTCCCATTGATTTTACATATATCTTGTATTCTAATGCTCAGTTTTAATCTCAGAATTAAAAAGAGTATTTTTCAGTTGGATAGTGACAACTGATTCGATTTGCATTTTTAACTTTTCGCTTTTTTTGTTTCCTTATTAAATCATTTCACTCAAATTGACTTTAAGAGACATTATGGCATTTAACTGACGATAAGTTTTATTCATGTCTTGACTAAGTAAAAGCTTCATATAAAATCAAAAAGCTAAAAAAAAGAACAGAAAACAACAGCCGAATTCATAATGAAAATTTTGCCACTAAGTGAAAAATAAAAATAAAAAAATATATAATCATGGACTTAGGGCATATTTGACAATAACAACAACAATTCATTCATTATCAATGCTAATTTGAAATAGAACTTGAAAAATTCCAAATCTTGGCTCACTCTTGACTAAATTCTGACATTTAAACTTAAAAAAATAAGCAACATAAGGTTTCATTCGTTCATTAAAACAATCATAAAGGATAACAATTAGAGTTGATTTTAACTATAACCGGGATGTTTTTAGTCAAAAAACAGTCAATATTTGAATAAACTGTTGGCTAACGAGTGGCTAAGTCTAAAATCTTAAACAGAATGAAATAATAGACTTAATATAAAAAGAAAGAAAAGAAATCTAAAATAATACGAATATTTTAGTTGGCCACTCCCAAAGGAATATACGCTGAAATAAGAAGGGTATAAGGAGAGGCTAACTTTTTATTATGAATATGGCTGCAATAATGTTGAATTTATTAAATAAGATTTCAACATATTTATATAAAAATATTAAACCTATATTTATATAAAATAATTAATTGAATAAAATATTAATTATTTTAAATAATCATTATTACAACAGAAGAAAAAAAAAAAAAAAAAAAGAAATAAAACAGAATAATATTATAAAAAATCAATATTAAATAATAAATAAAATTGCCAATTTGTAGAAGTTGTAGTGAAATTTTAATTGTAGTAACAATTTTATTTAAACTCACACTAAACTTTAGATTAACTAAAGTTTAGCCAATATCCACCATTTGAGTTATTTAATTGAATTCCTTAATCTTATTACTATTATTACTACTTAAATACTTACTATTACTACTATTATTACTTATTAATATTATAATCAATACTCAATCAATCAAATAAAAAACTGACCCTTAAAAGAAAATCCAACCAAATCAATAAATAATCTATTAATTTTATTTACTCTCCCATATTATATTTTTACAATATACCTCCAATAAACAATATAAACCTATAATTTCACACAATCCCTAACAATATCGTATTCTATTGTTTTTTCTTTTCGAAAACTGAATTCAAATCAATATCCATGCATTCATTAACAATTGCAAAATTATTTAATTAAAAAAATATTTTAAATCGACCCAACAAAGTTGTTTAACAAAAATTCCATAAAAATGATATCTAAAGTTCTTAAATTAACTAAAACTTAACTTAAATCATTTGACAATATTCAGCTACTTCTACTACCCAAATATTATCTTAGATATGCAAATATTTATATAAATAAAATCAAATAAATAAATTTCATTTAAACTGTAGTGTATTCTTTCCATTTCATAATAAAATATAGACAGTTTTTCTTGTATTGAAAATACTAAAACATTTTTATATAAAAATACATTCAACCAACCAATAAATCCTTGCATTTGTTCCACAAAAAAATCTCAATTTCAATCACTCTGCAAAAAAGTATGTTCTTGTATTAGAAAAAAAAAAAAATCATAAAAGTTCTTTAAATAATCATTTTGTCTTGTCTTTTTTCTTGATATTAAAAATGAAAATGCTAATGTCAATGATGATAAATAATGATTAAAAATGAAAACTTATACATATGTATGTCTGCTATAATGTATTCTTTGATTTCTCAGTTGTCATTCGGTCTGCTACACTGCACATTGGGACAGAATTTCATGAACTATGTGGTTCAAAGTAGAGTATTTCTGAGATAGAAAAAATTTGCAAGCTTGCAAATTTTTGCTTCTTAATCTATTTTAATGATTAGCTATTTATATCATTTAGGTTTCGAGTTATTTGCATTTAATATATAAACTATCTCAGTTTTTGAAGATCTTGGTCCAGTTTATGACCGATTTTTCCGTAATCAGTTAAAGAACAAAATTAGCTATCGAATGAGTTTTAAAATTGCATAATATATCTACACTCTAATTTCTATAAAATAATATTAACTAAATTGGTCGGAAATCTTGTGCTATATGTATGAATGGAAAAAATCTAAACCAAGAGCTTAGTTGAAGTTTCAGATGCAAATAATTCGAAAACTATAAGAGATAAATAGGACATGCAAGCAAGTCTTAGCTCTTATCGATAAGTTCAAGATGATACAAAAATCTTTTAAATTCGAATATAAACATAAATTTGGAAGCAGTTTAAAGTTTTACCTTATTTTGAACCCCATAGCACCTGAGGGGTCGGTGACCTTTTTCTAATTACACACTCCTATGCCATTTTTGTACAATTTTATATAAATCCAATCAGAAGTTACAGATTAATTACCAAAATATTTCGATTCTGCCCCACCGTGCACTGAAGTGCATCACTTTATCTACTAAAATCATGAATGTGTTCACAGTAATGGAAAATATATACACTGCATGTCTTACTAATTTTAACATAATAATCTTGCTGTAATAAAAGCATGTTATTTTTTAAGAATTTAATAATTGCTAAGCTTTTTTCTTGTTAAAAATATGGTACATAAAATGTACACATTTTCGATTGATTCATAATTTCTCCGTCCATAAATGCTGACATTTTCTAAAAGCTTTAAAGCTTTCTAATAAACTTTTTACAACTTTTGAATATCTACGAGTCCGATACTATTTCATAAGAAAGTAAAATCTTACAATTCAAACATATCATGTAGATTATTTAATTGCTAATAAAGTTGGAACTTATTTACAACAAAAAGTATTTAAGATTAAAGAGAGAAACGATCAAACATAGCAATTTTGATTTATTCTCGGACTTGGTTCAATAAAATATATATTTAAAGGCTTACAACATAATGATCAAATATTTCTACATTACTGAAGAATTAAATAAATTAAAATAATAAAATATTTTATTTTACAATTCTTCGACAAACATTTAAGATTATTTAAAGAACATAAATACTTCAAACCTTTCATATTGACTAATCGGCGCATCATCTCTATTCTTTTGACATTAAAAATACACAATTTAGATACAGATAAAAAACAAAATAAAATAATGTTCCAGTTTCTTATTGTTAATGTTATTTTCTTAAATTTATAAAAAAAAAAAGAAAAAAAATTAAGCAAAAATTGTTATGAACTTTTATAATTTTCTATTTATTCTAAACAATAGATTATATGTTATATAAAAAAAGAAAGAAAACAAAATAAATATATTTATTAAAACTTAATTTTAACTTTAATTATTTGCTATTTCTTGTTTAATTTTAAATTAGTTCTATTTTATCAAATCAAAAGGTACCAACTAAATCCCTTTAAACCAGCCAATGAAATAATATTTTATATTTATTTTTTGCCTTAATTTACTTTTAGTTCTGTTCTTTTTTATTTTTAATAAGTTATTAATTTATTTAGATTAATTTTCAATAAAAGAAAAACATTTGCATATATTACGTAAGATTTTGAAAAATTCATTCAATTTGAAATATTTTCCCCAGTATGCAACAAATAAACCAACAACAAATAACGCTCAGAAATCATTTAAAGTTCCAATTCAAACAGAACAAAATCCTTCATTGTACTAAGTATTTTTAGTAAAGAAAAAAAATATTTCATTAAAAAAATGGTGAATGTGTTCAAATAAACTAAAGAAATAAAGCATGTTTTTTTAGTCTATTTAAAAATTATTTTGAAATACTTTATAGTATTATTTAATTTAATTATTATTATTTTTCGTTTTTAACCATTTTCATTTTTAGATTGTGAATTATTTTTTTTTTTTATTATGATTTGTTTTTTAAATGTTTACTTTTAATTAATTTTTACAATATCATAACATTTTATAAAATAATAATTATAATAATAATGGGGTAATAATAATTAATATCATATTTATTTAAAATATTTTAATACAACCCTTTTTGGGCTTGATGTTAGTTTTTAAGGTCTTTTATAAGGTTTGAACTTAAATCCCCTCTTTTCTTTTGTTCCTTTACATTTTCTTGTACATTCATTAAATAGTGGGCAAAACTATAGCACATTTCTAATACGAGTTTATCATTAGAACCTAAATAAAAATTATTTCTAATTATTATTGTTTTTCAGCATGAAGAAGTTAAAAAATTAAACTTAATTATAATAACAATAATAATAATTAGCACCATAATATATTACGACGTTTATACGCCTGTTTTTTGCAAACATACATAATTTACAAATAATCAGTTTATGTTTATACAGCGAATTGCTTAAAGAGATACATTTACTTATTTGTCGTACAGGATGGGAAAAATGCAACAATATCATTGAAAAATTTGTGACAAAAAATAGGAACCAAATATTTTTTAATCTGTTAAAAAAAAATCTTTTTGCAAATAAAATATTAACTCACCGTTTATGTGACATTTAAATTAAAGTAAGAGGTACATACACAGAAAAAAATTATTATGGTATTTTTTTCAATTAACATAGTTGTTTCATTTTGCATCGAAATTTAATAAATTTATTCAAGCAAAAATGAAATAAAAATAAAATTTAGCTATACTTTTATATCCTATGTACAGTGCCTTTCATATTTATAAAGTCATTTTACTTATTAATATATCTTTGTTAATATTGCTTAAATTGTTCATATTTTTATACCCACCATCAAAAAAATGGGGGTTATATTGATTCTGTCATTCCATGTGTAACATGTCGAAGGAATCATCTAAGACCCCACAAAGTATATATTTTCTGGGTCCTGGTTAGATTCTAAGTCGATCTAGCTATGTACGTCCGTCTGTCCGTCTGTTGAAAGCAGGATAGGGCTCGAACGGGGCAACGTAGGGGGACGAAATTTGGCACAAATATTTGCCTTATATAAGGTTTGTTTGGGATTGAAAATGGGCATAATCGGTTAATAAACAAAAAAGTTATGGGCTAAAAACTAGAAACAGGGTGTCCGTTTCACACTTTTCTGCTGATATTTCTTCAATAAAAGCATGTACGACAACGAAATTATGTACGTATAGTTCGGGGATCAATATAAACTCGAAAACCAAAAATGGGCGTGGTCCGCCCACCTCTCATATAAGGTGAAAATCAACGAAATTGTGTTCAAATAGTTCAAGGACCAATATAAAGTCAGAAACAAAAAATGGGCGTGGTCCGCCCACTTTACCGCCCCCTCCCATATAACGTAAAATTTGAAAAATTGATGGTGGGTATATAGATTCGGCCGTGCCGAATATAATTCGCGCTTGTTTAATATTATGTTTCCATTTGAGGTTTTCTATTGATATAATTTTGAAAATTGTTGTTGTATGCTTATTAAGAAATAATTAAGAACTCAGTGTTTTTATAATTATAACGTCAGTTCGCAAAAAAATGGTGAATGTGTTCGGTATATAAGAAAATTTTAACTTTAATGGAACTAATGTTGTTTGCAAAATCTGAATGAAGTATAAAATCAATTTTTTAATGATTTCTAAGGACAAATTTTTAACAGTTTTAGGTAAAAATACGAATTTAGAAGAAAATTATAAAATCAGTCTCTTTTTGAATAGTGAGGTAATGTAAATATAATTTTTTATACAAGTTCTATATTTTATATTACTTATCTATGCATTCCAAACGTTCTTTTCAAAAAAGGTTGCTTTACGAGTCCGATATATTCAGTACATATTGTCTCCGATTAGTTACTTTTGTCAATTCACAACAATCTCTTCTAATGTTTTCGTTACAGTCTTAACAAAAACTGAAACTAAATTATTTATGTGGTATAACAGATGTGTCAAATTCATTTACTGACCATATTCCTGAATTATATATTGGATAAGATTTGGCATTCATGTTATAAGTTGAAACCTACTAGGAAAGAAACACACAGAAAATTTCCACTAAAAACCGTTAAATAAATTTGTAAAACAAATAAATATTTTGGCCTAAATATTGATTTTTGATCAAAATAAATTAAATTTAAATGTCGCAGATGTCTATCGATACTACTGGGACAATATAAGACATGAGCTTCAAGGGCAACTAAACTGGAATTTCAAACTGTACACATAACGTCATTTAGAGTCATTTCGCCGCAAGGAAAGTATAAAAATTCTATTATATTGAATGAGTATTATCGTATTAAAACTAAAAAAGTATAATTTAATTTCTTTCGTGCAGCCAAATTTAAAAAAATAAAAAAATCCTTACCAACTTGATCCAAATTCATAGAATTATAATTACAAAAAATAGTGCTTATCCACAATTATAACTTAAATATTAATAATTTAATATTTATTCTATAGAGCAAAAAATACAGAATCTTTGGCATATAATTTTCAAAATATAGAGTAATGCAAATTTAAAAATAATGGGACAAAATATTTTGTAACGTTATTCTTTAAAAAATACGCAAAGGAAAATTAAAATTTAATGAAAATCGCTCTGAAAAATACCAATCATACAATTTTCAATTATACTTAAAAAAACGATTAACGAATTTCTCATTTATTTGACCTAAATTTTCATAAATTTAAAGAAAACTAAAAAATGACGTTATAATTATAAAACAAGTAGAAGTAAAATATTTGCTGATAAAACAACAACAATAATACAATTGACGTTCCAGGTGGCAACGATCAATAATAAATCCAAGGACCTAAACTTCTCCAAAGGTACTGACATTTTTATTTAATATTTTAGAAACATGTGTTACAAAATAAATTGACGTTATAAATTGAAAAGCACTGTACATTTTTAATTCATCCAATCAACTACTTGATTGATTTAATTAATTTATTAATTGGGAATTTTTTTCTGTTTTGTATTTTTTACAGTTTTTAGTAATTGATATAATCATTTTGTTGAGAGGTGCAAATTTAAACAAGTTTTTAATTAAATGAATTATTTTCTAACATATCTGTTAATTGGTGACTTTTTTCTGTGTACGTAGTAAATGGAAAAAATTAGTAGTATTGAGTAAAAAATTGAATATAAGTTCGGATAATAACATTTTAAAATATTGTGGTATCAAAATATTTCCACAAATTGACCAAACTTTCCAAAATATCTTTATTTTAAGCAAATTCTTGTAGATCTGCGGCAAAATTGTTTGGACCTAAATAATATCTAGAGGTATTCCAATGAAATTTTGGCACAATATAGATAATTTTTTTAATCAGGGAATTAAAAAAACTCTCACTATGTAAAATTTGTTTACATTCAAGTCATAAATGAATTTTTGGCAAATTAAAAAAATTACATACTCAATGTGACCAAATTTGGTGGTCTACTTTCAACCGCCGTGACCCGCTAGGGGCTTATAATAATAATTTTATTATTATAAGCCCCTTATAATTTATAATTTTAGCAACATATAAATATATTTTTTTGTCACATTACACAATGATGAAGAAAAAACTTTACTTCCTATATCAAATAAAAAAGGCATGCTGAAGACTGAATGAAGCCATATTTTAAAGTGCTAATGATTACAGATCGACTTCGTTTTATGAGTTATATAATAAAATCTAAGGACGCGATTAATATTTTCTACCAAACTTGCAGTATAATATCACACTAACGCAGGACTTACCGGTGCTGCTCTACATTTTTAGCATCAAAATAAACATTAATAATATTAATAGTTTATTCAAAAATATGTTAAAAGCAATTAAAGAATCATTTTTTGACAAAATTTCCTAAGAAAAACTGCATTATGATCTAGTTTAGTGACAAATGTCGGGTGTAGAAGACTGTCGGTAAGTCTTCTACACTCGATATATTAACTAAGCATCGTAAAAATGCCGTAAATCTCCTATCTCAACGAAAATTTATAAAAATAATATAAATTTTAGAAATAAAATCAGATTTGCAGCTTCTACGGCTAGAAAACGCTGAACTATTAAGCAATATATTGTAAAAAAATTCAAAAAATATCACAAATTTGAAATATGCAAAGAGTATGCAAAAACATTTATTTTTTAACTCTTTTTTGATTATAATACTTGTAGGATACATACATTTAAAAAAAAGTATGTTTCCTGTTCCAAATTTTTTAAACAACTAACACAAAAGGTTTTTTTATGGGCGTGTCTTATATTTCGCCTTAAATAAGCCGATTAATCGAGTCCGAAAAAGGAAAGAAAGTCGAGTAGAAAACTGAACTATAAGAGATAACTTAGACGAGTAAGCTTAGTTTATTTTCCCAAGCACTTTACAGAAATACAAAAATCTTTCAAATCGGACTTCATTTGTAGAAGTTACGATTTTTTTTAAACTTTTACATACTCGAGATAGTCAACTTTGACATCCTCTAGCTTATCTCGTGTTATCACAGGGTGACTACGAGATGATTTTTCTGAAGGCTTAAGTCCTCCTCTATAACTCTTCCATACATTTCAATTTGATCCGAGCAGTAGTTTAGGAGATACAAATTTATTACAAAAGAAATTTCGTTTGGCCCCACTGTGCACCACCATAGGTGGTTGGGATATTTCACTATAACTCGAGAACGAAGAGTACGATTTATACAAATACACCAAAATATGCGGAATGAAATTTGGTTTAATTTCCTTTGAAAAGTGAAAAAATCAAAAATGCTTCAATTAATTATTTTTACCTCAAAGTTGGTAAAAGACTACGAGTAAAATGTATACATAGAATTAAGTGTAGTTACACTGGTAGCCAAAAACAATTTTTCTTCTCCTTAAATAAAAAATAGGTGAATTAGATCAATACGTGACTTTTTTCTATTAAGTATTGATTTTTTTATGGGCAATAACTACTATGACCCCGCCTTTAGGCAGTCACACATGTATAACTCGAAAACGTTTTGTCCAATTTATATAAATTAAGCTCTAATAGATAGCGATTTAAATTATCTTTGAGTTATATTCACATAATTTTCACTTAATATTTCCGTAGTTATTCGGAAAATAATAGCGAAAAAAAAAATAATTATAAAAATCGGGGAAATTTCGACCCTTACCTCTGAAATTGTTGGGCAAATAAAAATAATGTTAAACTGGCTTTATCTGTATCTTTTGAAGTATCATTTAAGAAAATCGTATTGAGTTTTATTAGTGTGATCGCTGAATAAGGGTATTAGTCATGACCATGGAAACCACAATATGCACTAAAAAAATGGGTTTTATGCGCATTAAATTTGCAGTAAAAAACGAAAAATATGCTATAAAAAACGCGAAAATATGCACTTAAAAAACAAAGATTTTGTATAATTTTTTAAAAAAATTATGTTTTTCACTAAAACAAAGGGTTTATTACAGAGACCGGATTTTAATACTAAAAAAACAATCTTTTTATTTTTATTTCAATCGAAAAACAATCTTTAATGTTCAAAAAATAATAAAAATCCATCATGATTTTTATTATTTTCATCAATATTTTAATTTTTTTCATCATGATGAAAATAAAAATATAAATATCTTTTGTGATATTTATTTCAAAAGTTGAAAATTATTTTGAACTTTTTTCATCGGATGGAAAAAATTCTAAACAACAACAATTTCATTTGAATAAAAAAATATTTTGAAAACAAAACAAAGTATGAATAAAAAAAACAATCATTTTAAATTTTTTTCGAACTGATATTTATCGTTAAAGATATTTATCGTTAAAGATATTTATTTTTTTCATCATTGATGGATATTTATTTTAAAAATAAAAATCCCTCACATATTTTTTTCAACAAATGAAAAAATATTTTGAACATTAAAGATATTTATTTTGATTGAAAAATAAAAATAAAACGTTTTCGGGTGCTTGGTTTATTAATATGTCAACGTTATAAAATAAGGCAAAACTGAAATTTATCAACCGCGTCGAAAATTGATTCCCCATTTTTTACTATATCTCATAAAAACGTTATTGATCTTCCATTTTCTTATCCATCTAATTCTAGACACTATTATCAGTTCAGAAATTATCGAAATTATCATATCGATCACTCACCGCCAGAATAACGTAATCGACAACATTTTCGAAATTCGTGTTTTGAAAATTTGAAAATCTATAATTTAGAATCATTTAGATCATTTGTCAAAATTTCATCGACGTACCAAGTGTTATTTCAGATTTATAGCGAAAGTAATTTTATTGTAAGTGACATTTTTCATACATATAGCAATGTGTAAACAATAATGTGTAAAGTTTTGTTTTCGCGGTTAGGGCTCGATATGCTTTTATGAAGAAAATCTTGTTTTTACAACATAAACTTCAATCTTAATATTCAATCTTGTTTCTACAAGACAAGCTTCTCAACGATAAAATAGTATCCATTAAAGTTAATTTAAATTTTTTTTTCTAATTTTTATTTTTTTTCTAATTATTTTATAAAATCAAATTTTAAAAACATTTCATGAGGTATAAATAAATTATCCTAGAAATATCAAAATATGCTTTAAAAGGGTTAACAATTATCTAAAAATAACAAAATATGCTATAAGTATGCACTACATATCGTCTAATGCAATAATATGCCATTAAGAGTAAAATATGCAAAAATGTGCACTAAAAAATCGATACCAAAATGATTTATTTGATCTGAAATGGATAAATATTTAATCGATGGCTTCATTAAAGTTCCCTGGTCATGACCATAAAAAAATCGAAAAAATTTATGGCAGATTCTTGTTTAGTTCGTCAAATTCCATCTATTCCACAAACAAATTAAGTTATATGTGAAGATATTTTCTCTCCGCATCTTTTGGAAACCTGATGGAAAAAAAACTGAAAGAAGGTTCGTGTTTAGAACATCAAAATCCATCAAGTCCAACCACTCTATTTTTTGCCGTCGCACAGTGTGCGATTCAAAAAATGAAATGGAAATAATTATGGAACTTTAGAACGGCTACTCCGATTTCCATGAAATTTCACACGGTGATAGTAGAGGTGTAAGCGAGTTTAAGTTTTTAGCCTGGACCATATAGATCTACAGGGGACGAGACCACAGGGTTCCAAAGTTAGACACCTCGGGTATAAAAATTATTAAAAACGATCCTGATTCCTTATATCTGAACCGATTTCAAAGATTTATATATGGGAGGATTCTTCAGATATTAAGCTTCAAAAATTAAAATTTTTACTTTTTAGCCTGTCTTGGTGAAGTTTTATCGCTACAGAGGGTTCTTATTTCATTAAAAACAAATAGAAAAATTGTGCAAAGAAAAAATTTTGAAGAAATATTTACGGAGTCAAAAGTAACAAGCATTTAAATTTAAACTTTCAAAAAAAGTTGATTTTTCCCATTTTTTGCCAAAAAAGTAACAACATTATTTTTCTGTTTTATAAAAATTTTGTTAAGTAACATACATATATAATATTTATATTGCTCTGAAAAATAACTAAACATAAAATACTCTAAAGGAAAAAAAGCTTTCAAAAATCGATTTTTGCGAGAACCAAATTGCAAAGCCGGAATCAAAAAAAATTATAATTTTTATTAAGTCTAAAGTGTTTTAATTTTTTTCGCAATAGAAATTTGTGCTCCCCGTTATCGGTTGGAAAGATATAGCAAAACTTAAACTCGCCTACACCTCTACTATCACCATGTGAAATTTCATGGAAATCGGAGAAGCCGTTCTAAAGTTCAATAATTATTTCCATTTCATTTTTTGAATCGCACGCTGTGCGTCGGCAAATTGCCGACCAGTATTATCAAAAACAATATTAATGCAAATCTTCACTGCAAATTTTCAGTGTATTTCTAAAAATAAATTGTAACAGGATTTTATTTTAATATATATTCTCAAATAAAAAACTCTCTTGTTATTTTGTGCTATAATTTTGCCCACTTTTTTGCAATGTATGTAAATACATTAAATTTTTAGTTTAGGTCTTTATAAAAAAAATAAAATAAAAATATTTTAAGTATATTTGCAGAATTTAACATAATTATAACTTAAAAACAGGTTAAAGTTTTAAAAAGAAAGTTACAAAGAAAATTATTTTAATTGATATAATTTCTTCTAATTTATTAGTTAAAAAGTTTCGATAACAAAACTAAAAAAAAAAGATGAAGTTATATAAATCATTTTGTTTTTCTTTCTACACGTCTAACTACTACTTATTTGTTTTTGTATTGTCTATCATTATCTTAATTATTACTTGTTATACATACAGATGGTCCAGCCGTTGTGCGCGTCAACATTTTCGTAAGAAGTATTTCAAAAATCGATGATGTTACTATGGTAAGTGCGCGTTGGATAATGTATCGCATCTCAAACAGACAAAATGAAGTTTAGGATAAAAATAAAACGAACGAAATAAAACAATTTTTGTGTGGCCTAACACTCTTTAATTCTATTTTTCTCTGAAATCGTCTGTCGCTTTCTAAAATAAACAAAAATAGGCTTAGACCCTGATCCTTATAGACCACACAAGATACATTATCTTTTAGTTTGACCCAATGGTAAAATGTAAAGGGATATTTAAGTTTCCTGTTTTCTAATATTCAAAGAATTAAAAAAATGCAACAACTATTTAAAACATTCGTTTAAAACTTTAGGAAAAGTTATGGGATACAATTCCCAAAATATATAACTTCGTTTTGAACTTTTTTTTTTTAATATTTTACAAAATTTAAATTGTAAATAATAATATTTTATTACAATTTTCCTTAAATTATTATTACATACATAAAATATTTAATAATAAAACTAATAGAAATTGTACATTTACCAAAAAAGAAAAAAGAATTATTAAATACTTCGTCTGTGAATGCGCAGTGATCGATCATTTTATTTAATACTTTCAAACTTCTTTGAGTTCATTTACTTTTTATTCAATTTTTCCATCTTAAATAAACGTAAATTAAAAACGAAACAAAATATATATATTTTCTTTCCTCTTTTAATATCTTTCTCTGTCTATTCTTTAATAATAAATATTAAATATCGTTAATAATATAATACAAACAAATATTTATTACAACAAACATAATAATAATAAATTTAAAACAATTCAATTTTAAACGTGATCGGAAATTTATTTAAATTTATATTTAATAATTTAGCGGTTATTTATTTACAACAAAAACCAAAAAAAAAAAAAAATAGATTTAAATAAATTTAGTTATAATTTATTGAAAAAACATAAGGGAACGTACAATTTTATAACGAAAAAGTATATACACTGAAATTCAAATAAAAAAAAAAATAGTGAAACTATCGGAAGATTTCGTACAATGAATATATTTAACATACGTTTTTTCCTATTCGAATAACGTTTACGATTACTTAAAATATTTTAACTATATTGATGTGGTTAATATTTTATTTATATTTTTATTATTTTTTTTTTTTGAAACGTTAAATAAAATTTTAAAAATAATACATACAAGTATATTCATTTTTAGTTGTATCCTTATTATGATTTTATTGAGTTTTCTTAGAAATTTTAAAATTTAAATTAAAAATTTTATTTTTATGAATATGACAGTTATATACATGTATGTAGAATTTTATATTCTATAAAGAGAATTTTACTTTTCACTTGGAAATGTTTATTCCTTTTTCGATATTAAAACTCATTTAAAGCAGAACATAAGGAACAACAACTACTAAGCAAACAAAATATGCTAAAATATGCTCATGCTTTTAAGAGTAAAATATAAAGAAATATGTATATCCTAAATATTGTTTCAAATAATTATTTTACATGAAAATATTGAAAAATATGCTGATAAATATGTTCGAAAAACTAAATTATAAAATTACTTTTTGAGACACAATCAATATTAAATATACCCATTTGACACCAAGTAGTTTTATTTAAATAGAAACACAGTGTCAAATTTAATGGCGATAGCCAACATAACTCCATAACTCCCATATAAGGCCCAATTCCGGGAGTCCCCCTAAAGTACATAGATAACATAATATAATGCATACATAAGTATGTATCATTGAAAAATACATTACGCTTAATACAAGTATAGGTCCACAATTGGCCATGGGTCCCATATAAGACCCCTGCCAAATTTTGATGCACATACAAAATGGTATAGGGTATCATACGCCTATATACTTCTTAATTGTTTTAAATGCACAAGTTTTAAAAAAATATTTTTATATAATAGTTGATAAAGTAATAATTAACCCATTAATGCCCACGAGGATTTAGCCAACTTCGAGATTTAAAATTTTGAACATCATGTCAAATGAGGCATACAAACCCACTAACGTTGAAAAATTTTTTATATTTGGTTTGGTAATGAAGTTATAAGCCGTTACATATACGTAACAGTGGACATTACTCACTAATTTTTGGACCTTGTATCTTCTATATAAATCTCGTGAATTATATAAGCAAAACTTAAAAAAATTTAAATTTTTTGAAAAAACACACAATAAAATTTATATACTTAAGAAGCTTTACAATATTTGTACTAATTCATCATCTAGGATCGCATCTTCCTCATGATCTGCGTTTTCATGCTGATAGGTGGCACGAGAATAAGGATATACAAAAATAAATCAGACCAGAATGCCTGTATAGTGCATAGGGCAAATTTTTACGCAGGCCCCCTACTTATTCATACCCACAATATATATCAAACTTGTTGTAATAAACAAGGACGATTCTATAACCACTTATTTAAACAAATTATCATGTTTATTACTCAAATAGTAATTTAATTAAAAAACAAAAAAATGTTTTCATTTAGTCCTTCATGTATTAAAAATAGGTGGGGCAAAAAAGTACTTAGAATGACCCAGTGTTACATATACATAACACTTTCTTTTTTCACTTTATAATTTTTATCGGACACGCCTCATATATTTTTAAACAATTAAATGAACAAAATTGATTTGTTTTAATTTTGTATACAAAATTTTTTTTTCGTTAAAATGTCTAGAATGCAAATAATAAGCCTTTTTGCAATCCTCCTGCTGTTAAAATCTAGTTTCTGCAAGCTGTCAAATAATGAACTTTACAAAATCACTTTTTACCACAATAAAAGGAGAGGAAATGAAATAAAAAACATTTGAGGATGCAGGACGAATATTGAATTACACAATTCATAACAAAATTGAAGTTTATATTATTCTGTTATTTAACAATATAGTTTTAAACTTAGATATTGTCGCACTACGTATACGTAACAGTGGGCATTAATGGGTTAAAAGTAATTTTAATAGAACCTTGAATTTATAAAATAAAAATGCAAAACATAGGTGGCACTTCAAAAAATGCGTTTCTTAAAAGGAAACAAAACTAAATATTGATCTATATTTTATTTCCTGTCATATTCATGTTATATTATTAAAAATTATTTTAAATAATATATTGTTTTTAATTAGTTTCCAAAATTTTATTTATTTTTTTTTTTATTAAAAACCTAAAATTATTGGTACATATAGTTTGTTATTGTTATTGGCAGCATAAAATTATAATTTCAAAATTTGTTATTTGTTACAATTATTTAAAACTAAAACGAGAATGAATCTGTAAAATATAATTTATTTCTTTATATATTATAAAATGTCGTTTGGATCTCTATTCTTCTTTCTCTCATTCTTACTCTTAACTCTCAGTCTTTAACTAAATCTGTGTTATTATGTCTAAACTATTTAATAAAATATTTTTATATTAAAAAAAAAAAAAAAAAAAGAAATACTTAATTACAATAAACTAATATTTATATACATATCAAAAAATAAAAAAATAGAGTATGCAAATAATAATATGAAAAAAAAAAAAAAACTGTGATTTGATGTTAAACACAATAAGATTTTATTTAAAAATATATTTATTCAAATAATTTTTAATTTTATTTTTTTTTTTTTTTAATTAATTTGTTAAATAAAAAAGATCGAACCAAAGAAAATAAAAAAAAGAAATATTAATGTGCTTTAGACGTAATTTTAGTTAAAAAAATAAATAATAACCAAATTTATTTTCTTTTTTTCTTTTTCATAATTAGTTATCAGTTAGTTTTTATCCTTTTTTATATGATTTATAAAAAATTTTACCCTAAAAACAGAACTACGTTAAAAATAATTCAATTAAGAAAATAATAAAAAATCGTTTAATAAATTGAAAATGTGTGGCATGCATTTTTCAATTTTATAAAAAATTAACATATTAAAATTAAATTTTAATTATAATTTTTTCAATTATTATTTTTTTTTTTTAATTTAAATTTTATTTTTAATTTAATGAGATCCATACAGACATTTTTTCTACATAAAATTATTTTGCGTTTTCCTTTTTAAGTTGATATTTTTTTTTTTTTTTATATAATTTCAACTTCCATTACGTTCATATGTCATCACAAAAATCTATAATTCGTAACAATTTAAAATAAAAACAATTTATTAAAATGAATTACAAATTACTTATGTCTTAATATAATTTTAGCTTTAAGCAGATAGTTTTATTTATAAGAATTTTAGGTATTAATATTTTAATAAACTAACCAAAGTATAATTAAGAAAAAGCTATTTCTTTTAATTTTAACTCAACTAAATTTATTATCATTATTTTGATTTTTTATTAACAAAAAACTAATTTTATAATTCTTTTCTGAAATCGAATATTATGGAATGGATCTTTAACATTATACAAACTAATTTTTTTTATCTACTAAATTATAATGTTGTATAAAAAAAAAAAAAAAAAACTTTATTTCTAAATCCCCTGATTTTTATAGAAAATTTACCCACGTATGTCTATGTCAACATGTTCCTACGGTCAATTTCAAAGATCGACGATTACAAAATGGTGAGTGAGTTTCGCTAACAAAATTTTTTAAAAAAATTTATTTATACAAAATAAATTTGTAACCGTTAAACTAACTGCAAATAACCATTTAATTAATTAAATAATTAATTAAAAAAGCGTTTACTGCGATACTAATTAAATCCTTAAGCTTTTTCCACATTCAGTGAAACTCTTAATGTGTCACAAAATACAACTCTGCTTTTTACTAAAACAAACGCTGTTTAAAATATGTACTTTTTGCATTCGTCTGTTACTAATAAATTTCACAAAACGTTGCGACTTTTAAGAAAGCGGTTTAATTAAATAAAAGAATCAACGAAATGTCACTTTATTCTAACAAATGTCAGATGTCAGTGTAAATTACGCTAAAGCGTGCTTTTCCTTTTTTTTTCATTATTTACTGTATTTTTTTTTATTGTTTTCACTGTACATTTATATTGAGATCAAGGTGATCATAGTAGATGTCATAATCTTTAGTATATGGAGGCACAATTAATGGAGTTTACTATGATATATAATTATATATTTAAAAAGTTGACATACATAGAGTAATGGTTTTGATTGGTTGACTTTTTTCATTTACTTCTAAATAGTTTTTCCTATTAAACTATCAAATAGACAAATTTAATGTTATGACATTATCTGTGATTACCCTTATTATTACCCTACATCATATCGAAGTAGAATATTCAATTTTTTTCTAAAAGTTTTAAAATTTATTACCTAATGATCAAGTTTATAGGTAGAAAATAATTTATTTCAAGAGTTGTTGGCCCAAAGGTCCTTCATGAAGAACAGTTGAAATTTTTTGCTAATCTTTTGATCTCATAATTTTGTATATAAAAATGGACTCAATCGGATCATGTTTTTATCTAGCGATCCTAAAGTTTTTTCTTCAAAAAGAATTTTGTCTTTTTTAATATCAACACATAACGGCCTATATTACTCTCAATTTAAAATATGGCAATATGAAAATTTTGCCGTGTAAACGGTGGGTTAATATTTTATTTACAAGCTACTAAACTCACGAAAATTAACTGTAACTTGTGAAACTAAATGCAAATAAAACGTATAGCGTTTCCACTTCTTTGGACGTTCATAGAACTTTCGAAGATAAATGTTGTATTTTTCCCATCCGACATGACAAATCAGCCAATAATTTCTTTATACAATATGCCATATAAACAGTGAGTCATTTATTTATATATATATGTATATGTATGTAGTCCATATAAACCTTATAAAATGTGAGTTTCGTTGTTATAGATCTTATAATAGTCAATACATTTAGGATCGGGCAATAATTAGTTTCAGTATAAATGTTAAGGCCCAACCAGTCAACTTTGCAACGCAACGTAGAATGAAGAAAAGTAGCGTGAAACATTTTGTATAAAAAGTCAACAATAGTAAACGTATCATATGTTTCTGAACATTCATTGTGTAAACAACCCTGTTCTTAGGTTATTTTGTAAACAAAATAAACTACAGGGTTGTTAAAAAGTCACGCAGCTACGTAAATATATATTTTCTGCAGATCTCTGCGATACGCTACCTAGAATTTTTGTGTCAATAGTTACATACACACATCTGCATAAAGCAGGTTGAAACAGCTGATTGCGATACTATTATTTTTTGTTGACTGGTTGGGCCTTTATCCCTTACATTTAACTGGTATGAAGTAAATGGGAATTACACATCAAATTATGTTGCAGATTTAACCAAAATTCAATATATTTACAGGAAAGCTCATATAGCAAAAATATTTGCTATGACTTTCTTCTTTTGTAATAACAATTTATCTTATTATAAACCATAATTAAATATTATCTTTATATTAAGTGAGAATTTTTTAGAGGTTATTAATATTTAAGCGAAAAATAGTCTTCCATTTAAAAAATATCGGGCATGACCAATTACAGTTAGCAAATTATTGCCATTACACCATATCTAATACTTTAATATGATGTAGAGTAATTAAAAAGCATTTTTTTTTTTATTTAATTCAACCAATAAATTGTGTTTTTTATGTTACTCTCTGTCTCTATTCCGTTATCTGTCACTGTCTCTGTATCTATTTCTATAAACGTTTTATTATTATAATTATAAATATTGTTAAAGTTTCATTGTGGATTATTTTAAAATATTTATATTTTTATATATATAAATTATAAATATGTACTTATGTTTTTCTATCTAAACTATAAATATATACATATATATATATAAATAAATAATAAATATATTTTATTTTATTATTATATATAATTAAACATTGATTTGGTCTTTAAAATTGTTTAAAATCGTATGTATATGAGAACATAATAATGACAATGATGATGTTTATTATTTTGATGATGATGATTATATTGATAATGAAAATTTTATAATGAAATGTATTTGTATAAAATGAAAATAAAACAAACTTAAATAAATAAATAAAAAATAAATCAAAATAAACAATAATAAATTTTAAAACCATAATCGTATCTATATTTTATATCCGACATACATATACATATAAATATAATAAAAATAAATAAACTCTTAAATATGTATTTAAATATATTTATTGTAAAGTGACAACAACAAAATACATATAATTAATAAAATTATATAAATGTGTGTGTTAAAGTTTGAAATTTTCATAAACGTCTAGTTTTGAATTTTCCTTTTTTTTTTTTTTCATCCAAATTTTTTTTACTTTTCTCTCTAATAATGATTTTAAAATTAATTTTATAACACAAAATAAAATAAAAAGCAGAAAACTAAAACTAAATTGTATTAAAGAACGCCTACATAAATGTCTATATGGATTGTTATAATTACTTTTTCTTTCTTTCTTTCTTTCTTTCTTTCTTTCTTTCTTTCTTTCTTTCTTTCTTTCTTTCTTTCTTTCTTTCTTTTTTTTTTTTGGATTTCATTTGTCCTCTACATATTTTTAAGACGTAAACAAATTTAATTTATTTATTTCTATTTTATTTTATTATTTTTTTTTTTTTTTTGTACAAATTTATTAATTATTTTTTGTTTGTAATTTGTTTGTATTTACTTTCGTTTTCACTTGCTTTTGCTTTCAGTGATATAAAATTTATGCTTTTTTCCACTATGAAATTGGCAAAACTAAGATTTAATTTTATTTATATCTATGAATTTGAATTTATGAAATAAAAACAAATGATGGGTGAATAGTTTAAGGATTTAATAGAATAGATTTAAGATTTATATAGATATTTTTATTTTTATTATTAAAGTGGCATTTACACTGATAAACAATATTTAAGTCTCGTTATAATTAACATTTATTGCGAACATGAGCAGAAAGTAAAAAGAAAAGTAAAATTACATGCATTTTAATTTTAAATTACCTACACTTTTAAAACAATTCTGTGGCCAAAAGGAAAAACTACATAACTTGAGTAATTTCGTGTCCTGTGTTTTTTTTATTTTTAGAATTGTTGTATTTCTCATTATATAATGTGTAAATTTTTTACACAAATCTATCCATTACTTTAGGAGATCGTAATCTGAATAACAATATAATTCATTTGATTTTACTTTTTTTGAAATATAAAGATTTTATAAATTAAGATATGCTTTTTTTTCATATTTACTAAATTAAAATTCATGATAGAAATTGATACACTTATTTGAAATACATATCGTCTCTGCGTTGACTGAATTACCTATGTAATTTTCAATAACTTTTCAGAAAAGCAAAAAAAGAAACTGTTTAATTTCGCTGTTTTTTCGTTACTTCGCTAAATTTTTACCAAATTTTTTAACACAATTAATGTTACCATGAAAAATAATAAAATTTTTGGCATATCTTGGAGAAAATCAACAAAAATTTTACATAGGTAATTATGTGGCGCAATTTTTATTAAGATACGTTTTTACTTTTCTTTTTGCAAGCTCTTAAGTTATTTAAATATACGTAAGTTTAAACTATGGAAGGAGGTATTATTAGTAATATATTTGGTCAAGTTTCAACTTCCTAAGATGATTGGAATATGCTATTAAACGGTGTGCCGAATCTTTGATACCCTTCACCATCTTACCGACAAATAATTAAATTTTCGCCTTAACGTATGCTTTCATTATTTCACATTTATAAATCTACATTTTTTTCAAACTACGAAAATTTGAATACGAAAAAAAAAAAAACAGTCATAGCAAGCTTTGCTTTTAAAAAATAAACAACAATTCCACCCTGCAAACATTTTCTATTGCGGAAGTGGCTAAAAAGAGTCTTCCAGAAGTTGAAACTCATCGCCAAAACTATTGCCAAAGTATCATTAAAATCATCTTCCGTCGGGATGAACTGTTCCTCGTGGAAGACACTTCTGGAAGTGTCGAAGAAGAATCTGCTGGACGCCACCCGGAAGGTAAATACAGAAGTGTCGTCTTAGTCTCTTCTAGAAGATGATTTTGCACTTTTTATATCTGTATTTATAATAAAAATATTTTTTTTTTATATTTTATAATTATCTTTATTTTACAATTATTTATACATATATATCATTACAAAAGAAACAATTCACATAAAAATTAATTTTACATTTAATAATAAAATCCTCATAAGAAACTTCTGGTGAAATCCGGTACCTTTAAAAAGAAAAGAAGATTGATAAGAATTTGTATAGTTAAATTGTATTTAGATTACCTTTTGTGCAAAGAATACGACAGAACAATTTTACTGGTAAAGTTTTGGACTTCTTTAAATATACAAACACTTGTCTGTTTGATGGAGTTTTTCCTAAAATAAATTTAAATTATGAGAAAAATCCGATATTAAATAAATAAAAGTTTAAGGAGATTTACTTACTTTTTAAAAATTTCCTTTGTTGATTAGTTCCAAATTATGATTTTAGTGACAAAAAACACTTACATATGTAATTATCAGAAACATTTTTCTTCTTATATTTAATATTGCAACCAAACTGTACCAAAGTTAAATTATTACTGAAGGACATGATTTTACCTGCTTCTTTATTGTGTTGTTTTCTTTTCAGAAAAATCTGACAAACTTCCTAACACACGCCAAGAAGATTATTGCGCAATAGTAATGTGTTCTGTTTTTGTTAAATTCGAATTATCATCTTATTATCTTCCAAAAGTGACTTCAAAGTATACTATTGGAAGATGAAAGGACGATAGTAATGTATTTTGTTTTTGTAAATTTCGTACACACTTCTGACAATTATCTAAAAGTCGCTAAGAAGTAACGTGTGGAAGATTAATGCGCAATAGCAATGTATTTTGTTTTTGTAATTTTCGAACAATCTTCCGACAATCATCTAGAAGTCACTAAGAAGTGACGTCTGGAAGATTGGCAACAGTTTTATCTTCTAAATGTTTAAAGGGTAATAGTCATTACAGTACATGTTTGTGTGTGTATTTATATTCTTAAAAGATTTGTTTTAGTTTTTGGCCCATAACTCTGTTGATTGTGAAGGAATTTGGTTTATTAAAAAAAACCTAAATTTTATAAAAATATTTATGACCGATCTATATAAAAATAAAAATCTATAGCTTAAACAAGGGCTTCAAAAAATCAAAAATCCGTTTTGCCCGATATCTCAGTTATTATGAACCGATTTATTTAATTTTTTTTTAGCAAAAAAAAAATTCAGAAAAAAATGTTCGAGCCTTCTTTGTAAAACGAAGTTACTTAGTATTCCTTAGTACAGAGGCTTCAGAAACTGGAAAACCGGTTCTAAAAACCGTTTCTTTAAGCATATCTCCGCAATGTATGAACCGATCTTGCTGAATTTCAATAGCAAAATTTTCGAAAGGATTTCTGATCGTTTGATATATATTATATATGCCAGTTATCGGTGGGCTTCATAAACGCCATTTCAACCGACACACGGACGGACGGTCGGACGGACATGGTTTTATCATCATCATTTCTTACAAGGATCCCGAAAATATAAACTTTTTTACTCTCGGACGAAAATTGTGGAAATTACAAACGGAATGACAAACTTATATATACCTTTACACCTGTGGTGAAGGGTATAAAATTTACATTTTATAGAAAATTTTTTAGTAAAGTTTTACTTTTTATTTCTACGTAATTTTTTAATATGAGCTATTTTTTTATACCCTACACCATCATAGGTAACGCATAGAAAAAGTTATCCAACACCCACCTTGAATTATACCAATCGACTCAGAATCACTTTTTAAATCAATCTAACGATATCCGTCCGTCTGGCTGGCTGTCCATGTAAACCTTGTAAACAAAGTACAGGTCGCAATTTTGAAGATAATTTAATGAAATTTGGCACGTGGAACTTTTATTACACAAGGACGAAGCCTATTGAAATTGGTTGGGATCGATTCATTATTTCACCTGGCCCCCATACAAGTGTGCCCCCTAGATAGAGTTTTAACACTCAAAAATGCCATTAAATAGGAATATTTTAATGAAATTCGGTGAAAAGAAGTATCAATATAAACCCGTCTTCCAAAAATCACTTTAACGTGCATAAATCCCATACAAATGTTAGGAATGAAGTTAATATTCTACGCAAATAACTTTTATATAAGTAGAATGAACTGTGAAAAATTTCTAAAGTGCCTATAATCATATAGAGGTTAGTATGTATCAACGCATTATTCTGAATTTATATATTTTATTTTACATTTAGTAAAAGTATTGGTCTACAATTGGCCACAGGTCCCTTCCCGAATTTTTATGCTCATACACAATGGTGTAGGGTATCATATAGTCGGTCTTGATAGACTATATCTTTTTTTCTCATTTTAAAATAACGATTTTATCCTTCCAGTTAGCTATTTTTGATTTACACATCGTTTGATGTGTAAATCGTTAATGTAGATAAGAAAAACCGTTTAAGATTTGTTCCAATCATCGTAGGAAGTTTGACAAGTATGTTCCAAATAGCATCCTCTTTCATAATTTTTGGTACGTTTAAATGTATCTCACAAAAAGAAATTTTGGACCATCCTAATGTTCATTCAATAATTATGTATTTTCAAAGATAAAGTGACCTTTTGTGGCCAGAAAATTATCTTTTTTAAAATTCTAGGAAAATTTCATAGGAAAATTTTTTTTTTTTTTTTTTTTTGTGTTCTCTGAAAAAGTTTTTCGTTTTGAAATAAAAGTGGAAAATAAAACTGAAAAGTCAAAGGTGAATAAAGAGTAGGGTTCGACTTTTGAATTATTTAACAATCGACTTATTGTTGAAAAAGTTTAAGTCAAAATTGACTAGAAATCAATTTTCTTTTTACTAAATAGTCAAAAAGTTGAAGATATTCGGTAAAAGTCAAACGAATTTACGTTTTTTTAAAGAAATAGTTCCTTAACTGTTTTTATATAAACAACAACATTTTACAGTGAGAAGTAGTATTGTATTTTGTCTGTTAATTTATCAATATATTTGATTACGTTGCATATATTTTATATTTTTTAAGTTTTTTATAAGGCAAATAAAAAGTTAAAAAAAAAAAAAAAATAAATAAAAAATAGCCAAAAGATGTGAAATATCTCGAAAATGTCGTATAACATCGAAAAGACGTAAATAGTCGAAAATTCGAAGTCAATAAAAGTCGTCCATTCCGGAATTGAAAAAAGGCGATAAATATATTTTTTAAACAATAGAACTATAATAAAGTGGAATTCAGACTTTAGTACTACTTTTTAAAAATGTGCGAATTATTAACATATTTAGTTGTGACTTTTACGAAATTAAAAAAAAAAAATAAATAAAAATAGCATAAATGGAAGGTGAGATAATAAATTATGGAACGATTTCCACACAATAATTTCTCACTAATCAGGTGGAAGTAATTTAGTACCTACAAATTGTAGTGGATTCTTTTCAGTTCATCATGTGTTATAAGGTTGTGAAGAAAACAGTTCTAGAGAATTCCTGACCATTTATTATATTTAAATTAGATTTGTTGTAAGCTTCTTTTTGCTTACAACTACTTTTACAGATTACTGTACCATTTTTAAAAACGCTATAATCTATTATTCCTTTTTATGCAATTTTGCTGAAAATATAATATTTGACATTGATACCCCACCATATGTATAGATATATTGAAAAATTAAAATATTTCATCAGAATGTTTAGTGTGTAATTGCCACTTTAAAAAGTTATTGTAATAATAGAATAGATATTCAATGATTTTTGTAAATATTTACATAACAAATATAAAAATAAAAATCTATAAATTCAGTTAAGTTTAAGTATTACGTAAATTTTTAACCATTTTTTTTTTTTAACTTAAAATATAATAATACAATTTTTATAAAAAGAAATACTATTAACAAGTTCCCGATACTTGATCCAACGCGCACTTTTAAATAAACAAAAATGTATATGTATATGAAAATTTTATATAATTTTGAAATACTTTAATTAAAAAATTTGTTTCTTTTAATTCAAAATTTGTAATACAAATCACAGCTTAAGCGTAGTTTACACATTTTTTATTTACATATACACTTGTGTAAAAAATACCCAGCAACATTTCTTTAAAACAGAATATCGAGATAAGCCATACACTAAAATAAAATTTAAATATTTAATACTATATAGAATAGATATTAAAAAAAATCGATACTTTCAATTACTTAAATGTCAGCTGGACCAAAAAAAAAAACACGTCCGCTTTTAAGTTGTTTTATTTAAGTTTATTGTGATGTTTGTTCAAAACGAATTACTAACACAAATATGAAAAAATATTAAACACTGTAAAAAAAACCTAGCGATTTTTTCCCTTAATATGGATATATGTGGTCTTAATATTTATATAAAAGTTATATAAAATTATCCAAAGTAAAAAAAAAAAAACAGTAAACAACAGATTTCACAATTCGGACTGATATTTGAAAAAATCTGTAAAATTTAAGAAGAATTACATTTTTATCAGACCTGCAAGAATTTCAGTTAAATAAAATAAGAATAAAGAAGGCGTAATACTATATTTACACGGTGCTACATTGTAAAAATACTTGGAATGTAACATAAAAAGTAACATTAGAAAGAAAAGACCTTACCCTTTTTAAAGTGTATATATGTACACTAAACTGATCCAATTTGCATAAACTTCATGTTCCATTCGTCAAAAGAAATAAATATTGCAAATTTCATAAAAATCCAACAAAAAGGAGGCTATGATTTGAAAATTTTCATATGTTCACATTAAATTTTTATATAGAAAAGTTACAACTGTGTAAAACGAGAAAGATATAGTTGGTCAAGCCCGACAAATTGATACGTTCCACCATTGCGTTTTTGCAATAAAATGATTTCCGAAATTTTGTGAAATGGTCCTAATATCTGACGTATGGCAATTTTATTTTTATTTTTAAAACTCCATAACAAAGTAACAGACTGGAATTAAAAATAAAATTTGGTATCATTAGAAAGAGGAAGATTTCTAGTTTAACATAGAACTATTACTTATGGTTAAAGTTTACCTTTGAGTACCTTAAAAATATGAAAACTAAAAAATCTAATATTTTTATCTCACAGCTTATTTTATGCAGCTACTTGCGACATCAAGAAGTTCTAAATTGCGACCGATAATTACAGTATTTATTATCTGGAATAGTAATCTTAATTGTATGCAAAAGTTTTGAGGCGGTTTGTTACCGGTGCGTGCAGTTTTTGTGTAACATTAAGCGAAATGTGTTCCACTGCATTTTTAGGGCCTAATTTCTATTTTGTTATGTAAATTTCCAATATGAACCACACATTTTTTATAATATGGAGGTCTGGAGAATGTTTAGCGAGCGTCGTTAAATTTTGGCCTTTATATATTAGCAAATTTTGCACAATACAAAATTTTTTCTTCGGATCGTTATCTTGGCTGTATCAAAAATATGATAATATACCCTGATTCCCGGCACTCTACAACAAATTATCCTTTAGAATCTAAAGGTGTCTTATATTGTCCATTAATGCTCCGATAAATTCCAAGATCACACCGCCATTAACCGACATACAGGCCCAAACCATGAAACTGCCAACAACATGCTTCACTGTTACTTTTAAGTTTTCTTCGTTCAGTTTTCTAGGAATGCCAATACCGAAATTCCGATCCTGGGACTGAACCAAAAAATTAACTTAAGGCAAGACAGAACATAAAAATATTTACAGAAATTTTTCAAAAATATTTAAAAAAACGATTACATAGATAAGAACATTATGTTTCGCTTTTAAAAATACGAATTAATTTCTTTAGCTGAAATATGTATACCAAATTTGTTTTTGTTTTCCTTATATTTGAAATGTGTTTTCATATGAAAAATAAATCCCTAAATTCCGGGATCCTGGGATTTGAAATTTTAAAATCCCGGTATTTGCACAAACCAGTTCCGTTTGGCATCCCTAATTGGTAAACTTTAAGATGGGAGGAAGAGGAAGGGACAGTGCAGACTATGCCACTGTCCAACTATCACTGAAATTAGGACTGCTAAATTTGGTAGTCCGCTTGTGCATATATTGTCAGATCTCTCTGATATTGACATCAGAGCGATCAATTACTTCATATATGCGTCAGGTTAGTTCGACTCGAACGTAGCTTCGGACATGTGAGGTAATATCACATGATCCCTTAGGATATCACAACGGGACCCAAACTCGACCCACATGAGCTGTCTTGTACTGTTCAGACAGCTGCCCACTTAACTTAACCTAACCTAAGGACCAGTCTAATATACACCTTTATATTCGTAGCAAAACTGTTTAAGACATTAAGAAAACAAAGTCAATTTTGAGTTTTTAAATGTATTTTTTGATCCTTGCAGCGATTTTTTTGCCATATTTTATTAGAAAACATATTTTGTTAGAAATAAAATGAGGTGAGAATTGAAGATTATATTAATTGTTATACCCACCATCAAAAAGATGGGGGGTATATTGATTTTGTCATTCCGTGTATAACATGTCGAAGGAATCATTTAAGACCGCATAAAGTATATATTTTCTGGGTCTTGGTTAGATTCTGAGTCGATCTAGCTATGTCCGTCCGTCTGTCCATCTGTCTGTCTGTTGAAAGCAGGACAAAAGAGTTATGGGCAAAATATTAGAAACACAGGGTGTCCGTTGTAGCTTCATTTTATACTTTTCTGCTGACAATTCTCAAACAAAAGTATGTACGATAACGAAAAAAAATGGACGTGGTCCGGCCCCTTTACACACCACCATATAAGGTGAAACGTCAACGAAATTTTGTACAAATAGCTTAAGGACCAATGTAATCTCGGAAACAAAAATGGGCGTGGTCTTCCCACCTTTAATATGACGTAGAATTTGAAATACTTGATGGTGGGGATATAGATTCGACCGAGCCGAATATAACATTTGCGCTTGTTTTATGTTATAAAATTCATAAAATCCTATTGTTTTACATGTATTTTATTGTTATTGTCATTATTTGTGATGCATTTTACAATTCTCATCCGATTTTATCAAGCGACAGCTCATTTTATTCCAAACCATATATGGTTTTAGAGAAAAATATACAAAAAATATGTTTTCTAATGAAGTGTGGATCAAAAATATATGTAAAGTTCAAAAACTACAAATTAAAATTTATTTTGACTCCTTAATTCTTACACAGTTTAGCTATATATTTTACACTTCCAAACCTACAAACTACAATATGTTACATACCAAGTCTGGAAATTTTTTCTCATTTTGTAGCACCGTGTGGGCTTTGATGGTTATTTCTTTAATAAATTTCAAACACTATTATTAATTTAGTTAACAAAATTTAATGCCAATAAGCAAAACAACTGTAACATATTTGGTTAAAATTGCAATTTATAAACATAATTAATTAAAAATAGAGCAAACTCTAACATATTTTTTTAATTTTGTACAGTTTAGACTGCAATTGGAACCACAGTACTGTAATGTGCTAGCAAAAAGCTCAAACATTATTTACAAATGGTCATAAAGTTTAGTTAGAAAAGAAATGTTTTAAGTAAAATAATTAAAAACTATACGAACCATAGAATTTAAATATTTCAAACTTTTTCCAATCCATTTTTACTTAAATAAAAATTTATTAAATCATAAAACAATTACATATATGTATATGATCATAACATATTAATAAAAAAAATAGATTACCTCATTTAAAAAACGAAAATAGGTAACAATTGTTAACATATTACCAAAGTTCTATGTTGGCATTGCTCCATCAATCAAATTTTTGATATCTGGAGACCGATAGAAAATAAATTCATATATCGGATTTTGCTAAAACTTCATGGAATTGTTTAGTGGATGAAGTTAACTCAGTTACATTTAAGTATCTACTATGCGATATACAAGACTCTGAGATTTTACACTCTAACCCTTAATATTTTTACCATCTTGTAATGTAAGAAACTTTAATTTTTTTATTTCCCTATTTATAATATTAAGTAAGACAAGGCTATATTTCTATCAGAATAAAATCATTTGATTACATAAATTACATACATAATTTAAACCCGATTTTAATTTGTAACTGTATGTATTATATATTATTAAATATTTAAAAATTTATTACATATTTTTGATATACAACACATATTAATAAAAATCTTTAAAAATTTAAGCATCACTACGCAAATCATCCATCCACAATTCAATTCAAATCAATCAAAAAATAAAATATTGTTTATTTTTGTTATATTTTCTTTGTTTAAATATAAAAAATTCAAATTCTTTTGTTAACAAAATTATAATCAAATTTATAAATAAAAAATAATTAAAATTCTTAAAAAAATGCTTACCACACAGGCAACAACAGCGTGTTAAAATTTTAAAAAGTAATCATACACTGCACAAAAAAATGTTAACTAAAAAGATAAACAAACCAACAGCCAAAAACACAGATCAACAGTTTATACACTCAATGAAAAAATATTGTATGTAGAACAAAAGAGACTCTTCTTCTTGTTTATTCCTTATTTTAATACACTCAACATTAAAATTGTACTTGTATTGTAAAAAAAAAAAACAAAAAATAGCTTAAATTGTAAGTAAGTTTCTGTTTAAATAAAAAAATATATATATTATTAAATAATTCAAAAGAGTTTAGGAGCACCTGAATCATCCAATTTTTTAGTTTTTTTTTACATTTAGTTTGAAATTTAAGTTTTTGTTTTTATTATTTCTAAGTTAAGATTTACATTTTATTTAAACTGTGTTTTTTTTTTTTAATTGAGTAAATAAATAAATAAATAATAAATAAAACAAAATAAAAACATGCCACTCTACTTTAAAACCTTAAATATTTAATATAAAAAATATCATGTCAAAATAAATAGATTCAAAATAAAATCTGTTTAGTAAGAATTAAATTTCAATAATAAGAAAAATGTCTTTCTTAATTGAAGATGTAAAACTCTTCAAATTATTTACTTAAAAATACAAAAATAATTGCTTTTTTAATTCTAAAAGTCAAATATTCTAGTTTTTTCATCAAATTTTATTTGAACTGAAACCGTAAATAAACGAACAGGTATTGTTTTTTTTTTTTATAAATATATTTTTCTTTATTTGATTTAAACTCGTTTTGAAATTTCTTTTCGTTAGCTAAATAATTTAGATTTTTTTCGATTTTATTTTAGTTTATTTGTTTTTAGTTAATATTTATTTTGATTAAGATATTTGGGTTTTGTATAACCTCAAATATTTTTCTTAAGTTTTTTCTTCTTTTTTTTTACTTTAATTATGGCATGAGAATTTGCTTGTATTTTTCTACAATTAATGTTTAATGCATGACAATACTTAACTTTTTTTAATAATAAAATAATTGAGTTTTGTTTAAGTTTATTTTATAGGTTCCAAAATGAAAGAAGAAGTTATTCTTAAAAAAATACTATTAACAGTTTTCTGAGAAGAAAACATTTTATATTAAATATAGCTCACATGATTAATGCCAAATTCTTGTGTTCTGAACAAAATCATGTGCCTTACAAATTAAACTATCATAAATGATGGCTCTCAAGTTTATCTCATCCATGTCCAGTATTTTCCAAAAACTTAAGAATAAGTTAATTTTTTTACACGACCATGACTCACTAAAAAATGTTTAAATTTATTATAACTCTTTATATATAACTCTCACATCTGTGGAGTTTTAAAAATTTTAGTTATCTTACAATAAATCTACTTGTCGTTTGTAGAACTATACGTTTCAGGTTTCATATATAAAGTTCTTGACAAATTAATACTAATATTGGAACTGGAGATTAACACTGATATTCATTGAGACCATGTTTAATGTTGCACCGAGAGAACATTATTACTGTAGAGCGTCTGAATAGAGGTAGCAATATAAATATTTTCTAAATAAAGGGTATTATACTTAGGAGCGAAATATTCCTTCACCTTTTAGCTAGATGGTCGACTAGATGGATATCCATTCAAACATGTGTGCAAAATTTTGAGTACATTATTTTACTATCCGAAAAGTGTTTTTTTTTTTTTTATTTAAAACAATGTTATGCTTATTTATTACATAAGGAAATATCCATAATTGCCTGTATCTTCCACAAAAAAAAAAAAAAAATATATATATACAAAAATTTTAATAAAATCTCCGTAATAATCTCAGTAATTTTCCATATCACTTTAAGGCGCCCCTCTTTCAAAACTTGTTTCATTAATAATTTTAAATATATTTTTAATTATTTTTATCATTTTATATTATATTTTTTTATTACAATTATATATTTTACAATTTCTTTAGTAATTTACAAATCCAATAACGAAAGCTTTATTTAATCATTTTCCATAAAAAGAATTATTTTGTGATTACTGAAATGTCATAAGAATTTATTTGTATTATATTAATTTTTCCGTTTACTAGATAAATATATTTAATGCTTTCTTCTGTAATTAATTTTTTACTTTACTTTTGCCTATAAGTATGCAATGAACCATTGCAAAGTATAAGACAAAAGAAGAAAAAAACAACAGGAAATGAATGAAAATATTATTATAAAGAAGCTTGTAAACTTATGCTTTTGCATGTGCTTTTAACTTAAACGTACATACATCTAAATGTATGTATGTTTTATGTAAATATGTATATTATCATATGTATGTATTTTTATGTATGTATGTATATGTTATATATTAAATAACTACTCACTCGAATGTATTGTATGTATGTGTCTTATGTGCTTGTTTATATACCGAATGCTTATTTCCTTTTCCAGTGCTTGTTTCTTTTTTAATTTGACTGCTTTAAATTATTGAAATGATTCATATTTATTGAAATTAAAATGCTTAATGCTTTTTTAAATGCTTATTTTTTATACCTATATATAATTCAATTACTTTTTTTTAATTAAAGTTGTTGCTATGCGCTTTTTGGAATGCTTTAAAACCAATCAACCAAATAAAAATCTATAAAACATTTTCTTAAAAAAACAAAATAAATGCGACATTATTTCAAACCAAACTAATATTTAACCAAAAATATAAATTAAATCAGACCAAAAACCCCTTCATGCTAAAAAAAAAAAATATTTATAACAAATCAAAAATGTCTATAGACCACAAAATTTCTCAGCCTCATTTATCAAAAAACAACTATAACAAAAACCTTCCCATTTTTATATGGAATTTAAGAAAAACTTAAATCGGTTACAATCTAAAAAAAATCGCAACATCAGTTTCAAAAACCAAAATTCAAATTTCCAATAAAAAAACAAAAACAAAATCCATTAACGAAAAAAATCGTAAAATCACTTAAAATTTTGTCTAAATCCCCTTTTCCAAAACCGCAAAATCAAAACGCTAAAATGATTCGATCTAATTTATCACAAAAATCCCATTAACAACTAGAAAAATTAAAACATTCTTATCAATCATAAATGAAATATTTAAAAATTTTTAAAATCACTCTGAAACATTTTTACTAATCGTTTAATTTTTTCTTAAATTTAATTAATCATCATTGATCGTGCGATCAACAACTAATAAAAACAGGAATACAGTGTACAGTTGACATTCCGTGAACAGTGGACGGATGAGCGCCTGAAATTTGATGATATACAGGGTAAGTGAAGAAACTTTGTTGAAAAAAAAAGAAATAAAACATTTATAAACAGGTAGAGTATAAATACCAATAATTTTTGTTCATATTTTCTTATAAGTAAAATAGCAAAATTAAAAAATATAAATATAGTAATCAAATAGAGCGATAGATGGGGCAGCATTCGCCATAAGGGCACATCTGCCATTGCCAATTATTGATTGAAAATTAATATATTGAAAACGAAGCAATAATTTTTACTTTTCCTTCCGCTTTCTAACCAAAAATTTAGTTTTCAAAATACAATTTTTTTTTAGATAAAAGCGACGTCACTGAAAAATGCATCGTCGATTTGAAGTGTACCTTGCTGGATTAAAATATTTTAAGATATTTCGTACATAAAATAGTTTATGTAGTAAAAACTCTTAAAAACATAAAAATGGCTGAAATGAAAATTAAAATGGCTAACAAAAATTGCTAAATTCATTTTTCAGTGGCTAAGCAAGATTGAAAATGGCAAAATTGGATTTTTGTGGAACTAATATTTTATTATTATTTTTTCATTAATAAAATTTTAATATTTTAAATTTTAAGTTGATCGTAGGTGAAACATTTTTTTCAAAACTTTCTCATATATTTCGCTGTGGACGTTTTCTTAGTTTTTGGAAATTTAATAAATTTTTTTATTCAGTGATATAAGCTTGATAGCAGGATTTGACAACAAGTATTTTAATAAATTCGTTTAAAGTTTGAAAAAAAAAGTTATCTTTGGTGCATAAGACAGCTTCTGGGGAGCATTTACCAAGCTGCTATTAAGGCGTATCCAACATCGAAATCTGGTGCGAATTACTTAATAGCTGTAAACAACAAATAATTTTTTTTATGATTTCCGCAAAGCATTAATTTTAGATCTGTTACACCCAAAGAAACCTCGACCACTTACTTGTTGAAAACGATACCATTCAGTGTCTATAGTGAAACTGCTATTAACGAAAATTGAAACCAATTGGTATCAAGTTGACACCACTCAGTACCAAAATATTTGTATATCTACAAGTTTTAAATTTTGAGTGTGTTATTTTCAAAAAAATAACACATTAGTGTTATTTTTCAAAAAAAAAAAAAAAATGTAATATTTGAACTTAAATAAAATATACATTAATTAAGCTATCATTATGAAAATTTAGTACAATATAAAAAAATTGTACTTAAAAGAATAGAAGAAATAGTTTCCCATTTTCTTACTCTGAAATACTCTAAATTCCAGTTCGGGGAAAGCTTGCTTCAAAAATTTACTTCTTTCATTGAAATGGTCACCCTGTCGTTATAAGCAGCCTCCGTCAGAAAATACTTTTTAGGTGTATACCTTACATATAGGGCTAAAAAACTAAAATAAATTTAAGTCAGACCCGGCTTTGCGATTTGAGAACATAACAAAAAATTTTAAAAATTGACAAAATTTGGATAGGGCTTGTGGGCAGACCTTTGTCCCAAACTCCTCCGGATTTACTTTACACGCATTTACATTAAGATTTTATTTGAAAACATTAAAAAAATGATAAAGCACAGAACAAAAAACAAATTTTATCACTAAATCACTGAAAACATTTTTTTCGTGCTCTTTCAAAAAAAAAAAAAAAAATATGTGAACTAGATGGATTTCTGCGTAGATTTTTTACCATCAGGTCGAGATTTTTTTTTAAGGCCGTGTCTAATATTGCGCGCTAAATAAGCCGATTACTCGAGTATATTTCACTATAACTGGAGAACGGTATGCACGATTTATATAAATGATACACCAAAATATGTGGAATGGCTTTAAGTCGATTTAAATGTGTGGATTAGATGGAATTTAACGTGCTAAACAAGAATCAGCTTTCACTTTTTTCCTATCACGTATTGATTTTTTTTATGGGCATGACCGCTATGACCCAGCCTTTATGCAGTCACACTTGTACAACTCGAGGACGGTTTGTCCAATTAAGTTAAATTAAACTCCAAAAACATGATTTAAATTATCTTTGAGCTGAATTTACATAATTTTTTCTCAGTTAATATTTTCGTAGTTATTCGGTAATTAACCCAAATTAACCGGGAATGTTTTTTTTTCAGATAATGATGAAATTTTAAAGTATAGGTCTATGGTGCATAAGAAAATTTACCTATTATATAAATTTCATTTCGGTCCCTAGGTTGGGCAGAACGGGCCGTTACCATATGGTCACGCCAGGCCATATGGTCACGCCAGGCTTTTTGTAAGAAGAAAATCAGTTAATTTTGCAAAAAAATATTTTTTATTGGCAAATTTCTTAAGGAGATGCAATTTAATATGAGTTCTAGTATGGCATTGAGAAATACAATTTATATATCAAACATTCAGCATTAAGTACACCCCCCTTTAGTTGGAGAATTTACCGATATAACGCCTTATTGTAGATCTTGGTACTAAAAAATTACTTACATCACGATCATCAAAACTAATTGTGTTAGGAATCTGCCTTTGGATATTGGAGGACATTCACTACATATAATTTACAGAGTAGTAAATGACTTTTGGAGTCTTAAACTACAATTATTTTAGACTACCTTTCTATTTTTCCTGATGCTGACCAAAAATTTCAGCACAAATGCCATTATATACTTAAAAATTCAGCTTTTCAATGTTCCTTATTATATTCATTATGATAAATAATCACTTTTTGGTTTAAAGGAATATATCAAGGACTTAACGTGAAATACTACTGTAAGAAACGTTACTAGCATCGCCTTCGTCACTAATATCACCATAATTTTTAGGCCGATCGATGAAAATCCTTCAGACTTTGTTACTTTCAAGTTCTTCCGAGCTTCATTTAAGAACAATTTTAAAGAAAAACAGTTTTTTTTTTACCAAAAAAATTACATTTTTTAACCAAATTTTCAAAGGATTGCACTACGAAAAAAATTTCCATGTTGTGCCTGGCGCACCATATGGGTGCTGATATATAGTCTTTAAAAAAAGGATAAAAACATTTTATATATTTTATTCATTTATACCAATATAATATACTACTTGTTGTTTATATAATAATCATAAAACATTTTTCTGAAAATTTACACAGAGTCAAAAAATTTATGATTTACTTTTCCATGTCGTTAATTTTTCACATTTTTAACAAAAAAAATTTTAAGGGTTTGAAAAAGGATAATTTGCTTCCAAACGCATGATATTGATGACCTTCAATTATGCTAATATTATTAAAAAGTTTCCATATAATGAAATGTAATTCAAATTTTTTCAAAATTTTGAATATTTTCTGTGCTATGTTGCTTTTTATCTTACCGTTGTTTGCGTTACCATATGGGTGCGCTAGGTCAATTTGGGTTAATAGCGAAAAAGTTAATTATTATTTTTGTTTTTAATCGTGAAAATGTTTATCCATAACTCTGAAATTCTTGAGCGAATAAAAAATATTGTTGACATACCTTGAAGACAATGTTCATGTGCATATTTTGGTGTATCATTTCTAAAAATCGTGTAAACGGTTCTTAAGTTATAGTCTAAATTGGACAAACTATGTTCGAGTTTTATAGTATAACCGCTGAATAAGTTAATGATATTAGTCATGCCCATAAAAAATCAGTACGTGATAGAAAAGAAGAAAAAGCAGATTCTGGTTTAACTCGTCAAAATCCATCTATTTCACCAATTTTTGTTTAAAGAAAAAAATAAAAAAAAATTTGTTTGCTCATTTCTACTCAATTGTATGTATACATGGGCAAGATTTGTGCATCAATTTTGAAGATAAATGCCTACATTTAACTGCATCAGTACCAGCTTTAAGATAAACATGATAAACTGAAACATTTTTATAAAAAGAAATTTTAGTAACAAAAAAATCTAAAATTTTGCATGAAAACGTTTTTTTTCGGACACTTACTTCAAAATAACTAAAAAACTATTAAGCACATAAGAAAATTAAATGACTTGAAGATATTTTTAGTTCGCATCTTTTGGTGTATCACTTATGTCAATCGTACATACCGTTCTTGAGTTATGAGGAAATATAATAGAGTAATGGCCTTACTTTGGGCGAAATATTAGGCACGTCTATAAAAAAAAGTCCAGACCTGATGGAAAAAACTGAAAGCAAATTCGTATTTAGTATATCAAAATGCATCAAGTCCAACTATTCGTCTTTGAGTTAGGATTTTTTTGTAGACCAGTGATACCATTGATTTATCTTTAAAATTACGACCTGTAGTTTGATTAAAAGGTTTACACGGACAGACAGACGGACATTTTCATATGGTTTTTTCTACGCGTTTCAAACATCAGCAAAACTTATATACTTATATTGTCGAATATACCTAATTAGTTGGATTTGTTTCGCAGTTTTTGGTCACTTCAGAAATTCATAAAAAAATTAAACTATCGGAGAGATAATCAAAATCAAAACAACTTAAACTAAAGATAACAGATATCGTTTACGGTTTATGAGAACTGGCAATACTTCCCCTTACTCTACCTAAACTGTAGTAGATTCTTAATGCTGTAACCAGAATTAAAAGGAATAGTAATTCCATCCTTTGCTAAATTTTTTCCAGCGAAGACATAAATTAAAAAGATTCAGCTTTATCACAAAATTAATTTCTGTTCTTATCCAGCAAAAATATTTTGAAGTTGTTCAAAAGGATGTAATATTATAATGATTCCTTTAGAACTTATGCATTTTTAATCACTTCCTTAAACCTAATAAATTTATCATTTGTGAACTCATGAAAACAACCTTCAATAAGTGCGTTCAACTCTAGTTTTAAAAATTGACTTTAATTCAATTGTACTTGTAAATTATTAAAAATTATGAATTTTTTATATTCAAATTAAAAATAAGTGCTATTTATTTGTTTATAAATCTTTTGATAAAATCGGCAGTTAAATTTATGTCCTATATAATCTTTTGGTATATTAATATCCTAACCCTGTAAAAACATAGTAGATTCATCAAACTTTCATTGGTTTTAAGCGCTCCACAGAAAAAAATATTTCAAATTATTTTTTAATAAAATTATTAGCTACACAGAAAAAAGTAAAAATTGACTTCAATTACGAAATTTGTAATATTAATTATTATTACTTCTTTTCCTTAAATAGATGCAATGAGCTGAAAATTTTTGAAAATTTACTTAAATTTATTTTATTTCTTTACTTTTATAGACAAATATTTAATTTTTCTTTATATTTTATTAACAGCTGTCAATTTATTAAAAAACAAAACTGTAAAAAAATTAGAAAATTAATTATATTAATAAATCATATAATTAAATTCCAATATAAAGTTAATTCATAATTTTATTAAAAAATTATTTGAAATATTTTTTTCTGTGTAACTTATACTTATAATATTATTTATTAATATAATTAATTTTCTAATTGGTTTAAAATTTTGTTTTTAAATAAATTGACATCTGTTAACAATATATAAAGAAAAATTAAAGATTTGCCTACAAAAATACAGAAATAAAATAAATTTCAACTCATTATATCTATTTAATAGAAAACAAGTAATAATAAAATCAATTATTCTAGTTATTAATATTATCATTTTGATGATTGGAGAAAAATCATTTAAAAATTAATTAATATAAGCAATTTCGTAATTGAAGTCCATGCATATTAAAATCATGCATGTTTCACCGAAAAATGAACAAGTGCAACATCACGTGAACTCATGCATATACTACTACTTTCGCATGTCTTATTTTGCTGGGTAGTTGTAAAAAATTAAAAAAGTACACACAAAATTTATATACCAAATTTTAAATAATCGACTATATTGTAAGACATTTAAAAATATGATATATTAAAAGAATATCGACAAGTTTTGTCTATTAATTTTTTATTTATACATTTAACCGAGTCCAATGTGCCCTTAAATTGCTAACATAATCCACTAAATGGGTTGAGAGGAAAAGTATCAACATCAATAGGGAATTTAAACAAGTGGCAGACTCTTTTAAAACTCATAACATAAATTAATAATTTTAACATTAATTTTTCAGGTCGTCTCAAGTATTTGACATTGACAGAAGCCAATCGTGTTTGGATGCCTGATCTTTTCTTCTCCAATGAAAAAGAGGGTCATTTCCACAATATCATTATGCCAAATGTTTATATACGTATTTTTCCAAATGGTTCAGTTCTGTATAGTATTCGTATTTCACTGACATTGGCATGTCCCATGAACTTGAAATTATATCCATTGGATCGTCAAATTTGTTCACTACGTATGGCCAGTTGTAAGTATAATCCATAGAACAGACACCGTCTTTTAATTTTTTTGCAAAAATTTTTATTAGAATTAATAAATAAATTATTATCTCTTTAGATGGCTGGACTACAAATGATCTTGTCTTCCTGTGGAAAGAAGGTGATCCTGTACAAGTGGTAAAGAATTTACACCTACCTCGCTTTACACTCGAAAAATTCTTGACTGATTACTGCAACAGTAAAACCAATACGGGTACGTTTATTTTATTCTATATTAATACTTCCTATACTTCTTATTTTAAAATCTTATCTATTATTTTAAGAAATGATTTCGTTTGAATTATATTTTTGTTTCTTAAATTTTATTTGAAAGATTTAAAAACTAAATATTTTCATAACTTTGTTCAATGTTAGTCTTTTTTTCTTTGAATTTAATTATGAATTAATTATGAATTGATTACTAAATATTAATAATAAGGATTTAATTACCATAATTATATCCTCTTTTTAATATTTAGTTAGATTCACTTTTTTTAATTTCATTAAAAGCTTTTTAAAGTTTTCCAAAATTTTATATGGTTTAATTATTTTGTTTTAATAAAATTTGCCTGTCTTTTGTTTAAATATATTTTTTAGTAAATATTTCGTATATCTTCACCTTTTAATTATTCATACAAATAAAAAAGATAAAAAGTTGTTTGTTACATTTAAAACGTAATTTCTAGATCACCTACAGTAGAAACTCGATACTCAAAAAATGTTTGTCTTAAATTTATTCTCACTTTGAACTCGTTTAAGTGAAAAAGATTTTTTTTTAATTGGAATTTCAATTTGATTTTTTGTCGAAATTCTACTGTATTTTAGAACACCCATCTACACATTTTTATACTAACATGCTAAATTGACAGCCTTTTTGCCTCTTTTTAAGCCAGCTGCTTTAAATATTTAAAAATATTTTTAGTTTATTTAACATTTTAGTTATCAGTTATTTAGTTTAAATGTAAAACGTGCATGATGTAGAACAGATACTACAAACGCTTAAAAAAAGTACACAAGACAGTTTTAAATCTATTGTTTCTGTTTTGAATAATACCGTGCAACAATTTCCCAAAAAATCTGTTCACACATGAAAAATCGATATATGCATCTAACTAGTGCTCATTAGATTACCCATGAATACAAAATTTTTGATTTTGCTTGCTCTACCGGCAGCTTCTGGTAGATGGGGCTGTAAAAATAATATGTGTGCAAAAATTGGGTCGATCGGTCATAAACCGGCCAGTCGACATTGACCTTTGTCCTAAAACAAGGTTTAAAATTAACTAATATCTTTATTGCGCTATAACTCTTTAATTGAACATTTTCCGATAAAATACTATATAAGCTTCCTTATTCAGAATAAATTGCAGAAATTTTTGACATATAATTTTTTAGCCTACTATGTTTTGTTGTGATGTTATAAGCAATTAAAGTAGACATTTTTTCATGAACTTTTTTTAAAAAAGCCTTGGCTTTAATATGGGCCTAGCCTGCTAGAAACGGTTTTTATTATTTTGTAGAGCAGGATTTGTAGTTTTTATAAATCGATACATTTTATCACATTTGCTTAATATATTAGGGTAGATGGACCAAAATCTGAATTTGGGGTATCAATTTTTTACTTATTATACAAATATTAGTACTAAATGTAGGGTGAAATTTTGAATCATTATAGAGAGTTTTTTTAAATTGCTATCGAATTAAACAGTCACTCGAAATTTAGGTGTTGCCGATTAACCAAAAATTATAAAAGTTGACATAATAATATCTTTACATATAAACCACTTTTTTATTTCTTCTGCCTTAAAAATCGGCGAAATATATTAAAAACATAAAACTTTTTTATTAACAGCACGCAAATAGGAAAATAATTATATGCAATATTAATAACAATTTTTATTATTATTTGTAAAAATTTAAAATTAAAACAGCAAATGATGATGAGGAATTTCTAAATGTAGAATGGAAGTAATTAGTTTATAGAACCTTGTATTTAAGTAAATATTTAAATACCATGTATCTACTTCTTGATAAATGCATTGGAACTGAGATTAAAAATTACAATTTAAGTGTTCAAGACAATGCATTACGAACATAAAATGGTTTACTTTTAATCAACTTTTAATGGCATGTACACTCAATAGAGGTCAATTATAAAATAAATTGCATACTTGTTCCTCTTTGAAAGAAAGCTAAACAACAACAGACAAAAAATATTTTTGATGGAATCGAAACAAAACTTAATTCCGTAATTATATGAATTAAACTCATATAAGTTAATTTACTAGTTCTTTTGAAAATATTTATTTTTAATTATTTTTATTTATTTCCAACCTATTGTGAGAAATATTGTCTATTTTTAATATATATCACCGATTTTTAAGGTAAATGAGATAAAAAAGTTTTTTATATGTAAAAATATTAACAAGTCAACTTTTAAAATTTTTGGTTAATTGGCAACACCTAAATTTCGAGTGACTGTTTAATTCGATAACTACTTAAAAATACTCTCTGAAATGACTCAAAATTTCATGCTACACCCTACATTTAGTACTAATATTTGTATAATAAGTAAAAAATTGATACCCCAAATTCAGATTTTGGTCCATCTACCCTAATATATTAAGCAAATGTGATAAAACTTATCAATTTATAAAAACTACAAATCCTGCTCTACAAAATAATAAAAACCGTTTCTAGCAGGCTAGGCCCATATTAAAACCAGGGCTTTTTTAAAAAAAGTTCATGAAAAAATGTCTACTTTGATTGCTTATAACATCACAACAAAACATAGTAGGCTAAAAAATTATATGTCAAAAATTTTTGCATTTTATTCTGAATAAAGAAGCTTATATAGTATTTTATCGGAAAATGTTAAATTAAAGAGTTATAGCGCAATAAAGATATTAGTTACTTTTAAGCCTTGTTTTAGGACAAAAATCAAAGTCGACTGACCGATCGACCCAATTTTTGCATACATATTATTTTTACAGCCCCATCTACCAGAAACTGCCGGTGGAGCAAGCAAAATCAAAACTTTTGTAAAATCCATACATTTTATGGGTAATCTAGTGCTCATACATATTAAAACTATGTACTTAGTTATTCTCCAGGACGTCTAAGTATCACTCATAAAGCTAAAATATCGAAAAACACAAATAAAAGCTAAAATCCTGCCCTGAAACAAACGTTTCTATTTAAATGTTGCAGCACAAAATGTTAAGAAAATATCCAAATATTCCTAAAAATTTTTCTCTTTAAAGAGCTTTCTGAAGCTTTCAGTTGATGTAGAAAATTCAAGCTTACTTATATTACTATTCGTCCTACAAATTCGAACGGATTTTGATATTTTTATCAGGGTGAGAAGTGGTCCCAAATCGTTTTTATACCCTACACCACCATAGGTGGTTATGATTGTTTCATTATTTCACCTAGTCCCCATACAAATGTCCTCCCAGAAAAGGGTTTAACGATCATAAATCCCTTATTTATTGAAATTTGGCACATATAAGTCTCATATAAATCTAAATAAGTGTGCTGATTTTTAAAAAGATCGGTCCATAATTAACCATAGATCCTATATAAACCCCTTTTCAGAAAATCACTTTAACAGGAATAAATCTCATTAAAATGTTAGTATCAAGTTAATATTCGATACAAATAAGTTTTATATGAACATAAATGATAGTGCAAAATTTTACAAAGATCGGTCCATAATTTACCATAGCTCCCATATAAGGCCCACTTTCGGGAATAACCCAAAAGTGAATAAATTCATATAAATGTCAGCATCGACGTAATATTCTGTATTCGTATGTTTTATTTTACACTTATGAGTATCGGTCCACATTTAGCTCCAAGTTTAATAAAAGACATCTCCCCGAATTAGAATGTCCATAATGGTGTAGGGCAATATATGGTCGGTCTTGACCGAATATATCTTTTTCTCTCGTTTTTTTTTTTTAATAATTCTGTAATTTGTGAACCGTTGGAGATATCTAAATAAAATTTCACATAACAAGAGCTGAGGTGTTTTTGATTCGGATGACTACAAACACCTAGCGGGTCCCGGGTGTGTAGGGTAGACCTCTAGAGTTGCTCACCTCATAACTTAGATTAAAAAAAAAATAATCAATTTTAAAAAAGTTTTTAACATTTTTGTGTAAAGTTCTAAAATTTCAAAGACGAGATCAACACAAAAATATAATGGCTATAAAAAAATCCTGTGTGTTAGACTTGAAAGATTACACTGGTCGACAAAAAAAAATTTTTTTCGTGCTCCTTCAAAAAAAAAAATAAATAAATATGTGGACTAGATGGAATTCCGCATGCTACACTTGAATCTGCTTTCAATTTTTTCCCATCAGGTCGATAATTTTTTTTTATGGGCGTGTCTAATATTGCGTCCTAAATAATCGATTACTAGAGTATATTTTATCATAACTCAAGAACGGTATACACGATTTATATAAATAATACATCAAAATATGTGGAATAAAATTGGCTTTAAATTTTTATCTGCTCAATAGTTTAGGAGATATTTCGAAATAAGTGTCGGAAAAAAATTTTTTCATGTCAAATTCAAGATTTCTTTTTTTTTTACTAAAACTTCTTTTTAAAAGTGAAAGCATGAAAAATGTTTCAGTTTATCATCTTTATCTCAAAGCTGGTAAAACTACAAATAAATAAAGCCACGTATCACAAAATTGATACACAAATCTTGCTTGCATTCACAGTTAAGTTAGTATACCCATGCATACCTACAGTTAAGTGGAAATACACTAGTGGGCAAAAAAAAAAATTTTTTTTTTCATCTTAAATAAAAAAATAGGTGTATTAGATTGAATTTGACGTGCTAAGTAAGAATCATCTTTTGCTTTTTTCTATCACATATTGATTTTTTTTATATGAGCATGACTACTATGACCCCGCCTTTAGGCAGTCACACTTGTATAACTGGAGAACGGTTTGCCCAATTAAGATAAATTAAACTCCAATATATAGCGACTTAAATTGTCTTTGAGCTGAATTTACATAATTTTTTCTCAGTCAATATTTTCGTAGTTATTCGGTAATTAATAGCGAAAAAAATTATTATTTTTTTTTATCGTGAAAATTTTGATACATAACTCTGAAATTATAAAGGGAATAAAAAATATTATTGGCATACCATGAAGACAATTTTTGTATGCATCTTTTGATGTATCATTTATCAAAATCATATAGACGGTTCTTGAGTTATAGTCTAAGTTTGACAAAGCATTCTCGAATTTTATAGTGTGACCGCTGAATAAGGTGATGATATTAGTCATGCCCATAAAAACAAAAAAAAAAATAAGTACTTGATAGAAAAAAAGTGAATGCAGATTCTTGTTTAACTCGTCAAAATCCACCTATTTTGGTTTCAAGAAAAAGTAAAAAAAAAAAAAAAATTTTGCTCACCACTGTATTTCTTCTCAATTGTATATAACATGAGTATTTTTACTTAACTGTGAATAAAATCAATATTTGTGCATCAATTTTGAAGATACATACGTTATTTTGTGTCGACCAGTGTTATTACCATCTTTTTGGAAGATAACACCAAAAAATTTTTTTTTTTTTTTTTTTTTTCAAGTTTCAAGTTTAGATGAATATAACTTTTTATCGGATAGATATAATTAAATGATTCCTGCAGTATAATTATTTAGAATTTTGTAATAAATCTAGTGATTAGAGCCCAAATTAAGGCCACCAAGTTTAGAAAACTTATAAAAACGAGGACAAAAATTTGGGTAAAATTAGCTTCAATCCAAATATCTCATAAACTAAGAAAATAACCGTCACATGTAACGATATTTTTTGTACAGATTTACCAGGACTACTTATACGTTACATTTTTGACATTTTTAACGATTTTTAAAAATTTTTATACCAGAGGTTACCAACTTTGGAAGTCTACCCTCAAACCCCGTGACATGCTAGGTGCCTGTAATCCTCCAAATAAACTTGAAAATACCTCAGCTCTGATCATTTAAATTTTACTTAGATATCTTCGATGGTTCACAAGTTACAAAATTATTTCCAAAAAATTGATTTTGTAAAGTCTAAATTTGCTATATTCATTATTTGCTTTCAAAATCCCATCGAAAACTCATTTTGTATTTCGATAAGGGAACGGATTTACCCTTATAAAAATAAACGTATTTTGATATATAGAATAGAAAATATATAAACATTTAATTATGAAGGAAAATCTATTTCGAAAAACATTTAATACAATTCAAACAAGGACAAATTTCAAAAAACTGAAAAACCATTTTTTATAACCGCCCGAAGATTATATTATATTGTTTTAGTTTTATAAGTAAAACATTTATGTGTCAAACATGCAAATACTTTAATTTCAAGTTAAATTTCAATTTTGAATTTTATTTCTGCAACATAATTGTTTATTTAGTATGATTGTTATGGATTCAAAGGCTCTAAGTCCATTGTCCAGAGCTTTTATTTACTCAAAGACTCTTAATATTATTAAATCACAAACTAACATGAAACGGAGCAGCTTATCGAACGTAGTTTTAATTATAAATTAATACAAATCAACATTAAAATTTAACTTTTAAATTGCCTAGTTTTATATGCATGAAACATTTTTATTTATTTTTTAATTTATATTAATTAGTTTTTCTAGCTTTTATTTAGATTTATTTTAGTGATTTTAAAAATTATATTGCTTAATATAAGAAGTGAAATATATCAAATTACTAATATTGGTAATGCCAAAATTTAGGAACGAACTAAAATCTATAAATAAATACTGTGCAAATAAGTGTAAAATTTAAAATGGTTATAAAAATAATAATAATAATAATAATCACTTTTATTATAAATCATCATCACAATAACAAAAACATAAACAACAACAACAATAATTATTTTATATAATTTTAATATCACAATGCAAATGCAACAAATTACTCCAAACAACAACAATAATAATATTATTAGCAACGAAAAAAAAATTAAAATTAGACCTTTGACTCTAATTACTCACTCTGCTCTTTTTTTTTTTTTTTTTGGTCCTTTTCCTCTCTTTTATTTTTGTGGTTGGAATTATTTGCCAGATGCATTGATGAGATAAAATACAACAACTAAAATGAATGAATAAATGAATGAAATGCAAATCATTTTTAATTATTTTTGTTTTATTCGAAAAAATAAATATACTTACATACATACAATATTTAAATATTTATTGTGTACATTAAAAGCAAATAATATTTAATTTGTAAATAATGAGCCTGCAAAAAAAAAACAAAAACAAAATATGAGAATATTAAGACAAATAAATTGAATTTTTATAAAATATACATATTTTTATTTTAAAATGATAAAAGAAAAACAGAAAAAAAATCAAATTGAAATAATGATTAATGAAAAATAACACCAACAACTTTGTCTTGAAGAGTATGGAACGCATTGCCAACAAATTAACGGAAATGAAATGTTATAACGAATTTTTTTTTCTCGCTGTGTAATTTTTACCATTTAAATTCATTTCCGTTAAATATTGTTGATGCAAATAAATAAATGCAATATTGTGTTGATTCTACTTGCCTATGAAACATTAATTTTATTTTTAATTTATTTTATATTTTATTCAATTTGTTTTATTCTTATGAGTTTTCAATTAAATACAATCATTTCCGCATTTTTTAATTTATCTAACACTTTCAAATTAATTTGTTTGTGTTTTGTTTTTTAATTTTTTGTGTTTATTTTTTATTTTAATTAAATTTTGTTCTTAATGTTTAATTTATTTTCTTTTTCTTACTCGCCAAGTGTATATTACACACACTCCTGTATTTTTGTGTTTTATTTGTTTTTGCATATATGTTTTATACCTTGTATACTCATAGGTGAATACAGTTGCCTCAAAGTCGATCTACTATTCAAGCGAGAATTCTCATATTACTTAATTCAAATTTATATCCCATGCTGTATGCTGGTAATTGTCTCATGGGTGTCATTCTGGCTTGATCAAGGTGCTGTACCAGCTCGTGTATCATTGGGTAAGTTGAAAGATAAGCACGACATCAACGTCAACAACAGCTAACTAACATGACCATCAGGTTTTTCATATGAATATTTTGATGGAAAAAAAAAAAACGACCACCCACACTTAACAACCTATAAAATACAAAAATAATTTCTTTCTTACTGCTACTACTACTACTACTACTACTACACTTACAATCACAATATATCATTAATTTGCAAATTTTTCAAGTTGTACTTGTATTTACTTGTGATCTGTAAAAATTAAATTATTGTTTTTATTTTTAAACATATTTAATGAGAATAAATATTAATTACCTTTACTGGAGTGTAAGTTTCACGTCTGCTGTTAATAAACTATTAAAGACCCTTTCTTTTCTATTCTTGTTTTATAATGAAAATTAACTTGATTAACCGTTATTGTATTGAGTTCCTTTTGATTACATTATTAATATTTATTTTCTCTATTTTTCCTTTAATGTTCGTGTATAGGTGTTACCACTCTCCTAACAATGGCTACACAAACATCGGGTATTAATGCTTCACTGCCGCCAGTCTCATATACAAAGGCCATTGATGTTTGGACTGGTGTGTGTTTGACGTTCGTATTTGGTGCGCTGCTCGAATTCGCCTTGGTGAACTATGCGTCCCGCTCAGGTTTGAATAAAGCTAGTAATTGAGATTTTATATGCTTCTTATTAACTGTATTTAATTAATTAATATGTGTTTTTTTATTATTGTTGTTTACTTTAACTATATTAATTTTTTTTATGAAATGTATGTCTTACTAAAACACACATTTAATTTTATATGTATAAGTTGTATATAATTGTACACATACAATCTGAATATACATACATATATAAATGTAATTCAATATTTTTTTGTTTTTTTGGCAAACAATATACTAAGTGATTTGAAAAACACCAAATGATTTTTGTTCAACAAATCTGTAAATGTTTGCAAAACCACTCACTAACGCCAACTTGTAATTACTAACACACACTCACAGCAGCATACAAATTGACAATAACTATGAAAAAAAATTTATTAATATATAAAAATGACGATAAGGGAAAAAATATAAATAAAAGTTAATACGTTAAATTGACAATGGATATTGGAAAAAACGACATGACAGATTATGACAAATTACAAATGACAGAAATTCGATTAGTGTTAAAATGTCAAAATTTTGCTTTCAACGTTGTATTACATACTAAAAGCTAAAAATAAACAATAAACCATTTTTTTTATTTGTTTTTAATTAAGGGACATTCAACATGGGATTTAATTAAACATAAAACTACAATTTAAATGTATAAAAAAAAAACATATAAAGACATGTTTAAACATTTTATTTACAACACCATTAAAATATGTTTTGTTCACACTCAAGGAATTAATGTTAATGTTAAGAGAAAAAAAGCACACTTATGTAATTGATTTGATTCGTTTTATAAAGAAACAAACATATTGTATTAAGTATTAACATTTCTTCATTGATTTCAAAACCAGAGTAGAGAAAATGTTACAAAATTTGTATATTCAATAAAAAAAATTTTAAATAAAATCATCTGTTTCTATATACATACATACATATGTACCTTTTGATTATTCTTAGAACCATCGATCTTAAATTTCATGTTACTGGGTGCAATATTATGAATAATTCAAAATGTACCATTAAAAGAACAAAAAATACCACAAAGTCTCCCTTAGGAATTCTTCGTACAATATTATATAAAATTAAAAAAGTGGAGTAGCAAAAAAGTACCAAAACATACTTTTTACCTGTATCTTTTTATTTTGGGAGATATAAGGTTACCGATTTTACCCGTTTTTTGTACAAAAACATTCGAATTTCCAAAAATCCCGTCTTGGTGAATCATCTGGGGGGAGACCAACCTACGTTAGTATATAAGTTAAGGAGTGCGTTCGAAAAAATCTTAACATATATAATATTCAATAACTTGGAAATGGTTGACCTTAGAGTCTTCATTCTTTTTTTTATTTAATTGATAATTTATTACAGATCACAGAAAAATATACCTTTTATAGTTCTAACCACTACTTATGAACTTGCGGACCATTTTCGGTAACCCTTCCGTTAGAGATTTAATAGTTGCTTCAGTCACTTTTTTTGAACAGTGTGCACATCTTCTTTTAAAATATTTGGTATTTTGGGACATCTTTTTGTGCTCTTCAATTCACTTTTCACAAGAGCTTAATATCTCTCCACTGGTCTAAGCTATGGACAATTTTGAAAATTGACAACCCTTGGTACAAAATTATGTTATTGTTTTGGTACCACTCCAGAGCTTTCTTACCGTAGTGACATGATGTCAAATCGGGTCAAAAATGTCTGAACACGTTGTGCTCTCTTATGAAAGGAAGAAGTATTTTTTGCAGATATTCTTTGATGTTTTTCTTGTTTTGCCACAACTGCAAAAAGCTTGTTATACCAGGAATTTTGTAAGAAACTTTTTCTACTTTTGGGTCCTAAACCTATCTTTGACATTGCCTCGAGCATTAATAATAAAAAGTTTTGACACATAAGCTGCAAAAATTCTGCCAGCACATACGTTTCTTCGTCAATTATACAACTTGAGAATTTTTGTATGAAATTTGGTTTTAATTTCCGTGTCCTATTCTTGGCTTCTCAATTTCTTGTTTGGAACTTTTTGGACTTTATATGTTATCAATTCTGCATTAGCTTTAAATGTTCGCACCAAATAGTCGAAGTACTGAGATAACTGGGCTGCTTTTCTACCAGATGTGTTTGGAGTTCCTTCCAATATACTTTCAATTTTCTGGCCTTCCCAATATCATTGTGGTCCTAGATCAAAAAAAAATTTCAACATTAATTCCGAAAATAGTTATGAGGTATGAAATTTCCACCATCTAGATTTTGGAAAATATTTATCAAGTTTTTACAATATATAGCCCAATACTTTCGTCCGATATTGCAATTTTTTCACTTAGTTAAAGAGCAAAATTATCTAACGAATTTTAAGTCATGAAAAAACGATTTCGAATTTTATAATTGTAAAAATTATGATTTTTTTGCCCAAAAATTCCATTTTTTTATATGAAATATTTTTAATAACATATAATAAATTTTTACTTTTGTGAAAAGTATTTTCAAAGCTGATCTTAAAATTTAAAAATCTTAAATTTTTTACAATTTATAATTTTATCGAGAGCTTTAAGAAAATGTAAATCGGATTAGAAACAAAAATTTGGCAAGCAGCTAAACATTTTCTGTCAGAGTTGCCCTTATTTGAACCCTATTAGGTCCGCTCATGTGGGGTCTATTGGGTCCCAATTCCAAACTTAATATTGTACACTCCTCTGATGCTGTCAGCTGGTTAGAAGTTGCAAATTTATTAAAAAAAAAAAATTGATTTTACCCCATTGTGAAATAGAGTAGTTTCATTTTAATATTAAGTAGTTAAATTAACACCGATATGATATATATTCTCTGATATAATAAAAAGCTTTTTTATACGAACCGATAATATGGCTGCTACCAAAAACCAAAATACAATTGCAATTTGTAATAATAGCACCTCAAAAAAAGTAACAAAACACGTTTTAAATAATAACAAGATTTCTCAAAAATTTCTCCAATACTACAAAACTACTTCCACAAGTGTGATATTTACACAATAGAAACTTTTCATATACAATTGAAAACGCTATAGAAAATCTCATAAATCTCTCATTTACAAAATTAAAATTGGTTACCAATACATTTCCCAACTCTGGTTTATACAAGACTGTCTATTTAAATTATTATTATTTATTTTTATAAATAATTTTTATTAAAAAATAATAATGATAAAAATGAAATTATAGTGAATTTAAACTAATACACGTTTCTTTTATTTCCCCCCTTTTCTAATTTTGCGACGTCCTTCAACAAAATGTTTGTAATAATAACAACAAATTTTGCAACAATAACAACCACAAATGCAACAATTGCTTCAACACTATGACAAAATAACTGCAACTATAACAACAACAATAATATTAATAATGTTAATTAAAAAAAAAAAACAACAACAACAAATGTGACAACACTTTTGCACACCACTGTTTAAAATTAAAAAAAAAAAAAAAAAAAAAAAAAAAAAACGAAAACCACATTTATTTCTAAATCATTTAATCACAAATCAATCAAAACTAATCAATCACTTTAATTATTATTTTTTTCTTTATTTTATTTTATTTTTTTTAATAAATTCCAAAAATTAACAATATATTTGTTTGCTGTTGTAAAAAAAAATCGGATTTATTTTTGAAAAACTTTATATTTAATTTGCAAAAATATAAATGTTTTTGTTGTTGTTTTTACGTTAAACAATTTTGTGTCAATTGTACATTGAATTTTTAATCTGCCTGTAAATGTTGCTGCTAAATTAAAATACAACTAATATAACAACAAAAACTACTAACAAAATTATTATTATTTATTATTAACAAAAATAATTTATCTCATTATGTTATATTATCTCTTTTGTTTGTGTTCCATTGCACCATTTATTTTCATAATTTTATTTAATTAAATTAATTATTATTTTTTCCTAAACAAAATTCCATTAAATTAATTATGCGTGTGTTTTTATGTGTGTGTGTGTGACTGTGTCTGTGTAAATAATAATAAAAAAAATTATGAAATGAACAACAAATACTAACAAAATCTGCGCAAATAAAATAAAAACGTTCTTTTCTTCAATTACTACTAAAATAACTGCTAATAATTTCTACTACAACTACTGCTATTATTTTCAACAAATTGTTATTTTCCACTACTATTACTACTACTACTTCTCGTTATTATACTCTTCTGTCAATATTACAACTTTATTTGTTTATTTTTGTGTTGTATGAAAACTCTATGAATCTATGAATCAATCTCAAACTATCAAACAAAAATACAATTCCAATTTGTTGTGGAACAAATAAATTCTTGTCAAACATTTTCTACCACATGCAACATATACGGATCGGGCCGCAGACATGCACAAGGAGAACATGAAAAAGAAACGAAGGGATTTGGAGCAGGCCAGTATAGATGCTGCTTCAGATTTATTGGATACAGATAGTAATGCAACATTTGCAATGGTATATATTGATTAAATGAATTTATTTATATTGATTAAAATTTTCGTCAGTATTTATTTTTAATTATAAATATTTAAGTTATTATTTGGCTTTACATTTTTATTTTATCATCAATTCATTTTATTCATTTGAACATGAGTTTGAAAGTATTCAACATATTAAAATTACATTAAAACAACCAAAATCAATTTAAAAGCTAGGGAAATACGCTATAAAAAGCGATTTCTGTGTTTAAATAAGCATTAAAAATGCGTAAAACATAACCATAAACATAGACAATTTTTTATGGGGACTAGAGGCTTGCAATGTAAACTGGAACAATGTTTCAGAATTTCAGACGCATTTGCACCTCCCAAAGGCCTTTTTTATGATAACAAGTTTTCATATTATTACTTTAACAGAAATATGAAAAAGATTCAAAAAACCCCCAAAAATACCTTTTTTTTTTGTTACAGCTCACAAAAGTAGGACAAACATTTTCAGAGGCAAATTTTCATTTGAACTGGAAACATCGATACCTTATTTCCTCCCCAAACAGTATTAAACAAATATTCTCTAGTTTGTTTGTACAAAATTGTGGTAATTCATTCCTACACCCAGAGAAATATCAATCACATACGTGTTGAAAACGTTACCATTCTGTGTCAATAGTGAATCTACACCGTATGTGTTTAAATTAAACACTGCGTGTTCAATTCTTATTGAAAATCGATACCTAATTGGCACCAAGTTGAAACCATTTCGGTATCAAATTGTTAAATTACATATGTTTTCTATTAAATTTGTTAACGAAAGGTATTAAAAAGCTGTTACCGTAAATTACCAATGTGACCACAACCGTTATTGATTTTGAATCGAATTTTTTCCCTTAGTGTAAACGTTATGTTTTAAAATTTTTTAAATTTATTTTAAAAATCTTTAAAAAATTCAATGAAGTTATTTGGAAACCAGTAATTTGTTCGGAGAAGTGATGAAACAGTAATGCAGAGCTAATTCTTAAGTACTAGTTCTAAAAAACATTATTTAAAATCAATTAAGAATCACAATACGGTTCTACTCCATGAGGGCCAGAATTGCTGTACCACTATTACTAAATATGTTATTAAAAAATCTGCAGTTATTCTGATTTTACTAAAATAATTTAGAACTGGTTATGTTAGAGTTATGGATCCAAATTTTCACCATTTAAATAATTTAATAATAATTTTTCACTACTAATTACCGAATAAACAAGGAAATATTAATTGGACAAAAAAATTATGTAAATTCAGCTAAAAGACAATTTAAGTCACTATATATTGGAGTTTAATTTATCTTAATTGGACAAACAGTTCTCCAGTTATACAAGGGTCATAGTAGTCACGCCCATAAAAAAAATCAATTCGAGATAGAAAAAAAGTAAAAGCTGATTCTTATTTAGCACGTTAAATTCCATCTAATCCACCTATTTCTTTTTTTATTTAAGACAAAAAAAAAAAATTATTTTTCCACTATTTTATTTTCACTTAACTGTAGGTATGCATGGGTATCCTAACTTAACTGGGAATCCAATCAAGATTTGTGCATCAATTTTTATGATACGAGGCTTTATTTACTTGTAGTTTTGCCAGCTTTGAAATAAATATGATAAACTGAAACATTTTAGATGTTTTCACTTTTAAAAAGAAGTTTTAGTAAAAAAAAAGAAATCTTGAATTTAGCTTAATTTAACTATTGAGCGGATAAAAATTTTTTAGTAGAACGACTTAAAGCCAGTTTTATTCGACATATTTTGGTATATTATTTATATAAATCGTGCATACAGTTCTAGAGTTATAGTGAAATATAATCGAGTAATCGGCTTATTTAGGGCGCAATATTAGACACGACCATAAAAAAATCTCGTCCAGATGGGAGAAAACTGAAAGCAGATTAGAGTTTAGCATGCGAAAATTTTTTTTTTGTCGGCCAGTGTAATTCGTAAATGTTGAATACTTTCTTGATTCTCCTGTAAGTAATATCAAATCCCATCATCTTGTATATAAAATAATTTATTTTTTTAGTTTTGTTTTATTTTTATATTCTATTGGTATACTTAATACAAAATTATCCAAAACTATTTAAAACATGACCAATTTCTTTTTCTTTTCTATAAAATTATTTTTCTATCAAAATTTTGTTTAAACATCTTCATATCATGTCGCTCGCTAATATCATAATCAAAAAACAACTATAACAAAAACAATAATAACAATGAAAAAAAAATAAAAAAAATCAAACACTCAACTAAATGATAAAACTAAAACAACAATAACAACAACACACATCAACATCACACCCCTACAAACTTAGAAACCTTTGGTACGTCATCCGGGTGATCCATTGGCATTGGAAAAGTTGAGACAATGTGAAGTTCATATGCAGCCACCAAAACGTCCAAATTGCTGTAAGACTTGGCTGTCAAAGTTTCCCACAAGGTAAATATGTCAAAATGTAGAGCATGAGCAACATACATACGCCTATACACCCCACAAATGTATATACATATACATATATAAATCCAAATGTATGGATATGTTTGTGTGTGTGCGTGTGTTTAAGGACGTATGTATGAGTGTGCGAATATTTTATTTTTGTTGTTCGCTTTATATTTCCTTTTTATCTTTTATCTTTTTGGATTTCCTTTTTGATGTTGTGATTTGTGCATTGCTTTTGACATTTAATTTCTTGGCATTAATGTTGAATATTACTTTACTCTCGTATAAATAAATAATCGTTTATAACCTCAAAAATACAAAAATAAATAAAAATGTAACCTAACCTGCAAAGTAATTGAGTAAAAAAAAGAATCTTTGGTATTATTTTTTTAATTTTACTTAATAAATAAAGTTTAATAATTTAAATTTAAAATTTAAGAATATTCTTTAATATTCTTTTTTAATTGTTTAATGCTTGCTAAAATTTATTTTCTTAATATAATAAATATTTTCAATTTGTTTGTTTTAAATAATTATTATTGCATATTTATTTGTTATTATTTATTTTAATTCGTTCTGTAGTACAAAACCAATGATGAATCTGATATCGTCATAGGTACAAAAAATATATTTGGTTTTTTTTAATAATTTTTTTTTTTTTTTTATTTTGTTCGTATGCTTAAGTAGAAATGTTTTTGAAATGTTTTATAAATACTATTTGTTTTATTTTAATACATCGTATTACATATAAATTAAAAAAAAAAAAAAAAAAAAACACACAAATTTAATGTGATATTTAAATACACCCTACGAAAGATTTGAAAACATTTCCAAGGAATTCATGATAAATAAAAATAATAATCAAAATATATATATTTTTTTTTTCTTTAAATTCATTTATCTTTATTTATTGAATCTTCACGATATTAGGTGAACTAACAATAAGTATTCAAATTTTAAATCTAAATCTTAATTTATATTAAGTCCAACAACTGTCGGACGAAAAAACTTTATTTATTCAAAGGGTTTAGCTTCTGCGGAGGTCTGTTGTATTCCTTCTTCTCAAACGGTTGTAGCCATTGCTTCTTATTATGTTTCGAGCAAGTAGGTTTGAGTGGGTTTTCTTATTTCATTTTTGACAAGAGGAACATTAAAGTCCTTGTGAATGTTATAATTTTTCACATACCAGGGTGCTAGTGTTATCATTCGTATTATTTTATTTTGGAGTCTTTGAATTTTTTCAATATTTGAAGCAGAGGTCGTGCCCCATAGTTGGATACCATAGCACCATATAGGCTTTATAATTGAGTTATAGATCAACAGTTTACAATCTAGACTTAATTTTGAATTTAATTTGGGTTAATTTTGTATCTATATGTGTTTTCCACGTAAGACATCGATCTGATGCTTACCAAATACCTCGGTACTTCTGTTTGTTGGGGTATAATCTGATTATTTATCAAGATTGGGGGGCACGAATCTCTTCGAATCTCTTAATATGTATACATTTTTTTCACTCACTTTTATTCTCCATTGCTTTAACCATTTTTCTAGATAGAGTATATGATATTGCAAGAGTTTAGATGCTTTTTGTGGGTTTTCATGCACGCCTAAAATAGCTGTGTCATCAGCAAATGTTGATATATGGGTTCGACTACTAGTTGACATATCAGAAGGGATCCAGTATACTTCCTTGGGGTACACCTGCTTCAAAGGACTGCGGTGAACTTATAAAGTCTCCCTCTTTAAGAACAAACTTTCGATGAGTTAAATAGCTTTCTAACAGCATATGCGTATTTATGGGTAAATATTGTTTAATTTTAAATAATAATCCTTTATGCCATACTTTATCGAAGGCTTGTGAGACATGAATGAAGAGAGCGGAACAATATTTCTTTTCTTCAATCGTCTTAGATATAATATTTATAAGTCTGTGTGTTTGTTCTATGGTGCTATGTTTTTCTCTAAAACCAAATTGATGAGTTGGATACAATCGAAACGATTCACTATCGATTTCAACTTGTTCATTAATAGCTTTTCAAATAGCTTTGATATATTTGACAATAGGCTATTGGGCCTATACGATTCTACTTTAGTGTGATCTTTTCTAGGCTTAGGAATCATTGTGACCAGTGAGACCTTCCATTCTGGTGGATAATATTCAAGGCATAAGGCGTAATATAGCATTAAAAATAAAAAGTATTATTCTTATTGCTATCTGGGGTAGCTCCAAAAACATCTTGTTACTGATTTTGTCAATACCAGGTGCTTTTTTGGAGTTTAAATCAACAATAGCCTTGTCGATCACTCGAATCTCAAAACAAAGTGGTTCAACTGCTCTAAAATTGTGTACAACTGGTGGCAACTCTATTATATTACCTGATAAATTAGGAATAAACACGTTCTTTAGATGATTAACAAATAGATTCCCCTTTTCGCTATCGTTTCTTGTCCAGGCTCCATTTATATTACGTAGAGAAGGTCTACTTCTAACTAGTCTTTTCAGATTTTTCGTAGCTCGCCATAGTGAGTAATTCGAATACGGGGTAGCATCTAGATTTTCCAGATACGAGTATTTATTTAGTGATTCAGTTTTTCGGTACTCTAGCAACTTATTAAGCCTTTTTTGGCATTCTCTTATCTTTGATTTGAGTTGAGGAGATCTGTGGAGTTGCCACTCTCTTCGAACTCTTCTTTTTTCAATCAAAAGACGTTCGACATAATCAAAATATGATTTAATAAAAGTTCCTATAAATAGTATCATTCCTATTAATTCCTTTAAATAATATCGTTAAAATAATTTACAAATAATTTGGACACAGATTATTGTATTTATCATATTTTTATAACTAAAAGACTATTTTATTGATTCTGTGCACCAAATTAATAAACTTATACAAAAAAAAAAAAGGCCAATAATCGTTTTTCTAACCACTATTAAGTGTTTTTTTCCAATATTTCTTCCAGTTCATTAACAAAGTTTTTGTCCTTATTCTTATGCCACTAGGAAGCTGCAATGATAGATCAAGCATTGAAATACATTTTCAGAATCCGGTTGAAGCAGCTTTGTCTCATACATGAAATATATCAATTTAATTGTGCTTTTTATTAAAATATCCAACATGTGTTGCTCATATAACGCTTGAGATTAATATAAAAAAAGGGCCAAAGGAGCTTTTTGAAGCTCCCAGACAATTTAGAAAACTAAAATTTGCCTTACTTATAAAAAGTTTCGTTTTTAAATTTCTATTTTTGTGAATAAATCTTTATTTTTGCAATAAGAAATTATTGTAAAATAATTATAAATTATTTTGTTATTAATAAAACTGAATTTTGTAGTTTTTCTTAAAATACTAAATTTTTTAATTTTTGTTGTTATCAAATGACAAATTTTAAGGAGCTTTTTTAGGTTTTAAAGCAGTTGGCCCCTTTTTCAAGAAATCCCCTTTTTTGGCGGCTTTTTATTTTGGAATCCTTATTTTTGGACACTTTTTAAAAATTCTCAATGGTAACGCTGTCTGGGAGCGGAGATAAATGGATTCTCCTCTCTTTCCAGAACTTTTTGAAGCTCCCAGATGTGGTAGAAAGTAAAAATTCGGCTCACTTATAAAACTATTCGCCCTTCAAATCCTAATTCTGAAATTTTCCTCCTAGACGAAAATTTAAAATTCAGCTTACTTATAAAGCTTATCGTTCTACAAATCCCAATTTTTTTAATTTCTATCAGGAAGCGGAGATACGAAATTTTTGGTATTTTGTTATTCTTTATATAAAAATTGTTATTTTGCCTGCCATGAATAGCTTTATTAGCTTTCTTATAGAATTATTCGTTCTTCAAATTCTACGGAGATTTTAAAATTTATATCAAGGAGTGGAAATACGCAGATTTATTTTCTAACATGTTGAAATCTTCAACTTCGATTAAGGAGAGGGAAAGTTTCAAATTGTTGCTCATATATGTATTTTTTTAAGAATTTCGGATTTGTTAGTGTATATTTTTATTAAGTATTGTAATATTATATTTCCTGACATTGACAGTCTTATATGCTTATAGGTAAAAAAAGTTTTGAACTTCCCAGCAGGAAAATATGTTAGTGCTTCCTCCCTGCAGGCTTTTGCAAATGACTCCATACCCCACCGAATGAAATTTAAACACATTTCACTTTGCCCTCCAAAAAAACATTCCCCAAAGAATGCCTCGACTTCTTTTAGAAAAAAATCCGGTACTAATTCTTGTACCACTCACTCACAGCAGGAAAATATATTAGTGTTTCCTACCTACAGGCATTTGTGAATGCCTCCACACCTTTCCAAACATATTTCACATTTCGCATTTTAATCAAATATAAATATAACAGAATAATTTTTTCAAGTAAAACATATATATTGTATAGATCAGAATTGCAATTGTAAATACTCGATTAAATAAAATGCTAATAGTTAAAAATAGTTTAGCGGAAACAATAAAAAAAATCCAATAATTTAAAATTAAAATATTAATTAACTAAAAAGTCATGAAATTATTCACTTTAAGTTTCGAATATTTTTACTAAAAATTTAGTGATTGAATAAACAATTTTATTCATAGGATAATCTTTAATAAATGTTCGATTTAATTACTACTCTTTTTGTTTAGGAGTAAAAAGCTGTTTTTTTTGTATGTAAAAAATTAAAATATATATTAAAAAAAAAAAAACCAGCAACAAGATTTTTTTTTTTTTTTGTGCTAAATGAGTTTAAAAATTGGCAACACTGATTTATAAGTATCGTCTTTATTGCACTATAAAATGACCTATGATTTTGATGTCTTGTTTATAATATGGTCATAATATAATAATATTATGGTTATTTTTTATAATACATTATAAATTGTACACATTTCCGAACCAAACCAATGTTTGTCACAGTAATTTATATTAAGCTATTTTATCTTTTTCTAGAATAGAGTAAAATATCATTAAATAAATGGTAAACACCGCACAGTGGGTTCAAGCGCAAATTTTCTGATATTAAATCTGTATCTCCTGGTCAGATTAAATTTAAATGTAGAAGATGACCAAAGCTTTCAGAAAAATCATCAAGGTGCGAAAGTTGACTACCCTGAGTATGTAAAAGTTTAAAAAAATCGTAACTTCTACAAATCAAGTCCGACTTTAAAGATTTTAAAGAATTTTACTCACATAAGTTATCTCTTAAAGTTAAAATATATGTATTTGCACTTGAATTCTGAATTTTTGATTTTTTTTTTTTTTTTTTTTGCCTCGACTTTCTTTCGTTTTTCGGGAATAAGACCTGAGGTATATGAAGTAAAAAATATGCTGAAAGAATTTTTGGATTATCTCAATTCGTCTAGACGTGAAAAATATTCAAAAACGAATGCAGGAGTGGAGATGTTATGAAAAAAGTAAATTTTTTAAACGACCTTTCATAACAATACAGAATCTTATCATAATATATTCACTATTATTTCTTATTTAATGTATAAAATTAATATCAGCCTTTTATTTCTGCAAAAATCATAAAAAAAATCTTTACAAACCGATTTTTGGAAATTTTTCAAGAATAAAAAATATAAAAAAGATATAAAAACCAAAAAAAAAAAAAAAAAAATAATAATATTTTGTAAAGAAAAACTCCACCTACTTTTCAAAAACTTATAAAGTGCTAATCTTATAAAGTGTTAAACTTATTAATGCGGTGCCCCACTGTGCACCGCATTAATAAGATTTGTAAATTAATACGAACTTTCTTTATTCAAAAAAAAAAAAAAAAAAAATTAAATATTATACATATTTGATAAAAAATATTTAGAATTTTATAAAATATTTATTTATTTTATTTCAATACTTTCGTTGGGTGTATGATGATGAAATAACTACCTCTTTATCTTATTTAAATATTTACACATTTTATACAATTAGAACTATTTGAACTTAAAACAAACAAATTTTTACTTGTTGATTAATTAATTAAATAAATTTGTTAAATATTGTTGCTATTATAACTTAATCGTATTGTTTTAATTAACTATTATTTATTAACTAAATGATAAATTATTTTACTAAAAACTAAAAACGATTTTCTTTCACAATCAAAATCAAAAAGACAATCTAAAAAATGGTAATTAATCTTTGTATACCTTAAATATTTATTCAAGACAATGTTCTAGATCGAAGAGAATCGATGTTATTTCACGAATAACATTTCCCCTGGTCTTCGCCTTATTCAATCTGGTCTACTGGAGCACCTACCTATTCCGTGAAGAGGAGGATGAGTAAATGCCAAAATAAATTATATTCTAATTTTAAGAACAAAACCTAAAGATTTTACTAATCAATTATAAAATTTCTTCTTTTTTTATGTTTACTTACTTTTTTTATACTTTATTTACGTTACTACGTTATCGTTTACGTTTACGTTTACGTTTCCGTATTCACTTTCACTTCTCTTGACGATGTTGTGTTAATTATTTGTTATAAATAAAACCGAATAATAAATAAACAAACAAAAAAATAACGAAACCAACCAAAATTTTCTACGTAATAAATTATCGTAAAATCGTTGTCATTACTTCATAAATAAAAGGGCTTTCTAAACGCATGATGTGAAAGATGATAAGGAACTTTACCATAATGGCAATGGCTATGTAGAATTCTATCGTATAATAAATTCAAAAGTAAAAATGAATGAAATAAGCAAAAAATTCGACCTCAATCCCTGCCCCTCTAAAAAACGAAATTCATATTTTTAAAAAAAAGTGTGATTTATTATTAATAGAGAATAAATTCATTATCCCCGAAAACAAACAAAAATGTGAGCCAAGGATGTTATATATTTAAAATATACATATTTATGTATAAGTATTAAGTTAGAAACAACAAATACAAAAACAAACTATGCCGTAGTTAACAATTTTAAGGAGTAGTTAATAATTTTAAGATAATTTAAAACATTAACAAACAATCAATCAACCAACAAACAGACAGACAGACATACTGACAGAAAGACGGAATGACAGACACACACATACAAGCAGACATAACACTTGATTGTATGTACACTTTCAGAAATATTTATGTATAATTGTAAGTAAAAATATTAGGTACACATTTTCTTATACTTATTTACGACATTATTTTAATATATGTATATTTATACAGAGGGGCAAGAATATTTAGCAGATATTATAAATAAAATAATGCTTGGTATTGTTTTTTGGAATAAGAAATAAAAACTAACAGCCGTATTCACAAAAATTAAAGTAGGTATGATAACGAGTTACTTACTTTTTCTTATGGTAATTTACATATATACAAAAAGTTAATAACTCGTTATCAAGTATACATTATTTTTTTGTGAATACGACTGTAAGTTTTTTTAATTTTTACTTAGTCATATAAAATCTAAAGTTTTTCTGTAAAAAAATCGTACAAAATAGATAATTTTTTTACAGAAAAACTTTAGATTTTATATGACTAAGTAGAATTTTTATACATATAATTTATTTTTTAATTTGGTTGGAACACCTAAGATAATTTTATTGCCCAGAGATATAATTCTTAGACTAAAGAACCTAAATGCTGGTTGTAAAGTTAAGGCAGAACAGGTCATAATATCAGAAATCTTTTAGAGGCTAATAAGCTGCCACATAATCGAAATTATTTATCAATGTGCCTTGTCAGCGTTGCAATAAATGAAAAGTTAGGCCAATACTTCAAATAACAATAAATCCTTCCGGGTGTTCAACAGCCTCGGAACAAAAAGACTAAAACTTAAATACTGAACTGGAGCTAATTTTAGTAATTTAAACATAAATTCAGTTAGCAGAATAAATCAGAAAGGTAAAAGCTCAAGATATTTGAGAAGTTCTATACATAAATAATGGATTTTAACGTAAGTTTTATTAAACATCGAATTTTGTTATTTTATGAATTCCATTAAAAAATTAATTATTTTTATGAAAGACTGAAACTAAAATTTTGCTGTTTAATATGGTAAAAAGTCACAGAAAGTATTAATATGTAGTTCTTAAACTTGTTAACTTTCAAAAAAAAGAAATAAGCGCGAAAGTTATATTCGGCTCGTCCGAATATATATACCCACCATCAACTTTTTAAAATTTTTCGTTATATGGGAGATGGGCGGACCACGCCCATTTTTTGTTTCTGAGTTTACATTGGTCCTTGAACTATTTGTACAAAATTTCGTTGACGTTTAAATGTACCGAAAATAACCAAAATGGCGTTTTATATAAAGCAACGTCAAGATAAAATTGTCAACACTCGAACTCTGAAAACTTTGTCTTATCGTTGCAATACTACTGACAAATTCAGTAGTCTAAACTAGGAAAATTTTTATCGTGATACAATTAAGAGGTTTGTCTTGCTACCGAAACAGTTCGGTAGTTCACTAAGAGTTTTTTATTCAAATTACTAACACAAACGTTAAAGATCTATGTCATAATAAACCATGTAAAAAATAAAAAACAACAACCAAAATTGCGTCTTATATACAGCAAAAGTTGTCAAAGCACAAGTGCCGACAAAATTGTCATGACGGTCTTGTAATAACGTTAGACTCGACGTAAAAAAACTAGAAAATTTTTTATCAAGATAAACGTCAATTTTTTTTATCAATTCTAAAAGAAGACGCATATCATAATAACAAACCAGCAACGTCCAGCACTCGTACTCTAATAACTTTGTCTTGACGCTTCCATGTACTAATAAATTCTATCTGCTCTAGGCCAATTTTTATCCTGATAAAATCTCGACGTTTGTCTTGATAAAATGTTTTCTACACCATTTATAGTTGCATTTTAGGAATTTATTTAAATTTCAGAAATTTATATTTTATAAATTTCAGAAACTACTAACCCCCTGTTTTTATAAAACGAACGAAAAATTTGTTTCGTCAAAATGTATGGAAAACAACAAATAAAATTCAAATTTATTTGTTGTTTTGAATATAAATAGTCGAAATTTCTAATTATATTTCAGAAATTTCAAATTATAGTTTGTACTTACATTACAAAAATTTCTATTCGTTGTTCGGAAATTTTCATTTGGAATCAAAAAATTCGAAATGTTATTTAGAAATTTCCATTTGTATATTAGAATTTTTCAATTTCTATTTAAGAAATTATCATCTGTATTTCAATATTTCTAATTGTATTTAAGAATTTTTCTATAGAAAATATATGTTTAATGTTCGGAAATCCAATTAAAAATTTCTTGCAGTTTCTTAAATAGAATTTGAAGAATTCTGATATAAAAAAGAAAACTTCTAAACTACATTTTGAATTTTCACTATAAGTGGAAAATTCTGAGCTATAAATAGAATTTTCTGAATAAAATAATATAACTGCCTATTTCTCTAAATGCGAACAAAAGTTTCGAAACAGACAGTAAACTTCTGTATTATAATTAAAAACTTGTGAAATATAATTAAAAACATTCTAAAATAAAAATGGAAACGGTATAGCATAGAATGAACGTAATACTAACTGATAAATTTTTGACATTTGCCTTGATAAAAAAAAGTTGTCTTGTCTGAACACGCTGCTAACAAAGTTTAAAACATTCCTAAAGCTTTACCAATCTGGCTTTTAAAATTCCAAAATTCTATACCAGGACATGTTTTTATATAAACGCTGCTATTTATCTAAGCTCAACTGTGTGGTTATATGTATAAAATACATATGTAATATTTTTTAAGTATTTATTTAAGTTTTTAAAATTTATATTTAAATAAGTAAATAAAAATCAAATCATTATCAATTAAAGAAAAAAAAAGTAGTTTTAAGGCATGTTAAATAAAACAGCAAAAAGTGTTTTTAATATAAAAAATAGTAACAAAAAAAATTATTATCATAAAAAATTATTGTATGATTATTTTGAGCATAAGAAATTCTAATTGTTGTCTTTTGTTTTTCTAATGTTTTTTGTTGTTTTAATTTTCTTTTATGTTATTCTTTCTTTACTAAATGTACTTAATTTAAAAAATATAGGTATTTTCTGTTTATTTTTACTAAAAGTAACTCAAAATCTATATAAATGCTGTTTTTTGAATTTTGTTGCAAATTGTGTTTGTAAATAATTTTTAAAGCAAAACAAAAAAAAAATAATAATAATAAATAGATATAAAAATCTATAAATAACTAAATGTGAGCTTTCTATCTCTTTTGTTAAATTTTGTGTTGTTTTATGTTAAAACTCTAATTTATGTTTAAATGTACAATTACTAATTATTTTCTTGTAACTTTAAAAAAATTTAAAATAAATTGGAAAATTGTTTTTATATAAAAAAGAAATGACCACAAAAAAAACTAAAAATGGAGTTTTGTACTTTATTTCTCATGAAACGATCGCTTTAATTTATTCATGCTTCTTTTGATTTCACTACAAAAACAGACTAACAACTATTAAAACAAAATGACATTAACAATTTGATGTTGTAATAAGAAATCAAAATATTTGCTAACTAAAAAAAAAAAAACTGGTGGGTACTACTAATAAATTTTTACGAGAAGATTTTCCTTTTTCTAATAAATTTCGTTAAATTAAATTTTCCTACCATTTCCATTTAAATCTACTTCAAATTGTATGCAACTTTTAACTTTTTTTTTAACATTATTATGAATGCGCTTTTTAAATTATTTTTTTTTAATGTGATGTGTATTAAAAAAGAATTTAACAATTTGAAGAAGATTTATTATAAATATTTTTGTATTCGTTTTTCTTTTTCACCGATTCTTTTAAAATTTTTAAATATTTATTATATTATTAAATAATTAAACTTTTAATAATATTATATGTATTGGTAGTTAGAAATTTATTTAGTAATTTTTAGCTTCTTTGTTAATTAACATTTTATTAATTTAATTTCTTTAAGGACTTGTTAATAAATTTCTATTTGAAGTTTTTAATACTATCGTTAAGTTATTTTTAAATATTTTAAAATAATTTTATTGTATGTATTTGAAATTATTTGTTTACTACTATTTACATAATATTCTTGTGTATGTAGTTTATTTACTAAAAATATTAATATGAAAGATGTTTTGCATACCTGAGCTGCAAAACATAATTTGTAAAATTCTGTCCTTTTGGAGAACTCCTGAGAGAAACCTGTGCCCTAATTTAACAGTTTTAACCAGTCCTCGATGATTTGGGAATAAAAATTCATAGAATTCGTAGTAAAAATTTGCCTTATATGTATATGAAACAACCTTTCAGCGCTTGACCAAACAAAGGCCGTTCTTTAACTATGTATGTTAATTTGTCTAAGAGAACCTAATTTGCCGCTGCACAGTGTCACATTTATCCAAATTAGAACCACAAAAATATGAAAATATCGCTTTTATTAGTAAACATATATTATGGAAAAAATACTTAGAATATTGGAAAGTGTCTATAGCGCGAATTACGGATTTTCAAAGTTGCAACTTTTAAAAATATTTTAATTTTATTTACAAATTTTGTACATAAGTATGTTAACTTTAACTTCATATATCTCAGTAAATACTGCAGATATTGATATGGTTTTATTGGTATGTAATAATAAATGTATCAAAATTATTCTATTATAATTTACTAAGTTAAAAAATTAATATTCTAAATATTTTTTTTATTTAAAAGAAATCATAATATTAAAAAATGTATTATTTGGGAAATTATATTTTTAACGGACTGGATCTAAAAAGTTCCAACGAGTTCCAATTTAACAGTACGATTGTTGTATAAAAAAAACATCTATGAAATTATATTTGAAAAAATTGGCTGCGAGTTTTTTCGATTTTTTAAAATATTAGAAAAAAGTGTGGTACCTCATATAAGCAATTTTTTAAGAATTATTTAAACACATTATGGCAGAAAATTTGTTATGCATTTGTTATATTATGATTGGTATGATAAGATTTTGCCACGCCTACTATTAAAATATCCTTTATTTTAATCAAATTTAAAAAAATATGTCCGAAATTCATACAAATAAATTAGTTATTTTTCAGTATGGGAGTGGCAGTTATTCTACCCGCCCATTTTTAGTGGAGATGTTTAAGGTCTTTTCTACTAACAGAATATACAATTTCAGACCAATATATCCCAAACTGGAAAACTCGCTATAAAACTGTCAAATGTGACACTGTGCGCTAGTAAGAAGGTAACCAAATTTTTGACGATTTTAAGTCAAAATCTAGCTTTATCGCTTTGACGGGTGTCGAGGTCTTTGGTTATCTTATTGAAACGACAGATCAACTTACACAATTTTATTTTTAAAAAATTAAGATTCCATAGCCTGTTTATTTGAACGTGTAATAGGTTGTTGGTTGGTCTGATATTTTATGAGTAGTCAGGACTGAGTGAGTATTTTTTTTTACAGTGCCAAGAGAATCTTTGTTTTATATTAATACTGACTCACTTACGCTTATCAATTACTTTAAGTTGGAAGGTCATGTTAGCTTGACCAAGTAGTCATGACCACATACTGAGCATAAATTGGGGACAGCATGGCCAATGTGGCATCAGTAAGTATTATTCGGAACTTTGATGAGCAAAACTACTCTTATTTCACTGGACCCAGTGAAGTAGGCTTGGCCGGAGCAGTTAAATATTTTTGAGGGCGTCTTGGAGTTCCTGGCCGCAAATTGGAATGGCACGGCCAACATATTAGTAACCATTATTTTGATCTTTGCTGTACAGAACTACTCTTGATTTCCATTACAGATACTTTTTCTTGCAACCGCGGCATTGGTGGCGTATAAAAGCTGCCATATATGTACGTGCTGCGATCAAGCGGATCCTAGACATACATACCTCTGCATATTTTCCTAGTATATGTGATAGTCTTTCCTGACATACTTTAAATTATGTTCCTTCAGCTGTAGAAGCTCTACGAGGCGAGGTAGTTTGTAGGCAAAGCTTTATATTTTCAGCTTAGAGTATTTTAACGCTGGGTGTCACTCAACGAAGGGGTCCACACAAGAGCAATCATAGCAAACCACTTAATCGTTTTATATGTATGTCGAAAAGAAGGTTTCTTTATATATTTCCCAAGAGCTTCCGAATAGCGCATTTATACGTGATTCCAAAAATTTGATCTCAATTGAGTACGATGGATAGGTTAATTTATACCTCTATCATTCAGATCGTATACAGTCTACGACAGCAACACCCTTCAGGACCCCATCCAAAGGAACATCTTATTTAATTTCACGAGGTTTTAAGCATTTGTCTCAAAACTCAGAATAGCGTTTGACAAATAAAGAATTACTGATAGATTATAGGTAAACTGAGGAGTAATAAGTGTTCGTGACAATTGACAAGAGTAATATCGACCTGTAAGATTGTCCGTATAGAGAGTCTTTTCTTAGACTGACCCCAAGGTTTATCAGCATTTGAACTTCGTTTCGCTTTTAACATCACCTAATTAATTATTCATTTTATGATAATTTTTTCATAGTTATTATAAGATTAATATATTTTTTTAAAGATAAGAGAAAAAATTCTAAAATAGTCTGTCCATAATTGGTTGTTAAAGCCACACGTATCACCTAAAAGGTTGGTGTTGCTTATCAATAGCCATTTCGACAATATTTTTAAATATGCTTTCCAACAAAGTTATTTTATGCTATGTGGGTATTCTAAAGGTAAATAGCTTTAAATTTGAGCGAAATTTTTTTTCAAAATGTTCTTCAAAAAAAATATTCCAGGTCCAAAAATTGTACGGCCCTGTATTTCGGAAACAAAAATAGCTAGACGTCCAAATAATTTGTTATTACAATCACCAAAACAAATTTCGAGTAGTGGTCGAAAACTACTTATAGTGATTGACCGACTGCTGACCACAACTCGATAAAAAATATACTCTAGTTGAAACTGAAATCAGCAATAAAATACGAAACTTTTTCGATATCAGGGTTGGGGGTAATCATTACTTTAGGTAATCTATTACATGCACAATTACAATGAACTAGTAATTTGCAATTGAAATTTTCAATTACAATTGAAAATTTTAAATTACAATTACCAGTAATTATAATTGAAAATTTCAATAACTAATTAACTTTGAAATGTATAAGTTTTGTAAAAAAATAATAATTGTATGGCATTAAAAATATACAAAATTACCGGAAATAAAAATCGTATGTTCAATTTTTTGAATAGCATTTCGATAAAATTTAATTTTAAAGGATTTAAGAGTGTAACTAATTACAATTATTTTCAATTACATTGCAATTGTAATTAGAAATTTTCAATTAAAATTACTGTAATTGTAATTGAAAAAATATCAATTACAATTAGTTGTATTTGAAAATGTTCAATTACAATTACTTGAAAAGTAATTTAATTGAAAATGTAATCATTAACCCCCAACCCTGTTCGATATACATATTTTTTTTTTAATCTGTAGCTATTTTTATTAAACTTATTTATATATAATGAATATGCCCTTTGTCATGTAGTTTATTTTATATTAATGTGTGTTTTATTATTATATTAACTTTTCTAGTTATTGTTATTATTAATATATTTTAAATAAATTATTTAGTATGCCCCCTAGTATGTCTCATAAATAATACTATATAAAACATAACCCTTTCAGATATCAATAACACTAGATTTTAACACTCCAAAGGAAAAAATAATAACAATAATTACAGTTGAGTCCATGTTACATAATACATATATTACATAATTCAAATATTTAGAAAAGTCAGAGAACAATTATTTATTTAAGCGGGAGATTGTTAAGAAATTATTATAGTACAGAGTTGTATTTATTATTGAGTAAAGGTGGCAGCATAATTTACAGAAAGGATTTTGAAAAACATAATTTTTGGCATATTAAGGTTATGAAATACTTTGGCAAGAATTTATATACTAGAAAGGCAAATAAATAATATTATTTAAAATCTAATTAATTGGACAAGCAAGAAATCGTCTGATAAAAGAATCTATATTAAATTGATACTTTTTATGTTGTGATTCTATAAGGATTATTGACAGTTCTGCAAAAAAAGCTTTCAGATCTATTCTAAAACAAGAAATTAATTTGTCTTATTAGTCTTGATGCACTTATTCTGTAACCTTTAAAAATTATTAACCCCGCAAGGTTACACTTTTTCGAAGAAGCAGTATTTTGAAAAATGAATTTTTGGTATTTAAGTGGACAGAATAATTATTTTCTTATTTTATTTCATTTATGTATATAAAATAAAATAATGTTAGATTTTTGAAAATGTTTAAGATTATATTGTGTACAAAAACTTTTTTCGTAATAATAATAAATGTAGAATTTCAGGGTTAAACACATTAATATTGCATTTGATGTTGTCAATTTTCAAAGTTCTTAAATTTTATATGATTAAATTTTCATAAAATGGGTCGAAATCCCAGTATGGATTGAATGATTTTGGAAAATGCATAATCATGTTAAAAAAAAAAAAAAAAAAAAAACAATTATTTTAGGGACTCAACAAATATGTATGTGGGCAGTAAAACATATAAACAAAATTAACAAATTGAAGCACTAACTATTCTTAATGAGAATTATATAGAGTCTTTATATATATATATATATATATCACATCTTGCACTCACAAACAATAGTCAAACCCAATATAATTAAATAAACTGAAAATAAGAAATCTAAATACGATTGGTTTCATGCACTACATTTTTATAAGAAAACGTCACAAATGAAACTGTTTTATAAAAATCATCACTAAAACAAACACTAAATGCTATTCTATGCAAAAAAAAAACGACCATATGAAACAAACCGTCAAATTTATCAACAACTTTTGTATACAATTCTACATAGCACCATTTTTTTATTCGAATCAATTTTAACTGACTTTTGAATTTATTTATTTACTTGTACAATTTCTGAATATTTTAATTTTTTTTTTCCTTTAGTTTCTTATAATATTTTCACATATTTTTTCTTATACTTTTACATATATTTTATTTTTTTTTTTTTTTTCTAAAATTCTTAATTCATAAAAGTAAAGAAAAGAAAAAATTAAACAAAAAAATCTTTATAAATAATTAAAAATTATTAGTGATAACAAATTAAAAAACAAAATAAACAAAGAAATTTAAAAAATAAAATGAAAACGCACGTTGCCAGATTAATGTTAAATAATAGTTTTACGAAAATATTTGTTTATAGCGAACAAAATTGTTTGAACAAATAGAAAAAAGTTAAAGTGTGTTAATTAAATTGTAATTATAAATAATACAGGGTTTAAAAAAAATTAAATGAAAAGAAAAGAAATGAAAGATAAAAAAGCTATAGATAAATAAATAGTTCAGTAAGTCTGTATGTTTGTATAATTTAGGAGATATTACCAAAAACCGTTACCCAATCCAAGGATAACTAAAATCGTCTCACTATATTAACATTCAGTTAATATAGTCCATCAATTTCATCAATAAATATATTAACTCGTATTACAAATTAATACTATTGTCATTCAAGGAGAAGATCAAAGATTTTTTATTTTTTTATTTCTAAGTTGTTTTAATATAAATTTATTTTGATAAATTTAAAATAGAAAATAATATGTGTATTTAAAATTGGTCAAACATAGAAAACTATGAATGTTCGAATACTATGTGAGCTGCAAATAAAAAATCATAATTCTTTGATCCTTAGTATGATACTCTCACTATCGTTTAGAAAATTCGCACAAGATCAAAGAATACGGGTTTTTATTATGCTAGATCTCCCCTTGCCCTTGGATGCAGTTTTTAAGAGTTTTATTAAGTCAGTTTTATGTTTCTGGATGAAACAGAACCCTCATTCTCACAGCTGATCTTAATATAGAGAACAAACGGTTTAGAAAATAGGGTGATTGGCTCTTAGTTCGCATCCTTTTGCTTTAAGCTTACTAAGTCAAAAGCTAGATATCTTAACTTATCTTTAAATATTTTAATAGGTTTATACAAGTTTGGATAATCATTTAAAAGTCCATATCTGATATATTTAAACATGAGCAACATTGTTCTATGATTGAAGAACTTCCTTATTTCGACAATTCCTAATTATCCTGCAATTTATGGTGGAAGTTGCGTACAAGTTACCCAACAGACTACATTAGGATATCACTAATAACTTTATTAACTACTTGACTAGTCACTTTAACATGGGTGTGTCCTAAGAGAAAGTCTATTGCCACATCAGCGACTACATAGTGTCACTATTTTGCATACACAATCACCTCCACGAATACCGAAGGTTCAATAAAATGATAAATAGGCACTTCCACGACTACCGAAGGTTCAATAAAATGATAAATAGGCACTTCCACGACTACAAGGTGACCCTTTTTTTACATACACAATCACTACACCAATGAATCTTACTTATAAGGATTAAGAAAATCCATAGATTTATACATATTAAGTGTTCCGTATACAAAAATTTTGTAGGAAGACCCCTCAAACGATGCATAAAAATTAGCTGAATATAGGAAAATATTAAATAAAATTTTTAAATTGATCTTCAGTTCCCTATCAGCGATTGAAAGTCACGGGTCTGGAACATTTCGTCAAAAAAATAGTATTGAGTTTTGTCTTGAAATGGGTATCAAAAAATTCGTATTATTAAGCCAATTATAGAAAAAAATATTTTAAAAAATTTTAGCAAAATTTTGGTCCATAAACCGATTTCCAGATTTTTTAAACAAATTTTTCATTAAAATACCTTAACAAGTCTTCTAGCGAAACAAAATTCCATTGGAAACATTTTTTTAATATTTTTTTCATAACCAGCATAAAATTACGAATTTTTTGATACCCATTTCGATTAAAAAATCGATTTTTTTTTTTTGACCAAAATGTATGGGACCCATGATTTTTCAATCGCTGGTAGGGAACTAAAGACCAATTTTAAAAATTTTTTTAAATAATTTTTTCGTATTAAGCAAATTTTTACGCATCGTTTGAGGCGTCTTCCTATATCGAAATCTCGAAAAAGGATATTCTCGGGACACTCTAATACATAACAAACTCAGGATTTCTGTTTCGCTTTAAAAAGCGGCAAATGAGTGATTCCATGTCAAAACGGACAGCAATCGGATTTGACATCTGCGATTTCAATGAAATTCACTACAAGCATTGACCAGTGGAAGTGTTTCCGAAAACATGAAGTTTCATACCCAAGTTTCTTTCGGGTTCGGATATATGACGGTTTAAAAAACGAAAAAGTGTTAAAAACTTTACAAATGAATACATATTTAACTTCTTATAACTTCTTAAATATACATTGCAGATTTCTTGTTGTTGCTGCATATTAAAAACAAAGATATTACCTATATATTACGATTATATAAAGTATTTTATATCAAAAGTTAAAAGGTCAAAGTTGAATATAAAAAAATTAAACTATTATATCTCAAAAACCGGTATTTTTAAAATTCTTTAAAAATTATATATTGTTGAAATAACTTTTCTCCATATGGATATAAAATTTAAAGTTGGAGCCTTATTTAGTTTAGAAGTTATGGACAAAAATAAAATTCAATTATTAATAACTCCTAAGCTAAAGAAAACAAGCGCGAATGTTATATTCGGCCCGGCCGAATCTATATACCCACCATCAACTTTTTTAAATTTTACGTTATATGGGAGAGGGCGGGAAAGTGGGCAGTAAAGTGGGCAGACCACGCCCATTTTTTGTTTCTGAGTTTACATTGGTCCTTGAACTATTTGAACACAATTTTTATGATTCTCACCTTATATGGGAGGTGGGCTCCCATTTTTGGTTTCCGAGTTTACATCTATCGTACATGCTTTTGTTGAAGAAATATCGGCAGAAAAGTATAAAACGGAAACCCTGTGTTTCTAGTTTTTAGCCCATAACATTTTATGTTTATTAACCGATTTTTCCCATTTTCAATCCCAAACAAACCTTATATAAGACAAACATTTGTGACAAATTTCGTCCTCCTACGTTTTTCCGTTCGAGCCCTATCCTTTGATGGTGGGTATAATAAAATGTTAATTTTAGTGTAGTTTTAAAAGCAAAGACATTAACTTTAAAATGATATTAAGCGCGTCACTTTAGATCGAAAGTTCAAAGGTCAAAATAACCCTTACAAAAAATAAACTATTATATCTCCGAAAACGATATCTTTAAAATGGCAAAAAAAAAAAATACATAATATTAATACAACTCTTCTTTATACTTGTACAAAATTTCATGTTAGACACTCCTTTAGTTTAAAAGTTATGTAACAAAATATAATCTGAAGTCAAATTTTGTATGTAAAATTTATTTTTTTTTTTTAAATATGTTTAAAAAAAATTAAATTAAAAAATAATTTTTGTAAAAATTTTAAATTTTACATACAAAAAATGTGCTTTTTACCGTATTTTGCTTCATAGCTCCTAAACCAAAAGAGGCTCCAACTTGAAAATTGGCATAAATATAGAGTAGAGTTACATTATCAACATATATACTTTTTAAGAATTTTAAAATACCGTTTTTTGAGATATTAAGCTTTGAAATTTATATTATAGATTTTGACCTTTGAATGAATGTATATTTAAGAAATTATGAGCAATAAAATATGATTATTTTTGGAAAAAATTCAACCGCTTTTTAATTTTTGAAACGTCATATTTTTGGACCGGGAAGAGTCTTCACTCAGAAAGTTTGTGATTTGAGCAACATTTGCAATACGTAATACCTGTTCGAAATACCTTCATCGAAATCTGAATTATCAAATCAGTAAATGTCTGTTTTTTGTCCGTTTTGATATGGAATTACTCAAATGTAACGGTCCATTTTTAAAAATTTACATGTTTATCATGAAGTCAATTTGTTTTCTTTTACATTGATGATCAATTTTTCAAATATTATTCTATTTTAAGTTTCTTTCTAGAGAAAGTTGAAAAAATTTATTTTTCGGTCGAGTCAAAAATAAGTAAACCAATTGAGTTCAAGAAACTACTTTGTTTACTTATTTATGACACCCACTGTATGTATAAATATATCACTACGATTGTAATTATATTCCTAAACTTAATTTTTATACATGAAATATTTAAGTTGTATGCGAAGGAATTTTAAATTACAACATGAACAAACATGTTTTTTTAAAAAGTTATTCCTTTAAAATTACTAACGTGTCTTTAGTGTCTGAAGTGAGAACGTTTTCAAACTAGAATAATTTTAAACTCTGGTAGAGATTATTTAGTAATTTGAACTCTAATAAAAAAAAAAAAGAAAAAAATTAAGAAATATAAAGTCTGTCAAGCCCGATTAGAGCCCAAACACAACCAAACGGATTTCAACGTTGTTTTCCGCTCTAAGAGAGAAATGCAAATTAAATGAAGGCGGAATCCAGCAGCGGATTTCATATATATTTTGTATTTGTTTCTTTATATTTTTTGTGTTTGGTAACAACAAAACTACATATATAAAAAAATATTTATCTTTCTCCCTTAAATTCCATACATAAAAAATAAAAGGCAAATCTATCTATCTCTTTCTTTCTTATATAAATTTAATGTAAACTTATGTGATTCATTTTGCAACATCGGCAACACTGACAGAGAGGGAGAGTGAGAAAATGATAACTTTTGAGAATCCGTTGTGAAATTAAAATAGATTTTAATTTCCAGCGGATTCCGCTGTCTTGTTTTAGTTGTCAAATCTTCATATAAAAAAAATAATCCGCTAGGTGGTGTTTGGGCACTTATATGGGGATGGGTCTTTGCCAATTGAGGACCGATATTTTTATTAGTGGTAGTGTATATTTCTATGAAACGTACGCATGTATTATTATATTTATGGACTTTAGGGTGATTCCCGGAAATATGCATTTTATAGAAGCTATGGTCAATTGTGGGGCGATCCTCATAAGCAGTGTTGCCAGTTTAGCCTTTTTAAGGCTAAATCTAGCCTTTTCATTTTGCTTTTAGCCTCAAAATTTTTCTTTTAGCTTTTAGCTTTTAGCCTTTTTAGATTCTTAAAATTGCCATAAAAAGGCTAAAATTTTTGCATTTATTTTGTTTAAAATCCTATTCCGGGAAAACGTTTGTATTGCGGCTAGGTGAAATAATGTATCCATCATAACCAATTTCAATAGGCTTTCTTCTTAGTCAAAAGAGAAACAGCAAATTTATTTAAGTTATTTTCAAAATTTGCGAACTATAGTTTAATTGCCAGGCTAACAAGGACGGACGGACGGGCGGACAGATTGATTAGTACACATTAAGGTGGGTCTTAGACCTATATTATTGAGTACAAACGCCTAATACCCTCTCCACCTATGATGATGTAGCGTACAAAATACTGATAGAATATATAGTGAATATATTCCTCACCTGAAATACATAAATATCTAATAAAAAGCAATTTGAGTTTTAGTAACCCTTATTTTTAAGTAAATAAATAAATGTAGTGTTTAGCTATACCCCTACATTAAAATCCATTGTTAATGTTTAACATCCCTCTCTCCTTTAAGATCAATATACATCTTCCAAATAGTAGGATTTATAAAAGCCCCTTTAAAATTATATTGTATTCAGCAAAATTTTCAGTTTTATAAATATTTAAAAAATAAGATCAAGGAAACTTATTTGGGGTATGAAGCATAGCTTAATTTATCCAATATTGGTGTTGCAAAGGTGGATGCATGATGACTGCAGCTTGACAACAAAAGCTCCTGAAAGCTTATGTCAACTTAAGACATAAGCTCTTTATACAAAGGACTGCAATAGTGAGTTGTAAATCTCTACTTGAGTTTTTAACAATTTAATAGAGTTTATATATTAAATGAAAAACTACACCAAAAATGTTTAAATTGTCTATATATTAATCTCATCTCGACCAATTTTAAAACCAATTTAGTTCATTTTAAAGAAATTATTAAAAAATTTAAAAAGTATTCAATTCAATAAAATAAATGCTCCATTATTCTTCATATAAATTTATAATTTTTTGTTGTTTTTTTAATTTAAAAAATTAAGTTATTACTTAAAATAAGTAACCCTTTATTTGAAATTTAAGTGGGTTGTACTAAAAGAATATATAAATAATTAATATTTAAAATAATTTTAAATATTATTTTAATTATAAATTGAGTTTTTTTTTAATTTTTTACTCGTGACAAATATTTCCACAAACTACAAAAACATATCTGTTAAAATATAAGTTTCTCTTATTTAAGAAAATTTTAGTTAAAAAAAGAATACAAAAAACAAATTACTAATAAATTTTAAACCAAGCAGAATAAACAATAAAAACTCATTAGCTTTAAAGCTCTATTTAATTAATGCTAAATATTTTTGGAAAAATAATGTAAAATATATATTTACTTAGAACTGACAATGAAGAGCATTTAATCTTATGGTCTAAAATAAGCTCAGATAGTTCATATTTATATATATTCACATCATTGAAATTAACTTCTTCATTTGAGTAAATAAGCTTTAGAATCAAGTTGAAATAATTAAATTTCTGAAAAATATTCACAATAGTTCAAAAAAAAATTATTTATAAAATTGTTAAAAACTATAGTATATAATAAAATGTATAAATATTTTATTTAAGTTATAAACTTAATAGAATTTAATTCTGTTTTTAACTTTTTGTATTACTAAAGCTGTTAAAGGCAAAGATAGTTAAAATTTCAATAAATTTAAATAAAAAGTCTTTAAAAACATTTTATTATTGAAATTGTATTTATTTGCATTATTAATGGAGCTAAGCTAATGAGTTTTTCTTTAGACTACAGAGAATACAAATTCAATAAAAGAAATTAAACTTTTGTAAATAGTTAAAAAAAACTTAGAATATGTATTTCTATAAATGTAAAAAATATGAATACAAAAATACAACAATGGTCATAAATTTAATACCAAATACAATATACATACATAGTTATTAAAATATTAAAAGTCACTGAGAAAATGTTAAAAATGAATTAAATGATTTAATAACTGTAATAAAATAATGAAATAATGACCATAAAATAAATGATAATAATGCAATAACAATTTAAATTAAAAAATATATGTAAATCAAATTAGTTGATAGAATAAATAAATAAAACAAAGAAAAATAACAGAAACCAAAGTAGCCAACAATCAAGGATTCTCTAAAATAATATAAAATAAACCTTATAATCCTTTAAGCAGCAATTTTCATAAACATTTTCAACACATAAAAAACTTTTCATGCTGAAAAAATACAAAAAAACAAAATTTTAAAAATATTTTTTAATCAATCGATAAGCAAACACTAAATGTTAAATTAACATTAAATTAATGAAAAAAAAAATATATATATATATATAAAAAAAAAACTAACTAAATTTTTATAAGTCCATCACTCACAACTGTCTCACTCATGTAAAACTTTTCCACTCATTTTCCAAAATTTGGCAGAGTTTTAAACAAATGTCACACACCTTCACACAACTAAAAACAAAGAAATTTATAACAAATATATTTAAAAAAAATGTTTATATTGTTGACAACAAACATAAAATTATATAAAATGTGAGTAAAATAAAAATTAATAAAAAAAAGAATTCGTTACATAATAAAATTTAACAAATAAATGGCAAAAAACTAAAATAAATGTTTATTAAAAATTGTGAAAAAAATCTAGAAAGAGCAAGAAAAGAAAAAAAAATAAATATATTGTATATAAAATATAAAAGAAAAATATGTTTACTTTAGTTATTTATCATGGAAAATACATAGAATGGTTTGTATATTTATATATTCTTTTAAGTGTTTTAATATTACACATCATCGCAATTTAGTGTTGGCAGTGAATATTTTTTAAAAATATCAACGGCTGATGAAAATAATCCGATTATATTTTTAACCGTAGGATAAGGGCTCAAAAAATGTTCCTTACAAAAAATTCCTAAACATTTTAAGTATCAAAATTAAAACAAAAAAAAAAATATTAAAAATATAAAAATAAAAAAAAAATAACCACAGAAATTGTGGTTAACAAAAAAGCTTTATGGACGTTGATTTGTTTATGTTTTTTTTTTTTTTTTCTAAATAAAAAACAAAATAAAATTACAGCAAAACAATTTTTTTTATTATTCAAAAGCATGCACTTATTCGAGAAAAAAATCAGATCACTGATAAGGAACAGGGGTCATCCATCAATATCAATTGAAGGTGTTAAAGATCCTTATACACGCAGAAAAAAATATGATGAAAAGCAATCATAATCGAGTACTGTCATATTATGGATGGAGTTTATGGTTGTCTGTAAATTATATTATAGTAGCACCATAATATGGTTGAATCACAAAAAGAATGGTTGAATTACAAAAGAAATATTGTTGATCTGCAACCATATTTTTGTTGCATATGTACTTGATTCATGTATACAGCAATAATATGGTTGAATCACAATACAAATATTTTTGATTTGCAACCATATTTTTGTTGTATATATACTTGATTCATGCATGCAGCAATAATATGTTTGAATCACAATGAAAATACTTATAGTTTCGAGAAACAACTATTATGTCTAAAAATAAATAAATAAATAAATAAATAAATAAATAAATAAATAAATAAATAAATAAATAAATAAATAAATAAATAAATAAATAAATAAATAAATAAATAAATAAATAAATAAATAAATAAATAAATAAATAAATAAATAAATAAATAAATAAATTAATAAATAAATAAATAAATAAATAAATAAATAAATAAATAAATAAATAAATAAATAAATAAATAAATAAATAAATAAATAAATAAATAAATAAATAAATAAATAAATAAATAAATAAATAAATAAATAAATAAATAAATAAATAAATAAATAAATAAATAAATAAATAAATAAATAAATAAATAAATAAATAAATAAATAAATAAATAAATAAATAAATAAATAAATAAATAAATAAATAAATAAATAAATAAATAAATAAATAAATAAATAAATAAATAAATAAATAAATAAATAAATAAATAAATAAATAAATAAATAAATAAATAAATAAATAAATAAATAAATAAATAAATAAATAAATAAATAAATAAATAAATAAATAAATAAATAAATAAATAAATAAATAAATAAATAAATAAATGAATAAATGAATAAATAAATAAATAAATAAATAAATAAATAAATAAATAAATAAATAAATAAATAAATAAATAAATAAATAAATAAATAAATAAACAAATAAATAAATAAACATATATAACACGCCGAATATATTTTTAACACACCGCAAGTAGCACACTAAACTGAATAAAAACCAGCAAGTATACTTATTGTCAAGTACTAATTATGTATATTGTTGTCAATACAAAACAAACATTTTGTTGTCAATTCAAATATATTTAAGTATTGAAAATAATTTTTTTGCACATAGGATTTTAACAACAATAATGTTGTTTTAATTTAAACATTATGTTGTTCCAACAATAAATGTGTAAATGTGAATTGAGAACAAAAGCATAATTGCTACAACAAAATTGTTTTTAAAATAAAATATATTCAACAATAACGATGTTCGCTATGATAATATATCTTTGCGATGAAAATAATATTGTTGGGGCAACCATATTGCGAAATGTTTTTTGTCTGCGTGTATTGCGGGAATTTCGTAATTTTTGTAGATATGTAATGTGGAAAAGTTATTATGTTATATTTAATGTTTGTAAGGAGTGTACGGGGCCATAGCGTCACGTTTATCAAAATTAGAACGACAAAAATACTAAAATTTAGTTATAATTATATATAATAAATTTATTAGTAAACATATCACATATTTAAATTATTGGAAAGTGTCTATAGCGCTAATTATGGATTTTCAAATTTGAAACTATTTTAATTTTATTTACAACTTTTGTAAAGAAGTATGATAAATGTAACTTCATATATCTTTGTAAATACTGGAGATATTGATATGATTTTTTTTTTTTTTTTTTTTGGTATGTAATAATAAACGTATCCAAATTAGTCCATTATAATTTACTAGCTTACAAAATAAATATTGAAAATATTGATTTTTATTTAAGACAAGTAATAATATTAAAACATATATTTTTGGGAAATTATATTTTTAATGGAGTGGAACTAAAATGTTTCAATGAGTCCAGTTTAAAAATACGATGATTATAGAAAAGAATATCTATAAATTAATATTTGAGAATTTTGGAAGAGACATTTTGCTATCTTCTAAAATAATAGAAAAATATGAACGATACATTAGCAATTTTTTAAGAATTATTTCAACATTTTAAGGTAATGGCTGAAAATTTTTATGCAAGTTTTACACTAAAATTGGTGTGATAGATCTTGCCGCGCCTTCTTTTAAAATATAATTTATTTTAATAAAATTTACAAAAATATGTCCGAAATTCAAACAAATAAAGTAATTTTTTTTTTAATTTGGGAGTGGCAGTAATTCTACCCGCCCATTTTTAGTGGGAATGTTTATGGCCTTATCTACTAACAGAATATAAAATTGTAGACCAATATTTCCAAAACTTGATTTTTGTCGTCTTAAAACTGCCAAATGTGACACTGTCATATGGGAACAAATCAATGTACCATGGTTCGAAATCATATATGAATTGTATAACAGTTAAAGCGCATGTTTTATAACTGGTGTAAAAATTAGCTTAATCTAATATTGTTGTATAACTAAGCCGGCGCTACTAATAATGCACATTTTTAGTAAAGGCATAAACCATACAAACGAATTAAATGTACTATGCGCCACCTAGTGATTGGTAGCATAAATATTGTACAATTAACAGTATAACAATAATCACTTCTCGTTCAAAGTGTCCTAAAACAATGGAACCAATTTGCAGTGCTAGATTTTGATGATTTCGACAGACAAAAGTAATTTTTTTGATCATTGAATTTGATGAAAATAGGGTTATAAATTTTATAAAAGTAAAAAAGTGTAAAATACATATATGTACATTAGAGTCTCCCAAGAATAGCCTTTTTCGAGATTTCGATGTAGATAGACCCCTCGTAAAAATTAGCTTAACACGAAAAAATTATTTAAACATTTTTTAAAATTGGTCTTCAGTTTCTTACCAGCGATTGAAAAAACCTGGGTCCCATACATTTTGGTCAAAAAAAGTTTCGAATTTTTAACCGAAATGGGTAATCGAAATGGGTATCAAATTCGTAATTTTATGCTGGTTATATTTATATTATCAACAGTACTTACTACAATGCAAATTCAATATTTTAGCCATAAAAGGAACAAAATTATAAAATTCTTATCTATTTTTTTAAGAAAAATATCGAAATTTTTTTTGCATTATGTGCTAAAATGAAGTTTTATGGACCAGCATTTTTGCGAAAATTTTTTAAAATATTTTTTCTATAATTGGCTAAAAATTACGAATTTCTTGGTACTCATTTCAAGACAAAACTCAATACTATTTTTTGGATGAAATGTTCTAGAACCGTGACTTTCAATCGCTGATAGGGAACTGAAGATCAATTTTAAAAACATTTTTTAATATTTTTCCCATATTCTTCCTACAACATTTTTGGCTACGGGACACTCTAATGTACATTAGGGTTATAACTTCTTAAAATATTATTTGCAAATATCAAAATGGCCCTAGCATAGTCGAATAGGCCAATGAAAATTATTTAAAAACAAGCGCAAATATTCGGCCCGGCCGAATCTAAATACCCACCATCAACTTTTTCAAATTTTGCGTTATAATGAAGAGGGTGGTAAAATGGGAAGTAAAGTGGGCGGACCACGCCCATTTTTTGTTTCCGAGTTTACATTGGTCTTTGAACTATTTGAAAACAATTTTGTTGATTTTCACCTTATATGGGAGGTGGGCGGTAAAGTGGGCGGACCACGCCCATTTTTGATTTTCGAATTTACATCGATCCCCAAACTATACATACAAAATTTCGCTGTCGTACATGCTTTTGTTGCAGAAATATCGGCAGAAAAGTGTAAATTGGACACCCTGTGTTTCTAGTTTTAAGCTCATAACTTTTTTGTTTATTAACCGATTTTGCCCATTTTCAAACAAACCTTATATAAGACAAACATTTGTGCCAAATTTCGTCCCCCTACGTTGCTCCGTTCGAGCCCTATCCTGCTTTCAACAGACGGACAGACGGACGGACATAGCTAGATCGACTCAGAATCTAACCAGGACCCAGAATATATATGTATTCGACATGTTACACACGGAATGACAAAATCATATAAAAATCATATAAAAACGGTATTCCTTTTTCATCATGTTTCCATTCACTGTTTTAACCCTACGGTACATACCAAAAAAAATTAACGTAAGTCAATACCCGGGTACCATAGTCTAATTTTCGTTGATTTTATTCAAAAAATATATTATTTTATACAAATTATTTATTACGACCATTTAATTTGCCTCAGATCTTAAATTAATCGATAGAAACATGTAGAAAGACATGTTTGAGTATTTAAGCGATGTTCGTCCGTCTGTCTTGCAGTCCATAATAAGCTTTTAATGAAGCTACAAATTGCAGTTTTTGAAATAATTGTATGAATTTTAGCTTTATATGATGCAGACACGTGCTCTGTTAAAATTAGTTTATAATGTCCCCATACAATTTTTCTCCTAGAATCGGGGTTTGACGTCCATAAATTTTTTAGTATTGCATAATTTAATACATATAACAGTTTTATGGACGTCAGAAACCCTATTAAATTTTATAAAATAATTTGTATTAACGTAAAAACTAATCTATAACATTTTTTATCAGATTCGCACCTCAAAAATCCATAGCTCCCATATGTGGCCCATTTCCGAAAATCATCATAAAGTGCATAAATTAGTATTGGTAGACATCAGGTTTTTTTAAACAAAAGATTGTAAAAAGTATAAATTTAAATTTTAAACTTTACAACAAGACATGATCTAAAATAAAACACACGTTCCGTATAAACTCTCTGAGAAAATCGGTCAAGAAAGGCTATAACGTTCTTACAGTCCTAAATAATATTAGCACTCACTTCATCCACAATTAAGCACAGGATCCATAAAATATTCTCACCGAAAATAGGTCACGTCCGAGAATAACCTTTTTTAAAACACTAAGAAATGTAGTCAGTGTTGTCATAGCGTTTTATTATGATTGGAGCTACAATATAGAAAGTTTACGTCCCTTAGCACGAATGTAAGAAATAATTTCAATATCTTGAGCACTTGCATGATACATATTTTGGATTAAAAGTGGTGGACATTACTACATGATATTGAGAAACTGAAAGGAATTCACAAAAACTAAAGTCAATGCGGTGAAAGATGTAAAAACGAATAAAATATGCGCTATCATTTTCATTTCATAAAACAGCGATAATTCGAAAATTGTTTAACTTGTCACATATTATCCTTTATTTCATTTTCTAAAGCTCCTAAATATCAAAAAAAAAAAAAAAATAAATAAAAAAGGTTATTTCTGAAACTAGTTCTCCTTCAAATCCAAATGGAACCACTACTTATAATTTTGACTGTCATGGACATGCTTTTTCCCTAGTTTAAACAAAAAATTAGTCAAATTTTAAATTTACATGAGTACCATGGGTATTGACTCTCGTAGGTATCAACTTTAAAGCCATTTTACATATCGACCAAGTTAACAAACTTTAGGTTTTTTTCTGTTTTTATGCTGTATAAACACCTTAATCACCATGATATGAAGTTTCGTGGCTATATCATTGTTAATAAAGAAACGCGAGCACTTTAAAGTTAAAAATGGTTCCCGGGTATGTACCGTAGGGTTAATAAAAAAAATTTCACAGCTTTGGAACAATCCTTTTAACACGATTTAAGAACGGACATGCATGATATTAAAGTAGTACAGGAAATTTATTTATTTACTTTAATTAAAATTATGTTTAATTTCCTTATTTTGTTGGTGTTTTGCAAAGAATACTTTCTTGATCCTCCTATACCAGTCTTTTGTACCGTCCTTCTTTGGACCGTTATTTTTATTCATTATAGGTGCGATTTGTTTATTCTAGACAAATATGTATGGAAAAACTAAAAAATTCAATTAAAAGCACATAAGAAAATAAAAATATACAGGTATGTGATGAAAAACGATTTCGAAAACGAATCGATTTTAAATCGAAAAAATAAAGAAAAATTAAATATTTGTCTATAAAAGTACAGAAATAAAATAAATTTAAGTAAATTTTCAAAAATTTTCAACTCATTGCATCTATTTAAGGAAAAGATGTAATAATAATATCAATTATTCTAGTTATTAATATTATCATTTTGATGATTGGAACAAAATCAATTAAAAATTAATTACTATTACAAATTTCGTAATTGAAGTCCATTTTTACTTTTTTCTGTTTATATAAAATGCTGCAGCACACATTTACCATAGAAATTAAGGAAAATGTGCACATTTCGCTGAAGAGGGGTCAAGTTGTATAAAATATTTAGTATCATTGGAAAGGTTATTACTTGAAAAATAATAATATATAAATAACTAGCTAATACCCGGTGTGCTTCGCCACCCCCCCGAAATGAAATACGTAGGATTAAAAAAATATGCAAATTTTTGTATTTAATTTTTATGGGAGGGACCATACCCCCATAATCCGCTAATTTATTAGACAAATGTTTTCATGGATGTCAAAATTCTTTGTGCAAAATTTGAGCATTCCAACTACAATAGTTTCCCAGATATACGAATTTTTGCATTTAATTCATATGGGAGATACCATGCCCCCTACTTCTAGTTCGCCCATATTTTTCTTAAATATTAATATTGATACCAAAGTGGCTCCGACAAAATTTTAGAACTCCAACTGTTATATTTTCTCAGATATGATAATTTAATATTTTCTTTATATGGGAGGTGCCTCGCCCACTATTGCTAGTGTACCAATTTTTTTCCAAAATGTTCATATTGAAGCTAATGCTAGTCGTACAAAATTTGAGCTCTCTAACTTTTATAGTTTCCCAGATATAAAAATTTTGGTATTAACTTTATATGAGAGATGACACGCCCACTATTTCTTTTCCGCCCATTTTTGCACAAAATGTTCATATTGACACTTAAGTTTATTGTACAAAATTTGGGAAATGTAACTGTTATAGTTTCCTAAATTTACGGCATTTGGTATTGGCAAGCAATATTAGGCGTGGGATGTGCCACACCCCCTATTGCTAGTTCGCCTATTTTTTTCCAGAATGTTCATATAGGTGTCAAAGTTGTGCGTGCAAAATTTAATGACTCTAGTATTACTAATTTCCGAGATATACTACTTTTAATAGTTATTTAGTAAGTGGGCGTGGCACCTCGCCCACATGGAATTTCAAAATAAAAAGTAGCCTATTTTTCCTTCCAGGCATATAGGAACACACTGTAAAAAATTCAAGAAAATAGGTTTAGCCGTTTAGGCGGCTATAGACTTCAAGCAAACATACATACATACATACATACATACATACATACATACATACATACATACATACATACATACATACATACATACATACATACATACATACATACATACATACATACATACAGTGGTGGCCACGAATTTAAGACACGACATGTAACGAACTAAGTTGTGATAATTATTACAACCCTGCAATATAAAATTAGATTTTGTTAATTTTTCAGTGTACCCTGTAATGTTAAGATCAATTACCGTTATTTGGTTTTGTTTGTGTATACATTTTGTTGCTGTTTTTATTATATTTTCGTAAAAACGTGCTTTTGAAGCTGGTCACGAATTTAAAACATATAAGAAATATTTGGTTTTTAAGTGATTTTTTGGTGTTTTTTGAAGCTAAAAGGTAAGTAATGAATGTTTTATTCCATTTAATGTTAGAATACATCAAAATATTTAGTTAGAAATGGCCAGAGGTACTTGGAGTTCGGATGCCGAGCGAAAATTGATCCAACAAATGAATACTGATGGAAAAACAGTAATGGAAATTTCCAAGCTACTAAAATGTTCCAGATCCAAGATTTACAATGCACTGGAACACATCAAGCAACATGGCACTACCAAAAATGTCAAACAGCACCCTAGAGCCCGAAAAACTACACCCAGGGAGGATAGCTTAATTTATAAATCAGCTGCTAAAGATCCTTTCAAGAGCTCAAGTAAAATTAAAAATGAGATTTCATCGGATTTTGGTATTAATATATCGTCCAGGACAATAAGAAGACGTCTGAATGAGAAGAACTTACGTGGGTGTATTGCACAACGTAAACCACTTGTGTCAAAAAAAATATTAAATCCCGACTAGCGTTTTCAAGAGAAAATCTCAATAAGCCGATGACATTTTGGAAAAATATACTTTGGAGCGACGAGTCGAAGTTTTGTCGCTTTGGTTCTGATGGAAAACAGTACGTATGGCGTCCTCCAAACCTGGAGCATCACCCAAAGTACACCCTTAAAACGGTTAAGCATGGTGGTGGAAATGTCATGGTGTGGGCAGCATTTTCCTGGCATGGTGTAGGTCCCATTCAGAAGATTATCAATAAAATGGACCAGCATATTTACAAAAACATACTGACAAGCATCATGATACCATTCGCTGAAGACAACATGCCTCTAATGTGGAAATTTATGCATGATAATGACCCTAAGCACACTTCACGCCTAGTGAAGAGTTGCTTAGAGGAAAATAATATCACAGTTCTGAAATGGCCAGCTCAATCCCCGGATCTCAATCCAATTGAGAACTTGTGGAATGATGTTGAGGAGCATGTACGAGCAGTAAAGCCAAAAAATTTGACTGATTTATGGGAAGAAATTCAAAAGGCTTGGTATGCCATTCCAAAGGAGCGCTGTATGGCCTTAGTTGAAAGTTTACCCAGGAGATGCGCTGCTGTGATTCAAAATAAAGGATTTCCCACCAAATACTAATATTGTTTTATGAAGCTGAGCTTTACTTTTGTGAATTAACTTTTATTTTGCCTATGTCCTAAATTCATGACCAGGCTTAAACTTGTATTAATCTGTATAATATGTAAATAAAAATTGGAAACTAAATATAGGTAACAAACTATTGTTGATTTTTTTTCATAACATTACTAGGATCTTTAAAAAATAACATGGATCTAAAATTTGTTCGATAAGATGTAAAAATTATCAGAAATATATAAGTGAAATGTCGTGTCTTAAATTCGTGGCCACCACTGTACATACATACATACATACATACATACATACATACATACATACATACATACATACATACATACATACATACATACATACATACATACATACATACATACATACATACATACATACATACATACATACATACATACATACATACATACATACATACATACATACATACATACATACATACATACATACATACATACATACATACATACATACATACATACATACATACATACATACATACATACAATCACACATTAATTTTTATAAATATCAAGGTACGGAAAAATTCGGATTACGAATTTAATTTTCAGATTTTTTTCGCTCTTTTTAATATAATTCGTAAATTTAAAAATAAAATTCACTTTTTGGATTAAATTTGAATTCTTCGTTTTTTTTAATTTGGGTTACGAAAATAATCTAAAAAAACTTTTTTTAAATTTGTATTTATGTGGAAGATCGTTATTTTACGATTACAAACGGTTCGGTCGCCACACATATTGTACAATGATGTGCGCAAAAAAGTGGTTGAAAAATAGTAAAAACAGGTTCATTGTGTGCATGTACACTTATACATACATGTAGATGTGTATAAAAAATATTCTTTTTAGCGGCATACTGTCGTTTAGAAAAAAACCTAACTATGAAACTGCAATGATATTTGTTGTTTTAAATTTGTAAGTTTATATGTATGTAGGTAAGTATATGAATTAATTTTTGGCTGTGATGCAAATATGTAATTATTTAAAAAGTAGCTGTCGTAAAAAATAACAGTGTTGTTGGTGTAATAACGATAATTTTTTTTTTTTTTTTGTGTAAACAAGAAATGCAATAGCAAAAATAGAATTTGTTTATAAGGTTAATAAATTTGAGTATTTTAAATGATTGTAGAAAGTAAAAAGGGTTGATTACAAAGCCAAACTAATTTTATAACAATCATAAACATGTATTGCATAGATTGATTGGAGAAAAATTTTATGGGATTATTAAATTTTGTAAATTAAATATTTACCGCAAAATATATATGCATACATATGTACGTACAAAATAATTATTTTTATTGCTGTCATATAAAATTATGAAACATGGATTTAAATGTGCAAAAAAAATATACATATGTATATTAAAATAATTCTAATTTGTCTATATTACTAATTGAAAAACATATATTTACGTACATGAATATATACATACATATGAAAATAAAAAAAAAAATAAACTCAATTAATTATTGCCATAAACATTGTGTTGTTGCTTCATTTTAACAAACAAAAGAAAAACACGCAGTTATAAACACACAAGCGTATGTACAAATGTCTTTTATATCCACACGTCTTTCTTTCAACATAAGACAACACATTTTTTATATCGTTGTACACGACTTCAATTCGAATCATTCGTTTTGGGTTAATTCCCAAATAATATTTTTATTTTCAAAAATAAAATTTTTGATCTTCGAACAAATCTAAAAATTTAATTTGTAAACAAAAAAATAAAATTCGTTCAAAAAAATTAGGATTAAATTCGCTGATAAAAATTGTGTTCCGAATCAATCAAAAAGTGAGCGTTCTACCTACCCTGATTCTGACCAATATTCGAGCAGTATATCCTTTTTTTAATTTTAGTATATATGGGAGGTAGGAAGTGTCAAAACTTCGTATTTATTCATTCTAGGCCTAAAGTAATATGCGTAGCAAGTTTTAATTTGCTACGACAACTCCTTCTGTTTTTGTCCCATCGCACAGTGTCACATTTATCCAAATTAGAACGACAAAAATACGAAAATAAAACCTTATTAATTGAAGTTATTCTTTTCTAATTTATTAGTAAACATGTCATATATTATGGAAAAAATACTTAAAGTATTGGAAAGTGTCTATTGCGCGAATTATGAGTTTTCAAAGTTGCAACTTTTAAAAATATTTTTATTTTATTTACAACTTTTCTAAAGAAGTATATTAAATTTAACTTCATGTATCTCAGAAAATACTGCAGATATTGATAAAACTTTTTTGGCATATCATAATAAATGTATCTAAATTATTCTATTATAATTTGCGAAGTTGAAAGATCAATACTGAAGATATATTTTTTTATTTAAAAGAAATCATAATATTAAAAAATATATTTTTTTAAAAAATTCTGTTTTTAATGGACTTGAACTAAAAAGTTCCAACGTGTACCAATTTAAAAATACGATTTAATTGTAAAAAATTATCTATGAAATTATATTTAAAAATATTGGCTGCGACTTTTTGAGATCTTTTAAAATATTATACAAAATATGCGGTACCTCACATTAACAATTTCTTAAGAATTATTTAAACATTTTAAGGTAATGGCTGAAAATTTTTTATGCAACTGTTACACTAAGATTTGTGTGATAAGATCTTGCCACGTCTACTATTAAAATATCTTTTATTTTAACAAAATTTACAAAAAATTTTCCGAAATTCCTACAATTAAGTAATTTTTTTCAGTATGGGAGTGGCAGTGATTCGCCCATTTTGAGTGGGAATGTTTAAAATTAATAAATATATAAAATTCTGTTAATCTACAAAATAGTTCAATAAAATTATGTCACTAATTTGATAATTTACAAAATTATTTCTTTAACTCTTTGACAATTTTACTTCTTTAATATGTTTTTATTTTCGACAAACATACACACATTCACCTCAGGTTATAAAAATAAAAAGTAGTTATTTCCAAGTCAATTCATCTATTTTGTACAACCAATCATAAAAACATATTTATTCAATTTATTACAAATGTCCAACACATTTCTGTCAAACTATTGTACCCGATTTTCTCCACCTAAAGACAAACGAAATGAAATTACGAATTAAGAAATTGAACATTGAGTCACAGCTCAAATTAACACAGACACAAATAATCCTCGTATCATGTTCAATATGGATAAAATTACCGCCTAAACACTGTCATAAATGTAATGGATAAGTGGTAGGTGGGTCAATTCGTAATTAAACGTGAATATCCTAAACATTACTATAGACTCTATGAAAAGTCGTCCATACATTTTTAAACTTATCTCGTATTTGTATTTAATAACTTTTCCTCCATTTCTACAGAAAAAAAAAAAAAACAATACAATTTCTTTTACTACAACTAATAATTTGTTAAATATTTTGCTGCCTACAAGCGATATTCAATTTACACTATAACACAGCAACAAGTGTTTAGATTCCATGTAAAGATTAAATACGAAATTATTTGACTATTTAAATTAAAATTATTTGAAAATTTAATAAATACATAAATAGAAAATAAATAAAATATCAAATACACAGACACTCGAATCAAAAACATTGTTAAACATGATACGAGTATTTAAATCTGAATGCGTGTTAAAAATTCATAAACTAAATTCAGACAAAATGTCGCTGGTTTTCTTTCCAAAGTATAATTTCACGATCAGACTCCATCATCATAGTCATGGTGTGGACATGAAAATTTATAAAATCACCTTGATACTGAATATAAAACTGATAAACGTTTTTTTTTTTTTTTTGGTTTATGTTTAAAGTGGCAACAAGATCATGGTAACATCCACTGCAATAGCAACAATATTTCCAGCTTCTGTATGAGAGTGTAGGTTTGTGTGTGATCATTGTACAAGTATTCGTACTCAAACATTAAAAACTAAAAATTAATTCAGCTAATTTTTAATAATTTCACAACAAATTTTACAAATTTAAATGGAAGTATGGCTCATGAGATTTGGTTTATGAGTTTAAAAGTGTTTAGGTAACACTCTAAGAAAAATGTTGGTAAAAATAGAATTGTACTTCATACAAATTTTACCCTCATTTTTGTTCTCGTTTCTTTTTAAGTTTTTTAAACCTTAATATGGACCCTTAATTTTTTTGAAAATAATCACTAGATTTATTACAAAATTCTAAATATTACTGCAAGAATTATATCAATATATCTATCCAATAAAAAGTTATATTAATCTGAAGTTAAAACTTTAAAAAAAAATCTACATTATTAGGGTTATTTTCCAAAAAGGTATTCACAAGTTACATAATTATTTCCAAAAAATCGATTTGGGACCACTTTGCACCGTTTTTCAGTTATGATGAAATATACTAGAGTAATGGCCTTATTATGGGCGAAATATTAGACACGACCATAAAAAAAAAAATCCAGAACTGATGGAAAAAGGATTGGGGAGGATTTCTTTGTCAACCAGTGTAATTAAACAACCTTTATTTATTAATATTTATAAAAATTTTACTTTTCCAAAACTACATAAAAGCATTGGTGAAATTGTATGAATGAAATCTTAAAGAATAATAAGAATTTTTGGGAAAGTAGGTACATACAGTAATCATAAACTAACTTTAACTTTTGAGCGTAATTCAGTTAGATGCAAAACTCAGTAGCAGCACAGTGTGCAGATACTCGTAAAATGGATCTTATATTTTTGTGTTGTTACGATCTTTTTTGGACATGTGTTGTGTACCAGCTTTTGGTGGTAACATGTTTATGGATGACAAGATTTTCCAACATCATCCTGATACCACACATTCCGTTTCATAGTAACTTTTATCTAATGCTGCCGTATAGAGCTGCTGCATCTTCATAGTTCTTTTTTATAATGTTTTTATTTTGTAGTTTCTTTTTTATATTTTGTTATATTTTTTTGGGTGCGGTACATAAATATGATTTGGAAATGATCTTAGAAAGATAGATCTATACTCATATGTATTTGTGTTTGTTGTGCTCATTTGCCCGTCTATATTATTTGGGTTAACATGTGTTGGCTGTCGCTTAATAACAAGTTATTTTCACTGATTAACTCTGATTAATTGGATCAAATTGTATGGTTTAGCTGTTTACATCTTTTATAGACTTGATATACTTCTTATAGTAGTCGTCTATCTACATACTTACTACTACATACTTTAATCACATTAATATTATTATATTTATTGGTTATTATTTAGATTATTATAAATATTTTTATGTGAATTGTATTACAACAAACATTTAATTTGTCATCACATTAAAATTATTGATACCGCAAAAGAGAAAAAAAAAACACGATCTGAAATTTTTCGTCATCGTGACTTTGATTTTAAATACTTTTTATAACTTTTTCAAGTTAAATTGATTGGTAGTAATGAAACTAACATTCATGGAATATTGCTAGAAATAAATAATATTAAATATCATCCCAGCAAAAACTTTGCTTGCCATGTAATGAGTTAAGAAGCTGATATAATAGATATTCACAACTTACACATTAGATGAATAACTCATTATTTTAACACGGCGATGTCATTAGAGGCAACTACTTACTCTATATTATTACAGGTAAGCATATCAGAAAGTCATTATTTAAATGTCATTGTAAGAACTAATTACTTTGAATCTATTCAATAACTCATTAATTTCAAAGTATTACAGAAGTCATTATTAGCAAAATGAATAGTAACTAGTTACATTATTGGTTACAAATAAGTACTGAAGTATGGAACAACAAAAAGCAGATATATATTTTTTGTTTTTTTTTTTTTCAAATTATTTATTTAAAACATAAACAACTGAAAATATTCAAATTAGTTACAATTTTTCATGAATGAATTATCATGTATGCATGGAGTAAGTACCCCAATAATTTTGTTGACAATAAGCCTGACTTTCGTCATGTGTTCGACTAGACTCTGGTGTTTATACGATTGATAAAAAATAACATTTCCAAAAATCAGATCTCAAGTATTTGATTATATATCAGGGAGTATGTTGTTATCATTGAAAAGAAACCACATTCGTAGCTACATGCCATTACCAAGTTTTTGCTGGGATTAATTAGGAAATTAAAGAAATCTTTTAATTTCAGAATCAAAATTAGGGTCTTTTAATGCTCTGATCATCTTGGTTTTTACGTGAACCACAGGAATCGTATTATATTGAGAATGATGGTAGATATTTTTCATGAATAATTTACATAAATTATCTTGTATCTAAGGAGTCCCAGTGAACTTAAAGACTTTCGAATGTACTCGCTTAATCCGAAAGCTAATAATTCCATCAGAATATACAGTGCACAGTGGGGACAAAAGCAAAATAAATGGTGATAAGTCTTTAACTTTGAAACCACTGAACCGATTTAGATGAAACATCGATATAGGGGGAGTTAGGATTTCAGAATATTGTTGGATAGAGTCCGTAGCTGCAGCACGGACGCCGCTACAGTGGGCCAACGTTGACCACCTCAAGGTTGAAAAACATATCGGGGTTTATAACTTTTACAAATATTAACCGATTTTAAATATTTTTACATCTTTAAATTCTCCTAGGCAAGAAAAATAAAAAGCATGCTTACTGTGCTAAATTATCTCGTATGGTTTAAAAGATATTTAACTTCAAAAATTAAATTTCTCATTTTTGGCCTTGACTTCTTTGCGATTTTGCCCTATAACTTTAAAAATAAAATTTCTAAAATTGTTTTAAAAATATGTTGAAATTCTCTATAATTTTCTAAATGATGCTAATAAAAATTTTTTTTGTAATCTCAATTCGATAACAAGAAAAAAATTTTCAAATTCAAAATTTCAAAACTGATCTCAAAAATTGCAATTTTTTTGCCAAAAAGGTAACTTTATATATTTAACTTTTTTCAAAAATTTTGTTAAAAAAGTTTAATATTTTTGACATTTTTTGAAAAACAGAACTCCAAGAAAACGTGTAAGTATAATTTTGAAAAGTTCTGAACGTTCACCCTACATCCAGCAGTGGTCAAAAATCATAAATTTTGGATGAGAAGTTGAATTTTTTGAGTCTGTAAAAAAAATTGATTATTGATTTCGTTACTTCTGTAAACTAAACTATATAGCTCAATATGTTCTTAAAGGTTTAAAAAAAATTATGACAGCCTACCAGTAAACTTAGTCATACGAGGCAATTTTCCGAAAATATCCATATTTTCAATAATTAAAATTTCGAGCTTTAAAAATATATAGTAAAATTACATATATTTTTCTGATTTATCAATTCTGCGTTAAATAATTTATAACATGAACAAAAATTATGATGTTACCTATAATCATTTAGAAATTATTCAGTCTCAAATTTTTGAAATATGTATGTCCATGTAAACATAATTTGCATATGTTCGTATTGTTTCAAGAGAAGTGTGCTAAAAAATTTTAAAATTTGTTATACATAGTTTTAAAGAAGACACAATTTCCTTTAAAATTATATATAATATGATTATTTTGTGTTTGCAACGTTTCTTGTAAATAAATTTGAAATTAGCAAAGAGTTGCAAATTGTAAAATCTTTCGTTTTTTCATGTTGTTTTTTAAACGGCCTTATCGCACTGTCTTATCCCACTGCATTACCAAAAATAGGAAGAAACATGAAGAGTTCACAATTTTTTGCCTTTTGCTTATTTGAAATTGATTTACTATAAACGTAATAAACTCAAAATAGTCATATTATATATCAATTTAAAGGAAATTGTGTCTTCTTTAAAAATATTTATAATAAATTTCACTATTTTACAATTTTTAGCACACTTTTCTTAAAATTATTGTACCATTTTTAGAATTTAAAATATACCCTTAAAATCGGGAGTTTTTTGAGATAAATTTATACCTATTAAAAATTCCCTTTATTTAGACAAAAATTAAAATTCCCTCCCTTTTTCCCTCCTGCTAAAATTTGCCTTAAAAAATTCCCTCAAAAATCTAAATTTGGCACGTGTGACTTTTATGATACGAGGAATTTGGTTTTGATCGGTTCATTATTTCACCTAGCCCCCATACAAATGTCCCCCCAAAATAGAGATTCAACATTAATAAATGCCTTAAAATTACAAATATTTTAATGATATTAGGCGCAAAGAAGTTTCGTATAAGTATCAATCTTTGTACCAAATTTTAAGAAGATCGATCCACAATTGACCATAGCTCCCTTCATAAACAAATACGAATAAATCCCATACGAATGTTAGTAATAATAATAACTTAATATTCGACACAAATAAGTTGTATATAAGTAGAAACAATAATACCAAATTTTATGAGAATCGATCCATATTTTAAAATAGCTCCCATAGAAACCCACTTCCGAAAATCGGCCTAAAGTGCATAAAATCATGTCAAAAGGTCTAATATAAGTCCCATATCATGGTCGGTCTTTACCGATTATACATTTTTTCTCGTTGTTTATAAGATTGTAACTTTTTAAACTTTTTTAATAAATACTCAAAATTTTTGACCAATATTAATGAGAATATTTTCCATAACATTAGTTAATAAGAGCTAAATCTATTTGCAAATTATTTGTTTAAACTCTCTTTGAAGTAAACTTTTATTGTCATTTGATTAAATAAGTTCAAATTATTTTAAAAATGTATAAAATTTAGAGGAGTGTGGGTAAGAAAATTGAAGAATTAAAAACGCTGTTATACATTTTAATGTAAATAAGCTTTTTTTTAAAATTAAAATATGCGTTGATATTTTTATTAATAACTCAGAAACCAAATAATTAATCATGATAAAAATTAATTAGAACTATTATTGTTATAATAGTAAATCAGAACATT